>VXAX01004739.1:68660-200539 GCA_013399835.1 Leptocoma aspasia
GGGACACCAAAGCAAACCTCAGCATTAAGTACTGGAAACACTGCCAGCTGTGACAGTGGAGTGAGATCAGACACTTAAATATAGATCTTTGAAATGAACATATTGGGTTTGGGGTGTTTGTTTGTTTTCTAGTTTATAGCCACTCGATATAGAGTGTACCAGAGATGCTGTAGAGTAAATACAACAGTGAGGTAGATTTTTTATTTTGTCTGTTTGTTTGTTTTTGTACTTGCAGACTTGGGCTCTGGAAACTTCATCTAGTTCTTTCAGTTGATTGTTTTTTTTTTTTTTTTTTAATCTATTGCTTCTTGTGACGGAGGGAAAGAAAGCATTTACTCAGAAAAGTTTTGAAGAGGAGGCTTTTAATCTAATACATTTAAAGTTCAGTGAAACACTGCTAATGGAAGCCTCATGTACAGATATATTTTTATTACTTGGTATTTGGGGAATTATCTGAACATCCCAATAATAAATCTTTTATCACTTATTGATGGTACTTGCATTGATGTAAATCACAAATATCTGTGCTGTCAGGTTCACATTGGCCTAATTGAGATTAGCAAATAGCCTTTCCCATCCCTAAAGTTCCTGGGTGTGAATAAATATACAACTTTAATGCTACATTAACTGACAAGTGCATGAGATTCTTTATGTCCTGCTGCTGCCTTTTCTTAGCCTTATTGTACTGAGCTATCTCAAAAGCTTGGTTCAGCTTTGGGATGTTGGAAGCTGTGGATTTTTGTGACTCATGTTCTCTTAAGTCTGTGTCAGTGTGAGTGTAAAATTCATAGGTGAAAAATGAAGAGGATCTTTGGGAGATGTTAGGGTAGAAATGTTTATTCTTGGTCCTCTTTTCACTCAACGTGTTGGCCTGCACATATCCTGTAGTTTTAGTGAAAATCCCAATCGAGCTGCTGTTAGGATTTAAAGAGTCATTGTCTGGCTGGAATGGTTTAATTTATTGATGAAAGGGAACTGGAGGAGAAAAGCTCTGTCCCTTATTATACAGGAGAACTCTGTAGTCAAAGTGTACCCTAAAATTTCATAATTAAGAAAATTTCTCATAATTTCTGATCATTAAGCAACAGTGCAATGCCCTTGGTCCTGATATTTTCTCAAACTAGTATGTTATAGATAATTGGGGTTAGAAAAGGGCCATAAAATATGTAGGCTGGCATAAATGTCCTATTTATAATATAGACTATCTTGCATAACTGCAGGGTCACAGGTTGATTTTTTAGCTGTATAGTAATTAACACAGATAAAACAAACTTGCATGTCCTTGGTTAAGACCAAGAGCAGTGTTAAATGGGACAATGACAACAGCATGTGCTTAATTTCTCAGCATTCCCTTCAGAAGAAATCTCTAAGCCTTTTGTGCTGTTAATTAGCAAAGCAGTATTACTTTGCTGAACTGCAGTCACAATTCTCATTTAATAGTTTTCACTGTAAAGTCTCCATAATTGCTTATCATTGCCCACACACGTGTGGGTGCAGCTGATACAGCACTGCCTGAAGGAGAGGAAAAGATGCCCTCAGTGTGAGGAAGCCACTGAACCATGTTAAACAATTGTGGGAATAACTCTTATTTTCATGACTTTTGCACATGTAACTCTGAACCATGAAACTCTATTCAGATAGATTTGTCTGGTTTAATACACCAGCACTGTAACTTCGTTAAGGTCAATTGCAGGAGACTTTTGCCTTTTCATTTGCTGCCTGGGAGGGAATGCTTTGGTTTTCATTTGTCTTTGTCAAGTTACAGCATTTTATCTTGTTTAATGTTAGCATCAGGAATGTCATGTCTGGTGGATGGTTTTTTTCCTGAATGGCATCAAGTGTATTACTGGAAGGTCTCAGATGTTAGCTGGAGTGGCAGAAGTATTGCTTTATTCAAGTTTTCTGGGATTCCAAAGCTTAAAAAAAAATCAATGAGTTATGTAGATGCTGAAAATAGAACAGTTTAAGAAATGATGAAATCCTGAAAGTGGCATTTCTGAGCCTTGTTAATATAAATAACAGAATAGCATAAAATCAGTATAATTGAAAACAAAACACAAGTTTGGACGTAGGGCAGATTTCATAGGGATTTTCTCTTTAAATTCTTTATTTTCTTGGCTTTTGTAAGAAAGGAGTTAAGATCCTGCAATCAAGGACAATCATTCTTTCTAAGGGTCGGTATTTTGGATTTTTAGGTATCCAGTGTGGTCATGTAGAGTATGTGGAAAAAGGGAACATCCAAGTACTACAGCAGTGTGATTGTAGATCATGGAGTTCCCCAGAGCCAGGTTTTTTGGGTGAATTTTCCTACAGCAATCAGCCTTTTTGTATGTACACTGCACACTAATTATTTTTGAATTCACATTGAAATTAGGCATTTTTTTGTAAAACCCTTAAAATCCATGTGTGAAATTAATTTCAAAAGGAAATTCTGCAAATGGTGTCTGACCTGCTCTCTTCTTTCTTCATTTAATATTTACATTGTGTGTGCAATAAAAGCTATGCAGTGCTTTCCAGGAACTGCAGCATCTGGCCTGCTTCCAGCATGTTTTTCTCTAGCCAGTGTTCTGGAATAGCTGGTGATTATTTACCTGTATAAGTGATTAAACACATTCTCATTACAAGTGAAGCTTAGCAGGGTTTTTCCTTGTGATCCAGGGCAACACGTTCCTCATCAGCGTTCTTTAATAACTTATCTATTTCTCCTTCTCTTCCATTTCATTTCTGTTCAGGACATTTTCTGACTCTGCTGACCACGTTAATCTTCAGTAGTGCCCGGGGGATTTTGCTTGTCTGCTCCTTTGCCATGGTCCTAAATTAGCTCTGTTCATATTTGTTCAGGATATAGCACTGAACATACACTATGGCATGGAATAGGACAATCTCTGCTCTTCTCTTGGATAATTAGCATTCCAAGATAGTCTTTCCTGTGACTGGTGATTTCAAATCAGAACATTTGTTGGCATGATATTAGTTTTTTCTTCCTTGCTACCAATGCACAGAACATTTTGTCAGCAAAGGCAGCAGTTTGACTCAGCTTGTCCTGCCCTGACAGATCCCTTGGTAGATAGAAGTGTTAGATTCCATTTTCCTCAGCAAAGCTCAGAGCAAAGCTCAGACTAAACAAATAATTCAATTCCCATATCAATGCTGGGCCACTTCCACATTTTATCCAGGCTGGGCAGATGTAACTTTTTACAGATAGCTCAGTGGGGCTTTTTTGTTTGTTTTGGTTCTGCTTTTATTCCTTCCCAGTGCACTCTTGTGAACACCTCATTTGGGAGGTAATGGTGGTTACTTATTACCACAATTAAATTAAATCCCCAATCATAGTTTCTTCAGGCTTTCATGTCATCATGCTTGTCACACCTGCTGAATTCCAGTCCTCAGCTCCTGGAAAAAACCACTGGGTAGCCAAATATGCAAGGATGGACTTGCTCACTCCCTGACTGGTTGGGGATTTATTGAGCTGCTGTCCTGTACATCCCATCACTGTAAGAAATGTGACTAAATGTTGAAATATTTCACCTGTAGGTTTTTTTCCCTGCTGTTCCTGGTCTTTCCCATCCCACAGATTCAATGATGCAGCAAGTACCAGGAGACTCTACAGTATTGAAGAGGGGAAAAAAAAGTTTATTTGCCTGTATGTCCACAGTGCACCAGAATTTAGTTTTTTCAGAGTGTAAACATCCATATGTATGTTTCAGGATGATATTTTGCTACTTATGGTTGAAATGCTAAGTTGAAATGTAGGTTTCTTTTAGCATGTTCTTTGTCTGTAAGGAAGGGTGGAATGGTCAGAGCTAGAGAAACTACTGAAGGACTCCTTGTGACAGCTTTTTAATGCAACAATGGACACTTGTTTGTTCAATGTTGCTTTCAACTCCAGTCTCTCATTCATAAAGGAAGAGAGAACAGAAACTAGAAAACAAAAATCTAATTAATCTAAGGGTACTGAATGCTTGTTAAAATTCACCTGTCCCAGGATGTCCATTTATCATGATTACGACTGAACAACCAAGCTAGAAAAGGTGCTGCGTCTTCATTTGATGCAAAATCATGATTTATTACCCTGTTTTTTAGTAATAGTTAAATCTAATGAACGTTTCTGCATGACAAATCATTTGTCTTCAGAGTAAAATTAGACACGTTATTCTTTCATGTAGAACATTACACAGCAATTCATGGGATACAGAAAACTTGTATCACTAAATTATTGCCAAGGCACTGGCTGCATATATAAAGAACATGTGGGCATTGATGTTTTAATATGATATAGTCTCTCTTTTGTAAAGTTATGTAAGTATTTTCATTTAACCTAATCAGTTTGCAAACTACATTTTCCTTCATGCTTATAAACTCTTTGTCACAAGTCTGAAAAATACATATCTTGATGAATAATTGGTTTCTTTGTCCATTCATTATATGTACATATAGACGTAACATGTTCAATTTTTATTTAGTGGATTCTATATTTAATAATGGTACTTCCTACCTGAACAATGCAGCTACATTTTTTATTTCTTTTTTTAGGAGGAGATATTTTAATATTACTGCTGCTCATTTGCTTCCAGACTGCTCTTTATAGAGATCCTCCTGAGTAATTTTACATTACAGGCAGCTGCCAGGTTGGGGTCTTGATGCTGCTCCTTTAACAGAAGCTCCATGGATTTCATAAAGGATAATCATTCTTTAAATGTTCTAGTAGCAAAAAGTTCATGTAAATGATTCCATACACTTCTGTGGAAGTCTGCCTGCTTTATTATTCTTACACTGCTGTAGTACCATATGTTTCAACCTTCTTCTAGGCTCTTTGAGTCAACAGAAAAACTTCAGGCAGACGGTGTTCTAATTAAACCTAAAAAACCTTTCAAATTTGCTGTAAACTGAGCCAAATTGATGATTGTGAGATTAGATTGTGCTAGAACTGGGGCTTAAAGAAGACCTTATGCTTCAAATATTTGTACTCTGGCCTCTCCCCCTGTGCACAGTGATTTATTGTTAGCACTATACATTTATATAAAAGCAGAATTAGCAGGCCAGCCGTGGGTTCTGTTTTACTGAGTGCTGTGCTATAGCAGGGTCTCTAATCCCCTGAGAAGCTGCTCAAAGTCTCTCTTAGTGGTTTTGGAGAGCAGAGAGTGCAGGAATGAGGGCTGGGTCTGGGTGAGGAAAGGGACAATGCTTTGGTGATGCTCTGCCTGGTTCTGCTGGCAAAGCCCCTGTCCTGGGGAGGGAATGCTGGTGTGAGTGCCACAGCACCTGGGCCAGCTGGCAGGGAATTGGAAGGCACTGCCAGCCAGCCAGCTGACCTCCCAGCCCAGCTGCTCTCACCTCTGCCCATCAGTTCCTGATGGAATTGGCTTCCTTTGCACCACGGATGCCCCTGAGAAGCAGAGGGATCTGCTCAGAGCTGCTGCTGGGATCAGCACTGGGCTCTGGTGAGGATGTGCTTGTGCAAATGGAAAGGCTCTGTGCTGCCTTCCTGTGCTGCAGGGCTCCTAGCTCCATGTGAGGAGCAGCATCTGTGAAATGAAGCAGTTATCTTCACAGGGGAGGAAAAAGCAGTTCTTTCTGTACTTTCAGTATTTTTCAGCATTTGGTATTATTTCATATATATATATATATATATTCAGTACTCAGTGAATTGATATAATTATTTTCCATTAGTCTCAGGTCAAGAGCTTAGAAATCCAGTGAAAGTGCAGTAATACTTTTTTGTTCTTTGAAGCTATTGAATTCATTTGGTTAACACATTTCAGTCTTTGCAGTCAACAAGGTGGTGATTTTAAATGAAAGTTGGGAATATTATGCCACTATTTCATTGTTAGTGCTTGGTTGAAAGTCCCAATTATGGCAAGATTCATAATAAAACTTGAAAACAAAACAGCAGCTGAAGTGAGAGGCTGGAAAGATAGATGAAAAGTAGGTAAAATAATTAGCTGTCTCACAGTTGATGTGGCAAAAAAGCATCTCAGGATAACAAATAACTACTACTGAAAGCAATCCATTATGTGCAAGGAAAGGTAAGACAATTACTAAGTAACAGTTATTGCAGAATCCCCCACAGTTTGGATAAAAACATGATTTTAGTGTCTGCATCTGTTCTAGAGGGGTCTTTTCCTACTGGAACGCACCAACTTCTCCCAAAACCCTTTTCCCCCCCTTTTTTTTCTTCTCTTCTTACCTAGGAGGTAACCTGGTGCTTCATCTTAATTACCTCTGTTGTTTCAGTTCTTTGCAGATACAAATGCCTTTGTCAGACCAGGTGTTGACATCTGTATTAGCCTACTTTGAATCTCTGCTGTAGCAGAAACAAACTTAACTGTTCCTTCCCCCTTGGCCTGGTAATGTGCATGTTTCAGCATGAGTTGTTCTGTCCACTGAACATTCATATTTTATACCACAAAACATTATGATACAGGGACAGAATACCCAACCTTTCCCATCTGCTGTGGGGTAGATGCTGTTTCCCCTAAGTTCATTCCTTTTAGGAAAGTAAAAAACATCCCAGGATAGATGAAATGTCAGTATACCCTCTGTTACCTGGGAGAGGCTGAAATCTGGGGCTGTGTTTTTCCTCTCCAGTGCAGAGAAGAGGAAGGGAGAACAGCCAGTGCTTCTGGAGGCTGTCCTGAGCCTTCTGCAGGATTTGTTTGTTGCTGCCTGGACTTCTCAGGAGCTCCAACCATGGGGAGCTCAAAAGATCACTGAAGTTTAGTTGAAGAAATGAATAATCTTTTGGAGGGGGCTTGTTTGATTCAGTAGGTGAATATTCAGCTGTGTAAATTACAGGAAGGTATTTGGTCCCAACTCCACAAATGAAGTGCAAGGAATCTATCCGGGGTTATTATTGTCTGGGACTTTTTCAGCATCCCTGAACTCTCTGTACTTTCTAGTAAATGTGACACTGCCTACCACAATACCAGGATTTCTGTGTTCTAGGATAAGCTATTGTATTTTAAGCAATTTTTAAAAAACCCAACCAAACCCAGCCTTCCAGCTTTGAAAATAGTAATTAATCATTCTGTTGTTTATTTTTTCTTAATGTTTGTTTTCTTATTAAACAGTGCCTGAGAAACAATGCCTGAGCCTTGTTGTCCTCAGCAGTGGTTTTTAGCTCTGACATCTTGTTGAATTTACAGGGAAGATGTGGAAGGCATGGTATTAATAAGGGAAAGAATCTATACCTCATGGCAGATCTGTGAGCAAACATGGTTCTAGAAGAGATTTGAAAGCCTCTGTGCTCTCTCTGCAGCAATGGTCCAGTGTATGTACTTGGATTTTTTGGCCCTTGGATGAGGGGTTGAAGCATTAATTTTGCTTTTCCTCTGTGGGCACTTTGTTATCCCACAGATATAGAAGTTTCCTGTAGTGATCCTCTGTCAGAGCTGATGGGAGTGCACACAACAGTGCAGGTCTGCATTTCCATGACTAAAGCTTTTTTCCCTTTTTAGCTATAGATAGTTTCTGTTTGTGACCACAAAATTCACACAGCAGTACAGAATTGCATTTGAGATGTCTCAGCACTTACTGCATTTCCCACCTTGAGTGAGCTCTGGTTATTTTTTCAGCATAAGTCATAAGTAGCAAATGATGTTACACTTTATAAAAGTAGGAAAATTTGGAATTCACAGAGTTATAATTTGTAACAGGTATCCCCAGCAGGACTGGACCACTCCTCTGATTGCTGGTAACTGCCTGCCCTCTAAAGAACATCTTGGCTTAGTGTCAGAGAGCTGTGGGCAATCTTCTGAGCAGACAGTGTGTGTTTTCTGAACAAAAAGGTGAAAATATTGCAATAAGACTTTGCAGATTCAGTGTAAGAGTTCATTCTCACACATGTTGGAATTTTATTTCCAAACTGTGGAGATGAATGCCTGTTGGGTTTGCCTGTTAGAGGAGAATTTTATAATTTCTTATATTTGTTATATAGACACCAGATTCAATTATGAACTCTGAAGAAGGAAACTCTATGTTTACTACAGAAAATGGAAGAGACAGTAAAACACAAGGTTTTGGTTTTGATATTGGTTGTGCCAAGAGGGGAAAAAAAATAATTATGTATTTGAGAAGATTTGACCAATAAATCATCACCTCCTAAACAGCTTCCCTGTTTTTTAACTGAACTATTTATCAGAGTTGGTAAAGCCTTTGGGACAAGAGAAGGTCACTTGCTTCTCTGTGAAATGCAGGGATGGGTAAATAGTTCTGAGAAGCGATAATGTGCCTGTCTGCTTTTGCTGGAGTCACAAAGGATGTGGAGTTCCCAGTGGATTCTGGAGCACCTCCTGCTGCCTTGTAAGAGAGCCTCTGTCTTGGCATTCTGCTCTCCTTTCACAGGGACATCCTGTGTGTTTGCCATGCTTTTGTGGACTTTCACATTTTAATTTGAACATTTTAGCACAGTTTTATTTTAAATAGAAAGAAAAGTATCACTGGGAGTAGGTGATGGAACAAACCTTTCCAGCAAACAGTCCTCTGAGCACAGAACAGGCAACAGAAAGGTGAGAAATTTCTCCAAAGCAAAGTAATCCCCAAGAATCCTCCTTATTCCTTAAGAGCCCACCATATTAACTTAACAAAATACTTCCTCCCTTAAGCAGGGTCTCATTTCTCTGTTTTTTGGAGTTCAGATCCTCTTTCCTCCTCCCTTAGTGCCCTTTTGACTTTGAATAACGTTTGCAAACTTCGAAGGGGACAAAGTGTCACTTTTCAGAATTCTGACAGGATACCTCAGTGGTCAGTCAGTAGAGCAATGCCCTAAAGGCATGTCTCAAAATCCCAGATTTTGACTTGCATTCTCATGAAACAGATTGAAGAAAATATACTAAATATTCTGTGTATGTGCTCATGTAAATGAACAAACGCTTCTGAAAATAGTTGTGTGTCACAGGGGGAAAAATGAGATGACAGGAGAAAAATTAGGCTAAGCTGTGTTTTAAAACTGAAATGCATGTCTTGATACATGTCAGAAACCAGTCTTAACTTTTATGTGGTATTTTATCAGAACTCTGGATTTGGTGTTTGCATTATGCCACAGAGCTCCCAAGCTTGTAGAGGAATTTATCTAAGAGGATTTGGGATTTACAATTCAGGCCTAAAGCTATGCTTGTCCATCAATAGACTGTGGGTATCTCTGTACTTCTAGTTCTGCAGAAGTTAACCAGTTAATTAGCTGGGGTTTTTATGGGTTCAGGAGTTCTTGTGCTATTTTATTGGTCTCTCTGCTTAAAAGTAATGAAATGTTGTAACAAAGCTTTAGAACTGGTAATGTTTTGATAGCAGGGGCAATATTAGTATTTGAAACACCAATACTAATTTGTATTGTCTCTATTTGCTGAACACTTGGATTAATTTTTTGTCTCATAGTCATTTAATATGCTGAGTTTTAAACATTCACAGCTCAACTCTCTCTCCTGCACCCGAGGTTGCCAATGTTATATTTTTCTAAACTGAGTTCTGTATCTTTCTAGTTTAATGCCAGTGGTTTTTGGTCTCTGATCTTATGCAATTTTATGGATTTCTTCCACTGATACTCTGTAAAATACTGCTTCGTTATTCATATTGAGGCTGCACTTTACTTCCATAGATTCTTTTTCCTTTCTTTTCTGACTTACATTTGGGGCTGTGTTAACCACTGATTGAATACATGACAGGAGTGGCTCAGAAGGGTGCAGGCAGCTCAACTGCACAGCTCAGTGCTCCAGGGAGGTGCAGAAATCTGTGTTGGTGCAGCTGTGCATTGTCAAAGTGCACTTGAAAGGTCAGCATTTGGTGTGAGTGAGAAGTCTTTAATTCAGCACTGAGTTTAGGACAGTCCCTGTTTAGGGCAGGCTGAAATTCCAGCATTCTCAGCCCCTCAGGTTGAAAAGGACCCTGCTGGGCAGACTGGCCCAAGCATTCCCTCAGCATGGTGGCATCCCTGGTGTTTGCTGTACATTTGTGACTTTCATACCCAACTACTTTTTGAAGAATAGTAGAATGCTTTATAGAGACAGATTTATAGAGACTGAAGATGCTTTATAGAGACAGATTTTCTTCATCTCCATTTTGTCCTCGTTATCAACCCTTCCCTGCTAATGATTCACAAATGCATTAAAACATCTTCATCCAAACCTGATACATAGCCACCAAAAATGAGACTCAAATGAAATTTCTGAGAACTGTGTGTAGTAAGCAAGGAAAACATCTTGTTGAAATGTATATATTTATTTACCAGTTAGCCTTAGACACCTTGGTGTAGGAGAGCTTTCATTTACTAAGCTTAGTTGCTTTGTCAATGCTGCTCCATTTAGCTGAGTTCTTCCTAGTGAGGAATGGGCAATGGCACATTACACCTTAGTCTTATTATTTATCTGGTATGAAGAGAGAAGGGGACAATGTCCTAAATGCAAATACCTTGCCTTGAAGACAACTACTTTCTATTAAATGCATTAGATTTAAAGCAATAAATTAAAAGGCTTATTGAAATTCTAAGCATTATTTACATTCTCATTTTACATTAATCTACAAAATGGGATTGCTCTTGATAAAGCTCCAAGAGATTTTTAGTGATTCACTCCCTGCCTGTTGCTATTGCAAGTGGTTTGGCTGTTTATTTTATTTTACTGCTCTGAGTTGAGGAGCATTGCTGAGGAACACTTTCTTTTCATCCTCTCTCCCTTACTACTTCTTTTGGCTGCATGGATGGATGGAAACTCTAATTTTGTGATGGATGGAGCCTTACAATGGGGTCTCATGTTTAAACTCAGAATAGGGGGAGAACTGTGCTGGTGCTGCCTTTTCCTTTCTTTCCTCAGGCTGTTGGAAGTCAGAATGGTCAGACTCAGGGGTTAAGACAGGGTATTGTGCAGCTGGGTTGTAATACAATTATACAGAGGAGCTGGAAACATTATGGTGCAAAAAAAAAGAATGTATTTGAGAAGATGAGGGTTGTTAGAGTAGGAATGCTATAGGGAACCTGGAGCAGGTGAAACTCCTGTTAAATCAACTTTGCTTCTGAGCCTCTGATATACAAAAATATCATGTTACCTGTTACTAGAGCAAATATTTACAGTTCTTTAGATTTCCTGATTGAAGTATAGATTAAAAATGCTGTGTAGTATTAACACGGGAATTCCTCACTTAGATGGTCTCTGTTAAAGTTTTTGCAACTCAGGATCTGTACTGTTGCTGAATATACAAAGTTATTTTTTCTCACTGCATGTCATGTAGCACATTTGTCTGACTCAGTGCAGGTAGATCTAATGAAACACTCCTTGCAAATTAACCCAGGGACTGCTTTAATAAAATGTAATATTAACTTGCACTCCACCTGTGCTGTAACAGGCTGAGAGAATGTTGCGGATTGGCGAAATTATGGCTCTTGCAGGTCTTTCTGCTTTTCTTTCACAAAGACTCCCTTCTCTCTTCTAAGTTACTGAAGTGCTACTCAGCGGTGCTACTTTCATGACTCATAAAGTGAGTAACAGCTGCAGCCTTCAGCAGCATATTAGCAGCTCATTCTCTGACCCTGGGTTCAATAATTGCTCTGCCCGGTGCATCAGTGAAAATAAAGTATTGAAAGAATGGCCATTATTAGCTGAGGATTCGTCCCCTTAACCATCCTTCATGTGCAAACTTTCACCATCTTGTGTTTTCATAAAAGGAATCAGCAAGACTGCTACTCAGAATTGCTCACTCCAAGTCTGGACCTTCTCCCAAGGCTAAATGAACTGCATCAGGCTCGCTTGGAAATCGGAGGTTTCCTTTTGCCAGGTGAAATTCAGTCCCAGGTCCTGCTCCTGTCAAATGCAGTTAAAGCAACAGAACATTTCCCTTCTCTGTCACTGTGAGGCTTCTCTTGTGCTTAGTGCTCCAAGGGCAGATTTCCAGCGGATCCCAGCCAGTTCTCTGGCTTTTCATGAAAGACTTGCAAATGTTCTGATTCAAACATCTAATTGCCCTTCTTGGAGCTGCAGCATCCTTACAACGATCAGCTGAGCAGGTCAATATCTCCCTTCTAGAACTGACATGCCCAGTATTGGCTGGTTGAAATTTCCAAACAGTTAATTAAAAGATATTGCTGAAATGTCATCCAGTGGGCATATTTTTTTCTCCAAAATATAGTGCCCTTGGGAAAAAAAAGAAATAATAAGGGCATGTCTAGTGGCTATTTTTTAATTTCCACAGAGATCCAGCTGTGAAGTTTGGGCATGATGAGATACGGTGAGGAGAAGCAGGCACTAGCATCTTTCATCTGGTTGTGTGAACATGGAAAACCTTGGTTAGGGCATATAAACCCTCATGCAATGTTGTTCTTTGATGGAGAGGAAATCCTATTCTAAAAGGATTAATGGAAAGCTGGTCTGGCATCTCTGCTGGATCTCCTAAATGCTGAAGAAGAGGATCCGATTTGAAAGATCTGATTTAAAACATCTTTATTCACACTACCTTACGCATAATGATTTGGAATAAAAAAAAGTGAGTGTTCTAACATACTGAGTTACTGCCACTGGGGATGAATTGTGTTTACAAGGTCCCATTCTGCTGATGGGCATGGGCACCTCCTTGGCTGGCAGTGCTCACATTCCTCAGTGGCCAGAATCCAGGGCTGAAGCTTCTTGCAGAACTGAGGCTGCAGTTGTGGAGCCCTTTCACCTGGAAAAACAGGTAAAATGGAAACTTTCTTCCCTGATGGCATTTTATCAAGTTGCAGATGTATCATCCTTCAGCTGTATGACTTAGTAGAAATCAATGATAAGTTCATATCCTCAACTGGAAAAAATAAATCAATTAATAGCCAAAAAAGGGCAAAATCAATACTATGTATAAAACAGTGTCAGCCTAATTAAAATGTCCTGTGCACCTCAAAATTACTTAATGCCTAAAACTACTGAACAGCAATTCCCAGTCTGACAGAGAAAGAAAAAAACAATGATTAAAAAAATGCAGACTCCCATCATTTGCGATGCCAATTTTAAAAGGAGCTCAATTCCTTTTGGATTAGGAGTTGAGAACATGTAACTAGAGTGAGCTTCAGAGGCTGCCTTCCCTAAAGTGTTCAGCCCAAATCCTGCTGACCTTGGAGCAGCTTTGGGGCTGTGCTTCCCTGTGTGTGAGGCCCTCTTGAACAATTATCCTCATATGTCAGTCTTGAGCAAGTTTTCCATTAATTTTGGTCAGCCTTCATTTCCAGCCTGCTGTTTCTCTTCCTTCAGAGCACACCAATTCAAATGTTGCTTTTACAACAAAAACCTGTTGTTTTTATCTTGGCTTCCCCAGACATGCTCTAGAATTGCCCTGGGCACTGATGCAGAATTTGGAGCTGACATTTCCTCACACCTCTTTGTTTTCTTGTGAGGAAGACACCTCTGGATTCTATCTCTGTTCTTCTAACTTTTTATTTGGACTTATCTTGTTCATACTTATAACTCTGCATATTTTGTGAGAGAAGGAAAAATAAGGTAGCAAATATGAAGAAAGGAGTCAAGCAGCCATGTAGTTATTATCATTAGTATCCACTGTATTGTTCTGATGGTAACAAAGGAAGCAATGCCATAAATGTAGCTGTGTTCTAGGGTATATAATTTTATTATTTTTTCTTTTTGTGTTCATTGTTGGGACAACAATGTGTCAAATTTGGGTTTTTTCCATCTTCTGCCTGCTAGGGTAAACAGTAATACTGAATAAATTGTGCATCAGCTTGGCTGTTCTACTTGGTTTAAATTTGATTTGTTTTTCCTGAAGTACAGTTATAATGCTAGCTTCAGGAAAAGACTAATGGAGCAGTTATCTCAGTGTATAAGTGACTTTTATCAGCATGGTTATTCTTATTTTGATAGAGCATCTTTTCCACTCTTTTGTTTGCAGGAAGATAAGCAAAACTGTAAACAGTTTTCTAGCATGGACAAGAGCTCCGTTTGGCAAGTCCTAACATGTGTTCAGATTCCTGAAACCCAAAGATGGGAGGACAGCTGTTACCAAATGAAATTTAGTGAGGCTCAAAAAAGGAACTGAAAGTGAGATGCAAAGTCATAACCCTGTCATACTTTTAAAATGTGTGGGATTTGGTTTTAGTTCCTTTTAGGCTCTGCTCTAAGAAAGATTCACGGAGAGAGGAAATAATTAGACACTACTTCATTGAAATGCCTGCCTGGACAGATTTCTTCATTCTGTGGTAACGTGAGAATTGGAAATAGCACTAATGCTGCTTCTTTGTAGATATCAGTGTGAGGGGAGGTTCTGTGGGAAAGTTGTTCTGCTAGGCCAAGTGTGGACTGGGGGTTCAGGGCAGTCAGAGGGAAGTGAAAAATACAATTTTAAATCCTTACACCAAATCAGGGATCCCTGATAGTCAGAGATGAGACAGCTGACTGTTCTGGTCAGGGTACACCTCACTCCTTCCTATTCACCACATTTCTGTCCTGGTTCACCAAAGAGTGACTTCAGATTGGTAGCCCCATAATCTACAATACATTGTTATTATTACAACATTCAGTAGTTAATATTGATTGAAGTAAATATTTGATACTACAATATTATATCATCCTCTAGTATCAGTATTGAATTCACTGCTTTTCCTATTATACAGAAAACTGAATTCCATTTTAGGAGTTAAGACCCACTGAGTTAGCATATGATCCCAAATCACTTAAGTTGATCTGAGTTGTTTGGTTTATTTTGGCAATGCTAATATATGCAGCTGTGGTTTTGTTTGTTTGTTTGTTTTGGTTTGGTTTGGTTTTGGTTCTTTTTTTTTGTTTTGTTTTGGTTTTTTGTTTAGTGTTTTATTTTTAGTCTTGCAAACCAAATGACCACATCCAGCTACAGAAACTGCTTGGATTGAATCATAAGTGACTATTACTCTTCTAGTCTTCAAACATTCGTTGACAAATGCCAGCAAAAGAGACTCTTTAGGGCACTGTGGAGAACCAAAAGCAAATAAACACAATATAAATATGCAAGTAAAAATTAATGCCTCTCCTTTGGTACTGCAGACTAGGAAGTCCACCTGATCTGTAATTGGTAATAATTTAGACTACCTAGTTCAGCTTTCTGTAGGGTTTGGAGATTCTTTTTATGTTGTTTTGTTTGTTTTCTGAACAAAACAAACAAAATGTTCTGAATGTGTCAGGGCTTTCACAGAATGGGACAGATGGATTCTCAGTGTTGAGTATCTGGGGGCTGGAGCAAAAGGCTCGTGTCTACGTGACAAGAGCAGAGCATTTATCAGGATACTGGTGCTCTGGGATCAGTAATTTGACCCAGAGTAACACAGGACAGTGATGGGGAGGCTTTCTTTGACAGTCCTTTCTCTTGTTTTTGAGCGTGCAAAGAGGTGTGCAGGCTGTAAGGATGATAGTTTCATTCTATTCTTATTAATGCTTCTCTAGCTCCTAAAGGCTCTTCTTTTCAATATATTAAACATATTTGTTTCTTTGATTTTTCCTTAGTTTATAAGAAACCTTTTTCTTCCTTGATAAAAGCATCAGTGTTGCTGTGTGGGGCCCTCTGCCCTCCCAGCCAAGCTGTGCCTGCTTGGTCCAGCTTCCAGCCCAGCAAATGTAGCACTGCACAGCTTTTCACCCGTCTGGGAAATGGGTAAATGCACTCATCCAGAAAGTGGCAGCACTGATCTTTGCAAAAAGTTGTGAGCTCCATGAATGCAGAGCTGTAGCATGTGTGTTTCTCATTTTGTCTTCTAAAAATTAAGTAGATTGTTGAGTGGGTTCCTGAAAATC
Source organism: Leptocoma aspasia (assembly GCA_013399835.1). NCBI lineage: Eukaryota > Metazoa > Chordata > Aves > Passeriformes > Nectariniidae > Leptocoma > Leptocoma aspasia. Next base: position 84,386 of record VXAX01004739.1, read on the forward strand.
ATTGAGGTATTGTCTCTTTTTGATACTCATTGAAATGCATTAATCACTGGTTTTTGGGGAACCCTATTTTCCTGGTTAGTATGTTTGCACATATTTCCCATTCCCTTCCTTCAGGAGTTGCAACTATATGAGTATAATTATGTACTTGCAGAATAGCACAGAAAGTTTCAGTGGGATAAGACATTCCTGTCAAGAGCAAGGCTGTGTTGTTTACTTATAAATATTAGACTATTGACAGTGTTAATGGTGTTTAAAGTAGACATTTAGAGATGCCACTGTTTGTGTAGAAATGTTTTATAATTAATTGGAAGTACACTTGAGGAAAGCTAAGCCGATGGGATCATAACCATGAGGCTGGTTTGTTGTCCTGATTGGTACATTGTGTGTCTAATTGTTTGTTGATCTGGCGTGGCTCACAGATGCATTTAATGATTCCCACTTGGGTTTGCATTGATCTTCCCAGGCACATGGGAGCCTGAGATGTGAAGGATGTGATTTGGTTAGGCTACATTTATTAATGTAGCTCATCTGGGAGCTCTTCAGCAATACCTGAGGAAGTACAGGTCACCATGTCCTGCATTGCTGCCAGCTGGTAGAAGTTTGCATTTGCCTCCCCAGCCTTTTGCTGGGCACCTGCTGCAGCCCCATGTGTGAGGATTAAAGTGCTTGAGGTGCCTTAGCGTGGTAGTAAATGTTAGATTATCACCTTATACATCTCTTTCTAGCTCTTTCTCAATGTGGCACCAGGTGTCTCTCGATAAGTGATCTGCACTGTGCAGCTGATGGAGGGGCATCAGTTATTGATCATTTTATTTGTTCTGGCCAAGGTTTCTGGATTGCTAATAGTTAATAGCTTTTATAAAATATGCTCCTTGAGGGGCAGGAAGGTGCTCCAAAAGGGCTCAAATTAGATATGATTATGGAAAGTAGTCACTGATTTTAAGTGATGCTTTTCCCACCCCTAATTTACAGATCTTCTGTTTTTGTACCCCTGTTAAGGGCTAAGTTCTCCACTGCAGCATTTCAGAGCAGTTTATAGTTAGTGTTAGAGAAAGGGCCCCTGTCTGTCACCAGTGTTTGTGTGAGAGCTCATACAGTATTTCCACCCACCTATCCAAATAATCCCTTCATCTCTCTGCTTTTTACTACTGGAAATTTTAAAAGGGACAGAACTGGCCCCAGTGCAATCCTATTCTGTCATCCTTCTGTTCTGAACTGCAGTGAAATGGAATTAGACTTGTGGGTCTTCTGTACCCAGCCACACCTGCTCAGTGCTGGTGCCACCTCGTGAGGAGTTCCTGTGCTCCAGGAGGAAAAGATCAGCAGAAGCAGGCATGTGTGAACAGCAAGTATTTAGTTTCTCTGATAGAGATTAGTTTGGAATAATTGTGTAGTCCTATCCACACATCCTGGGTTGCCTTGTTTGTTTTTTTTTTTTTCCAGTTGCAAAACACTGAGCATTGCAGTGTAGTTGCATGTCCTTTCCCCCCCCCCCGCGAGTTTTTTTTTTTCCTCTTTGAAGAACATTAAAGTTAAGATGCTTTCTGGTTGCCCTCTTCTTCTCTAGGACTTGTCTGCTGTATCTCAGGAGGGACACACGGGGTGTCAGGTCTGGGCTGCTCCCTCCCTATTGGGAGCAGTTGTACTGCACAGCAGTGAATAAATCTTTCTGTGCAGGGTTTTACTTGGTTTGATGGATATGACCCATCCTGCAGCATTACCAGTGACTGAGAAACTCAGCATCAGGAACTGTGACTGTTCTGATCATGAGGGAATGGCTTAAGCTGAAGGTTATAAGGTCCACAGAGCACTGCAGGATGCAGAAGAGCCAGTGATTGCTGAGCTCTGCTGCCTGCTTCCCTGCCCTCGTGCCCTGCAGCCATCCTTGTCATCCCAGCAAAGGGAGTAATTAAATCCTACTCAGTTTTTCCTGTTAATCCAGATATAGCCTAAAGCCCTGCCTTTGAGGTAGGAGGAGTGTGGTTTAGGATCCATTTTTTAACATGTGTTATGGTAATCTGTTTTTCTGGATGCACAGCAGTTTGAACAGGTTTCATTTCAGGAAAACACAAAGTTTTGATGTGCTATTTTAAATTATTACATATTTCCACTGAGTGTAGCAATTCCTGGTTGTTCCATTTCTTCTAGAGGGATGCTATTGGTGACTTTTTAATTTATTTGTACTGAACTGTAGAGTATAAACTTGTATAACTGGAAAAAATGTTGTCTTAGATGGATTCTGTGTTCAGTTCCGAGGCAGGTCTTCTTATGGGAGCATGGGAAGGTATTTGGATGAAAAGTACATCTGATGGCTGGATATGTCTATAAAGCATATGAAAGATTGTGTAAATAGATGGTTCCTTCTTCATAAGCACAAAAGCTTTGCCACTAATCCTTTTATTTTTACAATACCAAAAGCAACGCTGTAGACTAGTTTTAGCATTTATGTGCTGTTATTATACAAATGTTTAGGAAAGCAAATTGGATTACCTAATTATGAAGGGGAGTTAAAACCAGAGTCTTGGTTCTTCTGCTGTGCTTCCAAGTTCTGTTGTCTCTGTAACATTGACTTGATAGAAGCATAATTTGCATGCTAACTTGTTTAGTGCAGTGATGCTGCTTGTTGTAGTGTGTGTGGTTAATTAGGAACCTGGAATGGTATGCAGCTAATGCCTTGTTTGTTCTCAGCTGGCCTGTGCTTGCATAAACTGGTAGAAAATGCTGCACAAGCACAATTCCTTTGGAATTAGGTTATAGTTAAATTGTAAATAATTTAGTCTTTTAGCCTTTTTGAGATAAAGATCTCCAGCTGTGAGTTTGCTGGCTGACAAGTCTCCCATTGGAAAGAGAGGGGTGAGTCCCTTCTCTGTGAGTAATTTAAAAAACAAATAAATAAATGCTATGAAAAAAAATAGTCATAAAGAAATTCTGCATTGTTTTACTTTGGTTTTATTCTTTGGCTACTTGTATTCTTAAAAGGTTTTGCTTTGTAATAAATAGTAGTGAAGTTATGGCTGCCGTTGTATATGTTTGCAATGTGTCTGGAATATTTTTGGAGTCATAATTATTTTTTCAGAGAGCACCAATATTGTTAGCAGTCATAAGGCAGCAGTGAGACATGATCTCTCACAAACAACTTTGCTCTGTTGCAGTTTTCCCATTTAATGATGCAATAGTTTGGTGCATTAAATAACTTTATATTTTCCCTTTAGATCCCTTTGTTCTCTGTGGCCTTTGTTAGCTTTGGTAGGTTTTAAGAGCATCTTCTACAAGTGTAGACTGAGTAATTTCTGACTACAGCAGCCAGTTCCTGATGTCTGTGAATCTGTTTTGCCTTGCTCTGGGAAATTGATTGGTTGATTTAATTTGGGGGAGGTGTGTGTGCATCATTGTCCCATGTAACTGTTGCAGCCTGTCAAGGATTTCCTTAATCAGACTTTTAACCCACTATCTGTAAAAGGCAAAAATCTTTTTAATTATGAAAATGTTGTTTCAAGGGAAGCAATTCTGCCTTTCACAGAATAGGGAATGAGGAGATAGAGAGAAAATACAGCCAGACTCCTCTCAGAGATGTGCAGTAAAAGGGCAAGAGACAGAAGACACAAGTTTCAGTGAGGGCAATTTCAATGAGATGTCAGCAAAAAGCTCTTCACACTGAGCATGGTCAAGCACAGTCAGTGGCCTCAGAGGATGTGCAGCATCCAGCCCTGGGGGACTGGGCAAGGCCCTTCTCCATTCCTGATCTCAAATCTGCCCCTCCTAAAAGGGACCTCTGGTGTTCCCTTTGTGCTGAAATTGAGATTCTTAGCTAGGGCAGAAGAGGCAGAGTCTCCTCTGCAGTGCAAGACCAGGAACAAATCCTGCACAGAGAGAGCCCTGGTGTGAGGTGGGGCTGTCCCTGTCCCTGCCCTGCTGGCTCCAGTGCTCCCTCCTGCCTCAGTGCTGCTCTGGGACACCTCAGGGCACAGATGTGATCATTATGAGCTTGGGTTTCAGGAATCTCCTAGCAGCAAGCCTGCTAGGTTTCATTCCCAAGGGAAACAAGAGAGATTTGGGAAAATATCTCTGGGCCGGATCCTGTTCTCAGGGACACGGCTGGTGTTCCTCTGCTCTGTTCCAAAAACATAGAGAGATAGTTTTTCTCTATCAAACCAATGAGGAAAGCTGGTCTTATCAGCTCCTCACCTTGGCATTTTGGACACAGAAGCATTCTGGCAAGACACAGAGCATTCTGGCAGGCAGCAGGACATTCTTCTACTAAGGCACTGATGGAAGAAAGCAAATGTTCTAAGATTGTACCAGGCAAAAGCCTCAGTCTGAACATGGAGCCATCATAAATAAACTATCTTAAGCCTTCTGATACCTGGAGTCAGAGTCTTTATGCATAAGGGGAAAGAACCAGGACAACTGGTAAACCCCTCATGCCAACAATAACAACAACAACAGAGAGGATTGGGTAACTCTGGTTTATTAACATAATTAAGTCTCCTCTCAGCCACTGTGTGTAACTGGTGCACAATTGTAATGTCCAGATCCAAGCAGCCTCCCTCATTTTGGACTGATGCCTCCCAGCTATTAACAGACCTTCCAGCTGATCTGTGATGCAATAAGATAATCTAGAAGACAATTGTGAGATACAAATAAAACATCTCACAAGTAACCTGTATTGTACCACACTGCAGACCTCTGATTGTAGTTGCTCAGTTCAGTCTTTGCAAAGACAACATAAGATTTTCAGCTGTAAGCACTGATATACCATCTAGAGATCTGCTTTGGCATGGAAGGGAAAAAATGTAGATTTTTTTCCTCTTAGCTGGCTTTGTGGTTTGTTTGGTTGGTTTTTTAAATTGAAATGGAAATTTTGTTGTCAGACAGCCTGAAGCATATGAATTCTCAAGTCTTATTCCTAATAGAAGTATTTACATAGTGAGGAATAATTTTGAATAGTGGGATTTTTCAAAAGTACCTGAAGAAAAAATTTAGACTATTAGCCTTTTAGATTTCTGAAACACCCCCTCAAAAAGCACACTAAAAATACACTTTATGCATCTGCATTAAATTCCTAGCAAGTATGTGCTTTTATTGGTGATACAATAATGTAAAAATAGTCTTGAGACTTAGCAAACATAAATGAGTTAAAATATACCATACCCAGAAATCTCTAAGCACTGTGAAGTATTTAACATATGCCTGTGAATGTTCCTGTCAAAATGATGAGATCTTATTGATCATCTTAGTGTTGAAAGAGACACTTGTGCATCATAAATACTGAAAATACTTGTATGCTGGAACCATAATGCAGATTTTTGCCATTGGACATGTACATATAGAAACCTGCTCTTATTAGGCCCAGCTGAAGAAGCAGTGGGGCTCAGTGCAGGCACATTATTGTGCATGGAACAGATGAAAGAACCCAGACCCAGATTTTCAGCTGTCTGGAGACCAAGGACAAAAGGCTCATTATTACCTTAAATCTAAAGCAGTAACAAAAATAGAACAAATTGGTTCAGGGGATGGGGAGAGATGATGTCTGGCTAAGGGATGGAGGGGAGGGAATTATAGAGGGACCCATGAGAACACACTTAAAATAAGCTTGGGAAGTGAGCAGACATTATTTGGTCTGCAGCTGTACATGCTACATGACTGAGCAATTAACTATCATTCACTGACTTTTACAGATTTGAAGTAAAGCAGGATATATTTTTATCTAAAAAGTGGTGAGAGAGTTGACAGCAGCAGCAGCCTGACTGTGTGTACGAATATTCTAGGGAAATCCATTTTTCAGAAAATGAAAGCAATTGTCTAAAAAAAAAAAGAAAAGAAAAGAAAAGCTAGGCTGTGTCTTTACCTACAATATCATTCCCTTGCTTAGAATTTCAGCTTCTTCAAAGTCCCAGATGCTGTTTACTGAGGCTTAAACCCAGGTTCAGCTCTGTATTTAAAGTCAAAAAGTTGATCTTTAAAGATGGAAGTGGTAAAGTCTGGGGATTTATTTGAGCCCAACCTGACTGAAAACTCTTGAGTCTCTTCATAGATGTGTGACCACAGTAAGACAACTGTGCAGCAAAATAGGCAACAAAAGAATATGAATACTAAATAAACCTAGGATGTCCCAGAGTTACAGTAATGCTTTACAGTTATAATTTGTATTTCCCTGTTATGGGGCTCAGAAAGGCATGCAGTTATATTAAACAATATGAGTTTTCTCTTTTGGAAGGATTTGTAGGATTATTATTAAAATATTATAATAAAATATAAAATATCAATTATTAAAATTGGCTCAGAAGATTTTGTCCAAGATTTATTTAGTAATTAAATGTGGCAACTTGGATTCAAATTTCAAATCTCATCTGTAGAGAGTTGTCTTAACATACAATAAAAAGCTCTTTAAAATTTATAGCTGAAGATGTTATTTTTGCCATTCATATAATATTTCACAACAGTTCTCCCCTTCATTTGGGGTGGTTTTGTTTATAGCAAGGTCTCTGAATGATAGACATTAATTCTAATGCACTATCTTTATTTTAAAAATAGTGACAATCCAAAAGCTCTTGTCTTCTCCCCAAAGACTGGGTTTCTTTCTGCAGTTGATGTGGTTTTTTTCTTGAATGATAAAACAGTTGAAACCTTTCCAAAATATCAAATTGGCACCTGGACCAAGGGAGGAGTGGAAACTGGTGCAGGTACTCTTCTTGTAGGTTGAAATTCAGCAGCAATTCTGGCTGGCTGTGCAAAGAGTTAATTTCTGTGTGGTTTTCTGCTTTTGAAAGAGACTGTGTGTGGGAAGATGTGATGGGTTACCTTACTACTTGCTGTAAAATTTAAGATCTTTTCAGAGAGCTGTCCTAGACCTCACAAGAGATATTTTATTGGGAAGAATTAAATATAAAACAGTTCTAAAGAAATAAGTAGCATTTTTGTTGTCAAATTAGTTTTATTCATTTAATATTCAATATTTACAACAATGGTTTAAAGTAGCTGAACTGACTTGGGGCCCTGAGATTTGAATATTTTTAAATGTTCATGTGTCAGACTGTTGTATTATCCTGAGACTTATTTCCAAAGCAATGTGCTGGAATACTTTATTTGCAGTGACTGGATTTGTGCTCTATATATTCATTCTAACAGCACCATTAGCCTAAACTTAGACACCACGCTGCACTTACCTCCTTTGCAAATGCAGCTTTAAGAACTGAGTATTTTCTGTTGTATCCATTCTTTAATGGAATGCAATGGATATGGAGTCACTTGGGGTTTGGTGAGTGTTTGGTTTGGTGAGCAGACACACATGTGAAACTCCATCACAGATCAAGCATCATCTTTCATTTGAGCTACCTCAAAGTTTGTGTGTAAATGAATATGGAGGAGACAAATGATGGAATTTATTGCTTTGTGGTGTCCTAAGCTACCAAAGAGCAGGAACACTTGTTTCAGGGAAAAGCAAGGCCTGGGGCAGTGATGGCATTAGAAGCTGTGGCTGATCAGCTCTGTGCAGGGGTCAGGCCATGGGAGCACCCAAGGCTGCTCTGTCCTGGGGGCTCACTTGGCTTCGGTGCTTTGGGTTATTGGAACTCAAGGTGACCTTACACAGATCCTTCTGCCTTTGCATGCTGGGCAAGGATTTTGCTTCTGAAATTGCTGTGGCATGGTGATGAACACAGGACACTCCTAGAGGACTGAACACACATAATGCCTTTATGGGGAGGAGAGAAAGTGGGATCAGTGTCATTCCAGAGTTCCTGCACAGACAGGTACATTTCTAAAGGCTTCCCTCACACAGAAGAGATGATGCAGGTTGGAGCTGTTTTAAAATAATCAGTACACGTCATCTGGATATTTTGTGAGTTTCCTGGGTGCAAGCCTGCTGAGGTTTTTCTTCCCAGGGGAAAGCTCACTTTCTCAGCACAGAATTCTATAAACATATCTCTGAGCTGTGTTTTCAAGGACACAGGTGGTGTTTGTCTGCCCTGTCTCCCAATATGGGAGATGTGGGTTTCTCTCTCTCAACCAATGATGTGGAGAACTGTTATCACTGAACTGTAAGCATTCTAGCATTTCTTGTATGGAGCATGAAGAAGCAGCATCTGAGCTCTGTACCTGGGCACATCATAGCCCAAGCCTTCTGAACAATGGTCATCTTAATAAATCGTATTAATCCTTCTGATATTGGAGTCAAAAGTCCTGTTTCACCACTTGGGCCACAGCAATAATTACATATTCTTTTTCTAATGTTTCTCTAAACACAGCAGGGAGCAGTGCCATCCTATTGGCCTCAGACATTCCAGAGAAACTGTTTTACAGCACTACCTGGCTGCCTGGACAGTGACTGTAAAACAGAGGTAAAAACACTTTCTATTGTGCACAGTGAATACTAAGCCTTAGTCCTGTGTTAGGGTGAAACAATTTTTGAAAATACTTAAAAGCAGAGGAAATTACAAGGTTAAATGTCTATTCATCCCAGTTTTACAGGCTTTAGTTTTGTTGACTTCTCTAATATGTGCTGGGGGTATATAATATTTCTGGGCCCAGAATGTGATGCTGGTTCATACAAGCTGAAGTTGAGAAACCCTGTGGTTTTTGTATGTTAGTGCTTCAGTTTCCCCTGTGGTTTCCTTATATCACTCTAGAAATTCTGCTTGTCTGACAGTTTATCTCAGGATGAAAAAGATAAAAAAGGTCTTGTCTCCCTTAGTGCTAAGTCTGTGTTTGTTCAGTTTGTTTCTTGAGAAACTTGAGGTCTCATTTGCATGCCATGAATTAGGAGGAAATTAAAATGCTGGAATAATGGAAACTAGTGGAAACATGATGATGCAAAATGTGCTGTTTGCAGACTGAGCAACCATGATGTGACAGCACAAGCAATCTGGAGTCCAAATGGACAGAATCCAGGGGACAGCCACAAAAAATACCACAAATCTGGAAAAACAATTGGCAAAGAAGCATTGACAGTCATAGTTGTGTCCCCTCAGTTTGCTCTTTTAATGATATCTGAGATTTCAGTTGAAGGTCATTACTTGGCCTCAGTCTTTAGATAATACTGTAGTCGCAGTACACTTAAAAAAACCCCCAAAATACAGCAATTCCTCAATTTTCAACTCAATCTTTTGTTTGGCTGGGTAATCTCGGTTCTTTTAAGTTCCCTGCATTGTGGAACCCTAAAATCTGAGACTCTAAAATCTGAATTTAAAAATTGCTGTGTTGGTAGTGGTACAATGTGAAAGTTTCTCCAAAGTGCCTTTCACAGGAGTCAACTTTTAAAGCCTCAGCCTGCTTTTTCTGATTTTACACAATGCAATTGACTTTATAGGGTAGTTTAGGGATTTTTTTTTAAATGGCTGTTTTGGTTTTTTCTTGCACACTTCTCACAGGCACTAAATTGATGTGATTGCCTAATATAGTGGATGCAGGAAAGAGATTGGGGGCTAGAAAACCTGATAAATTAAAATATGTGAGAATCAAATATGTAGCATGTGAAAGACACTGACAGCAAGAAAAGTTGATGTTTACCTCAGAAACAGTAGCACAGATGTATTATATTGTATAGTGGCTTGTATTCTTGTCCATCTGTGTCTGTGTTGAAAAATCAAGTAAGAATTCATCGACTTGCTTTCTGTCAGCTTGGCTTGTTCCTTTTGACCTGAGCTGAGCTGTGTGGCTTGAATTGTAGTGCTTGAATTGTAGTACTTGAATTACAACCTCAAAGGCTGCAGGTTCAATAACAGTCATTTTCTGAAGTGCTTTAGAAAAACATTCCATACTGTTCATACAGCTTAATTGTTGTAAAGTTGTGTAGTTCCAAGCTATTGTTTGTTTTCTGTGCCAAAAGTTCAAAATGTGGTGTGGGGTTAGTGGGGGTGGTGTTGATTACATGGAACATGGAAACAAACCCGATGTTAACATATTCCTTTTTAAGTGTGGTTGTGCATGTGGTGAAAGACTTTGGATAGTAAATTTTTAATTTACATTAAATTTCAGAAAGATGCTTAATCATTGCAGCCCACTAACATCTTCAATTTTTTTGAATTGGGACTGGCAAACATCACCTTTAGCAGTGACAATGTGCTGGGGCTTTTTGGTGGGTTTTATTGCTTAGGACAATTAAACAATCATTTTGTCCCAACTATTTTGCCCCAAAGTTTTTTTGTGGCAGGTGAGATGAGATCATTGATTCCATGTGAACTTGTGGAGGAATGAAGAAACCAAAACCAGGTTTCTGTCCTAGGTAGTCAGGCAGTTTATGTGTGTGTATTGATGAGTGTGAAGATTTCCATATGCATTCAGTGGTTATTTTGTTTGCTATCTTTACCAAGTGAATGTGATTTACCTGCTCAGTAATTCACCTCACCAGTGATGCAGGGTGGTGGGAGGTGGATGAGGCTGCATTAGACCTTTCATCAGGAGAGAAAAGAGTCAGCATTCAGTGAAAAAACAGCAACAGATTCATGGCAGCATCCAGACAGCTGCTGTTGTGCTTCTGGTCTTCTCCAGATGTGAGAGAGTACTGTAAGCAGCATTCTTCTCATTCATAATTAGTCATGTAAGTACTAATTAGTTACAATAACTAGCTGCTGTAAAACCTACTAAAATTATTGCCAAAAATGGAACAAGTATTTCAGAAAACAAAGCTCTGCACTGGAAGCAAAGCTAGCCCAAATGTCCCTTGTCAGATTTTGATTTTGCTTACATCAGCAAGAGCAAGTCCAGCAAAGTTGATAAAGTCAGTAATTCCTGACTAATGTCAGGAATTAGTTATGCAGACGTAGCTGATAAATTATTTTATTCTTGATTTTAATCCAGTCATTGATATGGAAACAATTGAGTTTTGCTTATCATTTAGGCAAATGATTCTTAAACAAAAAATTAGAACATTCAAAGAACTCGCCAAGGAAGTGCTCAACTTCCCCAAGATCTTGGAAACTGTAATTGAAAGTTCCCCTTATCTATTGGCAACTATTGTCACTATTTCTGTGACTATTGGCAACTGCCAGTATTAGTTTTTATTTCTATGTCCTCTGACCTCTGCTTTTTGTTGCATTGTGTGGGTCTGCTCTTCACAGGTTGTTCAACACTGGGTGACACAAGGCTCTTGTTGAGGGGCAGATATCAGAGTGTCCTTAGTTTTCTTTCACAGAAAAACACAGAGGAGACCAAGCAGATCAACCTCCTTATCTGGGAATGCTCTAGTGAAAAACCCAAACAGAACAAGTGAACAAAGAAAAAACCAACAAACACTCAGTTGTGCCCTGTCCTGGTGAGCCTCCCCTGCTGATGGTGCCTATTAAATTCTCTGCTTGCATCAATGTTAGCTTACAGCTCTGGAAAACTGAATGTGCAAGAATATCACAGACTCTTCCAGCTACTTACAAGTAACATGATTTTGCTGTTTTCCTCTCATACAGTGATCTGGGAAAAAGTCAGAATTTTGTTGTTTTGAATTTTGTTCCTTGATTATATTTTATCAATTTGTGGGCATACAAACATATAAATTTACGTGCAAAACGCCTGACATGTTCCAAAGGCCACAAAAATCTCTGAGACTTGATCTCTTTGAATTGCTAGTACAGATATACAGTTAGATCTTATTTTGTTTATTTGTTTTATTCTTGTGAGCTCTTCAGTAGCAGAGACCCATTCCAAATGAAATGTGTAGGATTGATGCTTAAGGTATCTTTAGTTTTGTTTTTTAATGCTTTCCAGTTTTTAACTTTTTCTCTTTTGATGCCTAACAGGCATCCTTAAAAAACCTACTGAAGTTTCTATGAGCAACTGGGTTATTTCACTGAAGATGATTTCATGTAGGGTTTAATTGCTGCAGAATCTTAGGCAGACTTCCTGATTAAACTCTCATCATATTTGACATCAGAGCTTCCTGCATCAGATATCTGCTTTGTCAGGCCTGAGGAGGCTCATCTAAGCTTCTCTGGCAACAGGCAAATGTACAGAGAAATGCAGCTTAAGACAGAAATCTGGAGCAATTCCACCTACAAGCCTGGGTTCAGCTGAGGGATGAATTGTTTCCTGACAGAATTTCCCAGGAATCATGTAATACAAGGCTGGAAGAGTCCTAAAGCCCTTATCTCACCTGGAGTCAGGAGCAGTAACCTGTGTCATCTTTAACAGGTAAAGCTCCTTAAACCTCCTGACTCTGAAAGCTCCCAGCCCGTCTGTCACTGCCCCGCTGTCCCTGCAGCTCCCCTGTGCAGCACTGGATTCATTTGTTCCTCACAGAAGTGGCCCTAGAAAACTGTCATCTTCCCTTCTTTTCTGCAGCAATCCTTTCTGTTGCATAGCACTCATCTCCTCTGCTTCTCTCTGTGTTCAGCTCTCCTGCTTTTTCCTTGTGACTCACACTTTCAGCCTGCTCATCTTATTGCTTCTATCTGGATTTTTTTTTTTCCTGGTTGGGTCCCATCTTTTTATTCTTCTTCCAGAAACTGAACTTTGAGGAGCTGTCTGGCTCCTTTTTTTTTGTTGAGGATCACATGTACAGGTAATTGAAAACAGTGAGAGCGATGTTTCTGACCCCTTGAGTTATTTGTGTTGTAAAAATTCTGACTGTGAGTGCAAAGGGATTAATTGGTTACAAATTTGAAATTCTTTTAAGTTTGTGTTGTAAACTTTTAAGTTGTTTTTGTTTGGTTGGCTTTTTATTTGTTTGGAATTTTTTGTTAATTTTTGTTTTGTTTTGTATTTAATAATAAAATTGTCTGTATTTATGTGTCAAACACAAAATTGTGCAAAACCAAGAGGTAAAATATGGTGTGCTTTTGGTTAATAAGATAACCCTTTTTCAGATTAGTTGTCTTTCAAACCACACTGCAGGATTTTATGATAAAACTTCCAACAAGAAATTCCATGACATGAAAGTCCAATTATTTTGTATTGTAACTAGAAATTGCTCAGAGTAGCACTTCTGTTACAATGCCAAATATCTGATAGAGACCAAAAAAAAACAGTGGAAAAGCTTTTCAGATATTCCCTCACAGGCTGAGTGAGCTCACAACACAGTGTCTAGGCAAAGCCATATTCTGCTTTCAGTACAGGCTGCAGCTGAAATTTATGGGTGCATTATGCAGAACTTAGGATAGAATTGTGGGAAATTATCTGTTTCCATTAACAACATTGAATTTACTCACTGCCATTAAATTGGTGCCTTTCCTTTGGAGTAATGCTCAATAGAACTTTAGCTGTCTCTGCTTCTCCTGGGAGAGGTTCTGTGGGGAAGAAGCTGACTGTGGGGGGGTTGGATTACAAGAAAACATGTTGACTGATGTAGCTTACGTGCATGAATACTTATTAGAAACCAAAAAGTGCACAAATGTGCTTTGAAATGGTACACAGCAGAGAGACGGTCTTTTGGCAGTGATACAATGAGATATTAAAAGGAATTATTGTACCTGAGGTGTGGGAATTTATGGCATCCCTTTGTACAGGCAATCTAAATGTTAATTGGTAGCTATAGCAGTTTTCATCTTTTATCTTGAAGCTTAGCATTAGCTGTGTTGTCTTCTCTTGCTTTGCAGTTTTAGTTGCTTTGGTTTATGATAAAATGTCTTGGATATGAAGTTCCATAATATTTTGGTCTTTTAAACCACAGAAGCAATAAACTTGTCAAATTATCCACTAAACCCAATGCAAACACAGCATAACATTATTCATCATTTGTAATACCTGGAAATAGCCATTTGCCCAAAGCTTCCAGAGGTGCTTGCTAATTTCATGATCCAAACCAAATGCCATGAGTCTGCAGCCTTTTGGATTTTTTTCCTTCACATCTTCCTCTCCTAATTGCTCTTTGTTCCTTTCAAGTTGCCTCTACAGGACAGAGTTGCAGCCCTGCAAGGATGGAGCAGCCTCTGAGCCTCCCGTGCTGCAGAGGCAGTGCCTGCCCCCAGAAGAGCACTGAAGGCCATTCTGTGTGACATTACAGATTCTGTGTGACATTACAGACAGTTACAGGTCAGCCCCAGAGCCTGAGGTGAGGCAGGGCTGTGTTTCAGGGGAAGGCAGGAGAATAACAGAACTGTGGGGAAGAACAGGGCAAGGATGTTAATGATAACAAGTCAGTTAGCCATAGAGAAAATGTTCTAAGGGCCTCTTTTTTTTTTTTCAAATCCCACATTAACAAATCTATCAGGTTGTGTTTCCCACCTAATAGGATGCTGCAGGATTTGGGATATGTAGTGGGAGTATCATAAAGATTTTGCTAATAAAAAAAGAAGAGAGAGATTCTCTCAGAGGTGATGTTATAGAAGTTAGACATAGTGGAGACGTGAGGGATCTGGAAAATTGCTTGTGTCACAGGCTGGAATGTCAGGCAGCTGGAGATGATCTTGGAAGTCCAAGAATTTTGGGAGTATAAGTAATATAGTAGAGATCAGTAACCATGTTTGGGGTCAGCAGTAGCCTATACTGAATGAAGAGGAAAATGTGCTAGTGAAATTTGGGATGAGGCGGGTGTGAGATTGGGAGGTACTGTAGGAACAGGTATAGGAGCAGGAGCCTGTACTCCAAAGTTCCTTTATGAAGAATTGGAGGTGAAGTCAAAAAATGCTTAAAATCTAAATGAAGACTTAACTCCTTTATCCCCACTCTCTGTCATTAACTGCACAACTGTTACCAGCCCTCGAGTGTCATCCCAGAGTCAATAACCATGGCACAGCAGTGACCAGGGAACTGACAGACCTGCTCTGCCTTTGCTGATTGTTTTTTGCTTTCTGATGTTGTTTTGTTTGTTTCTCTATTGATTTCCTATATGACAGTGTTTGAATGTTTCCCCTCTCAGAGAAAACTGAAGCTGTTTGTGTCACTCCCCACACTTGACTCCGTTCTGGCAAGTCCCTCAGGGATGTTGTCACACAAATGGTGCCAGGACTGGGGCCAGGTGTGTGTGTGCAGCAGCAGGGGTATCTCCATGACTGGAAGTAATCTGATTTCACTGCCTGAGTTGTCAGCAGCTGGAGTGGATTCTAAAAACTCTGCATCTCCAGACTCAAGCTGCCTGGTGTTAAAACATGAGTGACTTATTGACAGTCTAGCTCCTAGACAGGAGCAAAGTGCCAAACTACTTCTCATAGAGGTGTCCTTATGTGCTACCTCCCTATCTTTTCTGCTTTCTGTAAGAGGAGGAAGCTAATTCTGCCTGTGTGCATATCACTTTAGATTTTCTTTTCCCTGTCTTTCAATGTCTTCTGTTAGCCCAAGAGCTGCCCAGAGTCCCTGTCGTCCAAAAACTGCAGCAAAATGGCTTATGAGGGGCTAGAAATGGCAACAGATAACCTGGAAAAAAGTGGAATCTTAAAATTAATTCTATTTATGTATTTCTTATTAAAATGGCATGTTTGATAACAAAGCCAAAATGTCTTGGCATTGATTTGTGTTTATGCTAGAAGTATAATGTTGATTGAATTGAATATTTTTGACAGAGGACAAGCAGCAGCAGGAAAACATTTAGGGTGAATTTATGTTTTGCAGTCTGCTTTCCTTTTCATTTGAAGCTACCTATCCTGGCATTTCTTTTCATTTTCAGAAAAGAGAAGAAGGCAGACCTGGGGATGATTTATCAACTCAGTTCTGTCTTTTTTTTTTTTTTTTTTTTTTAATGTAGGTCATTGAACTAAAGAAAACTGCCTCTCAGGGAAAGCTTTTTACCAACTAACAGCACAGCAGGGCCAGTTTTGTTCTTCAGCCCCCATCACGTTATTGCCTGGGTGCTGTCCCTGCTGGGGGGGATTGCAGTGAGAGCTCAAAGCTGCAGAGTCACAATATGAGAAGCTGGCAGTGTCTGCTGCAGGGAGCACTGAGTGACAGGTTTCTGTTTGGAGAAAATCCCCTCTTGCATGGGAATGGCCCAGAGTTTGTGAACAGCAGTGCTGTGGATGCCATCTCCCTGGGAGAAGCCTGCTCCTTAGACATAATACAATTATTTCTATCTCAAGTAACAAAACCATAGGAAAACCTCATCAGTATGCCAGCTTTTATCATTTTTGATTTTAAACAGTGCACTGACAAGTTATAGGCATGTGACTGCTGTAATACTAATACAGAAATTAATTTATTTTCCCTTCTATCTCAATTTCAGCCCTGATAGCTCTGTGTGAGCCGGGCAAGTGTCTGGATACACTCTGAGGATAACTTTGTTTCCTTGAGTGACTATTTCAATAACCACTTCTGTATATGGGATATCAACAGACAGAGGAGGCAGGTGGCTGATTAGAGTTAATCACCTGGGGACTCAGAATCTGTCATGTTTAAGTTCCTGTCACTGAAACCAAAAGAAACATAAACCAGAACCTAAAGTGGTATTATTTGTTTCCAAATGCATCCTGAATCTGGACTGTTAGAGCTGTTTTCCCTCTTCCAAGGAATGCCACAAAATCTTGTTTGGTTTATCAGTTGCTAGGATCCTTGAAACTTGTCATTAGAATTTTTTTTTTTTAATAAGTATCATGTTTTTCCAGTTTATATTTTGTTCTGATTTTACAGAACTAAGTTAGTGGAAGACTTTCCCTGATTTGAAGCAAAGAGGTTGTAAACATTATTGGTATAGAAAGTGAAGAATTTCTTGCATGGCCACGGATGGTTCAGTTCTGATTGCTGGATTTGGGAAAGGGGTGACGATAAACAGGATCAGGAAGGGGGCGATAGGGAGGAGAAGAAGTCCTCTGACTTCTGAAGTTTTTATCCTAGATTTGGGAAATAAATGCACTTATAGGTCCTGACAAGTCAGCATTTTCTAAAGTGAAAGCATTTAGGAAAATCCAGTATAGTTCAGTGTGTAACAGCATAAACTGCATCCTCTGACTTTTTTTGTTTGTTTTAATACTACTAAATTTGCACAAAAGTGGGATCTTTTGTTTCATTGTAGTTCAGTTAATCCTCAGCATAATATTTATCCCATTTGTGTTTGTTAAGTGGTTGCTGGTTCTCCTAATGTAAATTAGCATATTTGTATTAAACAAAATTGAAAAAAGGAATGAGGAGAATGAGGACTTCAGATTTTTTTTCCTTTTCTCACAAAGGTGTTGTCTACCTGGACTCCAGCAGTGCCTTTGGCACTGTCTCCCACAGCACACTCCTGGAAAAGCTGCAGCCCACGTCTTGGACAGGAGCTCTCTGTGCTGGGTTCAGAACTGGCTGGATGGCCGGGCCAGAGAGGGGTGGTGAATGGTGCTGCATCCAGCTGGGGACAGTCACCAGTGGTGTCCCTCTGGGCTCTGTGCTGGGGCACTGATCAGTCCTGTTCAATATCTTCTTTGCTGATCTGGATGAGGGGACTGAGTCCACCATCAGTNCAGAGGTGACCTTGTCACCCTCTACAATCCCTGACAGGTGCCTGTGCTCAGCTGGGGCTGGGCTCTGTCTCCAGGCAGCACTGACACAACCAGAGGACACAGCCTCAAGCTGTGGCAGGGGAAGTTTAGGTTAGACGTTAGAAAAAAATTCTTCACTGAAAGAGTGACTGCACACTGGAATCCTCTGCCCAGGGAGGTGGTGGAGTCACCAGCCCTGGACATGTTTAAAAATAGACTGGATGTGGTGCTCAGTGCCATGGTTTAGTTGATGAGAAGGTGTTAGATCATAGGCTGCACTTGAGGATCTCAAAGGTCTTTTTCAACCTAGTTCATTCTGTGATTCTGTGAATATAACCTGTATTCTCATATATATGCACAGACAGAAGTTTTGGGTTGCTTTCTGCCTCCTTAAATCAAGTTTTCTTCTTTTCTCTTGTTATGCAAATAATAATGGGAAAAGCATTTAGCCTGCAATAGGCACTGTGTAAGCATCTTGACTTCAGTCCCAGAGCACTCTTTATAGATAAAATGTACAAAATGAGGAGTAGTATTACATACTGGAGTGTGTCAAACAGAGTCAAGTAATAATGCTTCAAACTGAATTAAGTCACGTATGTTTTGATATTAAGTAATTTTTGTATGGCTGGTAACTTTGTTCAGTGCCCTTTTCTTTCTGCATGGCATTTGGCAAATAAAACTGTAGAGATCTAATTATACAGCAGTTATAATAAAATATCAGCCCCCATGCAATTTTTTCTTCCAACTTTAATCAGAAGCCACACAATGAAAAGTTTCAAATCCCTAAGAAAGGCAAATCCTTTCAAGTATAGGTTGTGCTTGTGAACTCTCAGCTGTGTTGGTGATTTTGAGGTCAGTAACACTTATGTAGGAAAAATTTTAAAAAGAAAACAAAAAATAAATTGATTTTAAAAGGAAATTACATTTTTGCTACATTAACTTTATACAAACATCTTTTGAAATTGGCATTTATAATAGAAAAATATATTATTTTTAATTGTTTGCTTAAAATTGTATTTTTAAACATTATTTTGAAGTAACAATAATTTCAGAATAAACAAGAAAATGGGTCATATTTTATTAAACACTCATAGACTCTTTGAGAAAGTGCTAAGCAATACCTACCTGCTTTTATCTTGTTCAGATTCACATTGAAAACAGATGTTGAACTTTATAAAGAAACAAAAAAAAAATCCAAGGTTCAATAGCTTATCAATACTTCTTGTGTTTGGTTACTGTTAGAGGAGAGACTTATCAGAGACTTGCAAAACTTAAAATGATGAGTACAGTAACCACTGTAACTTTCATTTTTCAGACATGCCCTGATAATTCTGTTTCTTAAAATATTTATTTATTCCCCAGGAAAACCATACCTGCAGCAGGTTGTGTGCATTCTCTGCACTCCCCTGTTTTTTTTTTCTTCTTTTTTGGGGCTGAGATTGTTTAAGGAGCTGCACGAGGACCTGTGGCCCTTTTAGCAGTTAGAGGAACTCAGTCACGGCCTCTTAGCTCCTAGATATTTGTGAAGCATCTGCCCAGAGCATTGTACAGAAATATGGCTGAAAAGGGGGTGGAACAAGTATCCAAAAGGTTCTCTAAAGATATGGAGAAGAAATACTTCAAAATGATACTATAATGCAGAACTCACTGGTTTTTTTGGTTTTGTTTTTGTTTTTTTTTTCTTCTTTTTTGGGGGAATGTAAGAGAAGTCAGTTCTTTTATATGTTGTCAACCTGCATAAAAATAGACTTTCAAGTACATTTGACCTGAATCACAAGTTGCAGTGTTTGTGTAGGCCTCTAAATTGCAGAAGTAATCTTTTGAATTGCCTTCAAATGTTCTGAGTGGTGTGGGTCAGAAAGGCAGACATGGCATCTACAGGGAAATTTTTGTCTGCTTTTCAGAGGGCAAAACAGGGCCTGAAAGTACCTAGAAAACATTTATGACACAGATGTATTGTCAAACTGGAACAGAATCTGTCATTTTAGTTGGGAGCTTGCTTTATTTAGAAGGCTGGAGAAAGGACAATTTATATTTCTGAGCTTTAGCCTTGTTCAATTTCACGTAGCAAAGCTATCAACCCCTGGAAAAGCGTGGTTATAACAGGAATGGTGACAGCTCCTGGATGGCAGTGGCACTGCTGGGCTGTGCACAGGAACGTGGCTGCTCTAGTGCCACCAAACTGAAGCTGGCAGGGATGGCAGAGATGGCAATGTCCTGGCTGGCAGGGATGGCAGAGATGGCAGAGTGTCCTGGCTGGCAGGGATGGCAGAGATGGCAATGTCCTGGCTGGCAGGGATGGCAGAGATGGCAGAGTGTCCTGGCTGGCAGGGATGGCAGAGATGGCAATGTCCTGGCTGGCAGGCACAGCTGTCCCCAGAGGAAAAGGCTGGGGTGCCCAAAGCCACCTGCAGGCAGCCTGGTGGGGATGTTCTCCAAGCTGCAGCACAGGACTTGGCTCTTCAGTGAGCCAAGGGCTTGTCAGAACTGGAAGCTGAAATAAAACTCTGAGGACACACAGCTGGGACACCTATTTGTGCCCTATTGCAGCAAAAAAGCTGGACAGATGTACCTTAGTGTCTTGCAGCAGGATTTACTGTTTTATAAGCCTGATTCTGGATTATTGTGTTCGTGGTTGGAATGTGGCAAATACTCAGGTTAAAGGAGCAGTGCTGGTGATCCAGGGGTGCAGGGGAATGTTCTCAGCCTTTTGTTTCCTGGCCCGGCAGAGAAAAGTTTAGGGAGGCCTCAAGGCCCCTCTGTTCTGCTGACCCAAACACTGAGGCAGCTGCACTTTGCTTCCAGGAGTGACTGAATGCTGGGGTTTGCTGCACAAAGTTGTCCTAAATTTCCTGTGGGGAAACAAAATGCAGTTTAAATCTGTCCCTCTCATCTGGCTGGTGACATGTAACTTCAGTGCAAAGTGAGTGGGGACCTCTGTGCAGCAGGCTCAGGGAAGCTGCCACACTTTCAGCTGATGGAGCTGTGTTTTAGCAGGATATAATAAATTGCTTAACCGTGTGAGCAGCAGCCTCAGCAGAGGTGATCGTCCCAGGGAATAGTGATGTATTTCAAGAGTAGTGTCATAGAAAATGATTAATGTTTCCTAATGACACTATTCTCATGCAGGATTTGCAAGATCTTTAATACTAGCGGTGTTGAACAGTACTAGTACTTAACTCCTTTTTTTCTATGTTTTTTTCTTATTATTACTTTAAAAAGTTCATTGACACCATATTTTTCCTTTCATATTTGAGACATGATTAGCCATTGTTCAGGCAGTCCAGAAAAAATCTGTATGTCAGGAAAAATATTTAATATACAAATACAGTATTTCTTTCCTCTTCAGGATTTGTACACCTGTATGCATATTCATTGAAATAAAAAACTGTTAAAATAAAAAAGTGAAACAGGTTATATGGTCATACTGGGGCTTTTTGAAGAAGATCTGTTCTTTCATAAGCCACATACTTGACCTCTCTTGTGCCTCTACATCCAATAAGTACAAGAAGAAAGAACAAAACTTTTTGTTTTACTGCTTCCACAAAATAATGGTCTCTGTGAGCATCCTTGTAATGTGGGAGAAATAATCTTTACAACAATAGTTTTATTTCATCTTAACATTGCACACAAAAGAAGTATATACCTGGTGTGTGCTTACTCATTAGTTCATGATTTAAATGTATGTTCCATAATGATATCCTTTGGGGATCCAACAGGTTTCAGCCTGTTTCCTTTTCAAAATTCTGTGTGTTCCTTGAGATTCTCTGAATCACTGTTGAGCTTCTTTTGGTACTTGCATATAAACCAGGATCCCAGCAGTAAGTTGTGCTCATCATATTCTCTTCAGAACTTATTCCTGCCCCAGGAAATGTGATTAGCCAGGCCAGGGTGGGTAACTGACCCTGCTGATGCCATTCAGCTACAAGGAGGCTGTGCTTTACATTTTGCAGTCACACAGGATCTTGTGTCAGCCTTTCCATTTAGTTTGTTACTCATTATCAGTAATTCCTTGTTGTCACAAAGAAATATCTCTGCTTTAGGAGTTTGGCACTATATAGCTTATTTTAATGAGGTTATTAAACCTATCTTGGCTTTATCTGCATCTGGCAATTCCTTTTTCTGCTACATATTAGGAAAACACTCTTAGTCAATTTATTATTGATATTAATTTTTAATGTTTGCTGTAATATGTGCTGGGTAATGTTATGAACTGTTTATGTAACCTAAAGAATTACTTATGGGGTGCTTCAGCAATTCCCTGCTGCTGGCATGTGGGCTCCTAGCCCCAAGCCCCTCTCACCTGGAGTGCTGCAGTGCCCTGGGAGCTGCACAGAGTGGAGGGGTGAGCTGTCAGGGCTGGAGACTGCTGGGCTGGAGTCAGCCTGGCAGAGAGAAGAGGAGGAGCCATGAGCAGTTTAACAGCTCAGGTGTGTGGAGGTAAGGAGAAGCAGGCAAAATACACCAAGTGCAGGTCGTGGAGTTGGGATTCAGAAAGGGGTTTGTGTGTAAGGGAAAGCAAGGTCCATGTTTGCGCTGAAATTTGATGAAAAATTAATTTCTGTTTTTCAGTTTTCCTCAGTGAGTAAGCATTTCCCAGAGATGTTTAGTGATGGTTTCCTGCAGGGTGAACAATACAGTAGTCCATGTGCTCTCAGAGCAGACATCTTCTGTTTGTTAATCTCTGTGTTCAAAGGCTGTAATCTTTTAAAGTGGGAAATGTACTGGTTTTCTGCATTCATTAGAACACTCAGATCCAAATCCTTTATCACCTTTTTTTTTTTGCACTGATGTGTTATTTATTCTATTTAATTTTGACACAATGAAGTAACTGAGGTGCTACATGAAAGCCCATCTCTTTTCCAGTTGCTCAAAAAGAAGAGAATTAGCTGTTGAATATTTCTCCTAGTGTACAGAGCCCTTTAATTCCATTAACAATACATGATTATGGAATTAAAATGGCACAGCCAGGTTGTAGATAAAAATAGATCAAGAAAGTTATTCTTTTGATGTGTTGAAACAGAAGAATCTGCTCCAATAAGGTTTCCTTCCAAATCATAGAGCCTGAGCTTTGCCACAGGTCTCAAGACTTAGGGGGCCCAGCTTCCAAAAGTCCAGCTTTTTCCTTTTAACCATCAAATCTGCATCAATAAGAACCTCCAACAGAGTGCTCAGAGGTCCACGACTCTGCTAATGTGTTATGAAAATAAAGTAGGGTCTTCTAAACAGAATACAGGTGTTCATCCAGAGTGCTGTCAAACTCTGTTATTGAGGGATGATGGGCTTCCCAATGAAAATGACAGTGGCACAAGGACCATGTTTCCATTTTTATTCTAGCCATCATGGAAAGGCCTATGGATGCAAATCAGTTAAGATGGCTGGTGGGGTTGAGATTTTCCAGGGCCAGAGTCCACCAGTGTAATAAATGTCACATCTTCGTTAATAAATACCAAATGCTTCACATGGAACCCTGAAAAACAGTTCAATTCACAGATAAAAATTTGAATTTGCATCAGGTGTAACCAGGATGAACCATGTTCGATCCCCTGAAAAGGAAAGCAGGATTTACAGCCTGCATTCCTCATACTGGTGAGGATCCCTTGCATGAGGAGGAGATGTAGGATCAGGTTTGAAGTAAGAAAAAGAAAGAATTGGTGCACTGCATAAAAGTGCAACAGGATCCATTATCTGTGCTCCAGTGCAAGTGCAGCAAGTGTGTTTCCAACACACACAGATGAAAGGATGCCTAATAACAAGCTAACAATGCCCAATGTTTGCCAGCAGTCCTTAACCAGCACTGTGGATGTGATTGACTATTCAATACTGAGTTAATTTCTCTGTGATCACCTCTCTTCCATTTCTGGGCCAAAATCTTACAAACAGCAAGGTAAAGGCCATTTTAAGGCCCCTGGAATTTCAGAGCAGGGGACTAAAATAGGACACAATTCCACCTCTTTCTCCTCTCTGAAAGATGAATGTGAAATTTTTGAGACCCGTGTGCACTTTTCATGTGCTCATGTTCAAAATATACCCGTGCCTCCATCTCTGCAGGTGTCGAGTTCTCTCTTTCTTTTGAGTTGGCTCAAGAATAATTTGAGAGATGACACCCTTCTATGCCATCTTCCTCATTTTTCCTCAGCTCCTGCCTTGGGAGCTTGAAATAGCAGTAAGATTGGTAAAAAGAGTTGAAAACTTTCTGGTGCTATCCGATGTATATTATGTCTCATTTTGACTCCATCAAAATTAATACAGTGTGTAACTTTATTGGTAGCCATAAAAGAAATCATATGATTTAAATACAACAAACATGGACCACTAAGAGATTATAATGTCTGGTAGACCCAGGATTCAGTACATCTAAGCAAAATTGCTGCTCCTATCTTGTGCACTGAAAAATGTTTTAAAGATTATCTGTAGTGTAATTCAGGTTGATTTTCACCCACCCCATCCCCCCCTTCTTGTTGCCTTTGTAGTTGGACAAGTCATCAAATAAAAGAAAGAAATGGTCAACATAATGGCTGCAGAGAGGGACAAAACTACTGGGACATTAACTACTTGTGTAAAAAAGAAATCATGCTGATAAAGTAAACTTCAAGTTCCTTTCTTGCTGACTCCCTCTGTGCTGTAGTTTTTTCCATTCCTATTTTAGATTAGCCTAAAGATGGCAGTGATTTAAAATGTTTTAAAGTTAATTGCACAGAATGCATACAATTCATAAATATACACTTACCCCTTCAAACTAGGTTCACTTGCCATATGCCTGCTGGTTTATAGTTGAAGTGCCATTTCCTCCATTGAATTTCTCTGTGTTTGGTGACCTCAGCAGACTGTTAAAATGCTGCTAAAATTCACTTATCTGTGATCAAGTGAAGGGGAAGTGATTCAAAAGCAAATTTTGCAAGGTAGAATTTGTCTTCGTAAGCTGAATTTTATTCTTTATATAAATTGTTTCATTCATACACTGCAGAATAGGTTTTTATAAAATGAATTTAAAAGTTGGTTTATTTAAACAGATGAGACAATATCTAAAGATATAAAAATTGACAAAATAGTACAGATATAGTACAAACATAAGGATGTTGCAGTATAATTATAAAGCAAAATCTATAGAAAAATTAAGGTGATATATTTTATTATTATTGTGCAGACTTGGAGGTATTTTAATGCTCTTTTCTTTCTGGGATAAAAATGACTGCTTGATATGCTAGAAGTTAAATCTGTGGGAAACATTCACTTCATTCTGTATAAAATTACTGTGAGTTGTGTGTGTCTCAGAGGGGCCTGGCAGCTCGGTGATGCTCTGCATCTGATGGTGGGACATATGAAAGTCTTAATTTATAGTCTGCTTTTTAAATTTGAAGGATTTTCTGTGCACTATATATCTTTTTATGGCACAGAATACCTTGGACGAGTATCTGTGGCTCCACAGTTCACTTCTGGATGTTTAATAACAGCAAACAATAAAATTTATTTAGTGATGGTGAAACAGAGGAACAGAAATTCCTGTGAGGGCTGAGCTCTGATACATTTACTCAGCTGAAGTTGCAGGAAAATAAGTAGGAATGAAATATGAGTAAAAATACTATGACTAAACAAATGTGTGAATTGTTTCAATCTCTGAATCTCTGACTTTCTTTGGGCTATTGAGAGAGCTTCAAATCCCAAAAGAACTTAGATTTCAGATGAAAATGGATTAGCAAGGTGCAATTGTTATGAATAGTTGTTATGGGAAAAAAAACCTGAGCACTGTCTTCCAGTAATTTTTCTGGAACAACATTTATATTTGGTCCTGGAGCTGTTGGAAATTTTCATGAGAGATGTGCACATGGCACAGCACAGAGCTGTGCTGGATATTCCCAACACGCCCAGGGGCAGAAATCCCCACTGCTGCTGCCAGAAGCAGCACTCCTGCTGCAGGCTGAGCACAGCCCCTGCTCTGTGCTGGGCTCCCACTGCAGCCCAGATTTCTGCCCTTTGCACACACCCAGCTTAGCTTAAAAAGTGTGCATTTTATTGCTTATTTGATAGCTGATGTTCATAACTTAACAGGCTTTCTGTGTGTCTCTCATTACTCAGCTGGGTTTAGAGATATTTAGTGTGATGGTAAGGAAGTGAATTTCTATGTGAAAATTCTCCCGTGGAGAGTAATGCAATTGTGATTATCCAAAAAGCAAGAATTCAGTTAAGTAACAAGGTTTGTAATAACAGTTGGGATCTTTGAACTGCAACAAGTAGGGCATTTGAAAATATTTCATGAAAAGTGAGGAATATTGCAAAGGATTTAGTAACTGTGAGGTTGAGATTATGAATGTCGGATGATTTACACAGAGATTGATGGTTTGACACAGATTTAGTGGCTGGACACTCACCCAGGATCTAGAATATCTGAACTGGTATCCTAGCTTCATATTTCTTGGCTAGCAACTCCCTCCCTGAGCTTGCAATTGATTTCTGAAAACAGCTTCTTCCTGAGGATGAGAAGTTGCTGTAATAAAGTTCTGGTTTTGCTATTAGCATTTGGTAATTGAGGAAAAAGTATTTAATTGCATCAGCTTTGATGTGACACAGGGAAATCTTTTAGAAAAAAAAAAAACAAACCACAATCAATCAAAAGTCTTTCAGCAATTAGTCCAAGTAGGAAACTGGAGATCTGAACGAGTCTCAGCTTTCAAAGAAGTTGTTGTGTGAGGCTTTCAAGTGTTTTACTGATGGCTTTCTCTCCTGTTTTACCTGTGTAATTTGAGGCTTTTATTTTCTGTGGGTTTTGGTCAAGAATTTTCATAAAATATGCCTATGATTTTCATGCAGATAAATATGAATGCATAGTTTTAGTTTTAAAATAGCATAAAAAAAAATAAAGTATTGGGAAAAAACCCAGCATGTATATACAGAAAAATAGACCTCCTAAACTCTCTCTCATCCTGTGCAATAAAATACCCTTACCTAGGGCTGCTGCTTTCTAGAGTGAAGAAACGAGAGCCTTTTTTATTGTCACTTTATGTATCCTGTTCAAAGATAAAATTTCTGATGAGTGTCAGTTCTGAATAATTAATGAAATACACATTTTCCTTAATATTTGCACTGTTTCCTCCTTAGCAAAAATTACTGGCATGCCAAAAATATGGTTTGCTCTATTTGTATTGAGCAACATAATTTCATTTATTTTGATGACCAGGTGGTGCTCTGGTCATCAGGACCATTTTGGAAGGTACATCTCAAACTTTCTTTCTTGCAGCAGTGGGTCTAAATTTGGACTTGATTTGCGGGGTTGTATGCAAGGGCCCCAGCACTGCTACTCAGGCAGGATTTGGTGGTGGTGTCATTTTTTTCGAAATTATTTTATTTTTTTCAGTCTGCCAAGGTGTTGTTGGTAAGAAGCCAAAAGCAAGCACACTCATAATCTTTGATTTTTCATATCTGGGCTGGGGAGAAATGCAGAATATCTAAATGGAAATTTTAAAAATGTACTGTGGAAAAAAGTGAATTCTCTAATTCCATGTAAAAGGATGGAAAGAGAGGGCTGCTGTCTCAGCCCCTGGCTCATGAGCAGCTCTGCTGAGGAGGCAGCCCAGGGCAGCCAGGCCACCTGCCCCAGAGCCTGGAAGGAATCAGGTCAGGACTGAGATATTTCTGATGCTGCTTCCCATAATTTCTCTGCAGAGAATTGTCTCACTCAAATCATTGTTACAGGCACAGATGAATGGAAAATTTAAAGGGAATAAATGTGTCAAATCTGTGGCTGCTGATTTCACCCCGTTGAACTGAAGCACTGTTGGTTCTCCATTGCCTCTGTTTCACTTGAGATGAATATGCAGCTGAAAGAGGAGATACTCCAAATCATGCTGAGGGTTAATCTCTTACAACCCAAAGAAATTTGCTAAGCTGACCCTCATCTGTGCTTTTGGAAATAAAGGAATCATTTGGCCAACTCTCTCTCCATTTGCAATTAAGCATGCTGGCAGCTCTCCAGTGGGAGCTCTGCAGGCAGGAATATTTAGCAGCACAGAGGATAGATTTCCATACACTGACCCAGGCTGTTGCCAGATGGAGTAGAGGGCTGTGGAATGAAAGTAAATCTACAAATGTTTTTGTGAGCAGAGGAAATCACTTCTGATTTTGGGTAGGAGTGTGATACTGAGATAAGGAAAGAAACACAGGTTTCTTCATTCTTTTTAGGGGGTTCCTACCCTTTTGTTTTCATTTGTCTTGTTTGTTTTCATCTTATCTTGAAAAAGAGACTACAAAGCTCCTTGTAAGCTCTATTATCTTTCACTTTGTGCCAAACAGAGAAGTGACATGCAGCAGTACTGCTGCTTCATGCCAGCAGCTGGGAGGGCTGCTCTGAGCCTGGGGACGGGGAGAAGACTTGGGGGAAATTGCAGGTCTGGACAGATTTTGTTGGAAATTCTGCCAGGCTCTGGTTCCAGTGATGCTCCTTGGGAGAGGGGCTGCCAGACTGGCACACCCAGCCCACTGCTGCTCCAGTTTCTTGCTGTCTCTCTGTGGCTGTATTCTCACAGCCAGAGAGAAAGTTTAGAGATAATAAGTGAGTCTGTGAAGAAGAAATGTAAACAATAGTTAAGTTTAGAGACAGTGTCCTTGGAACTGCATTAGCTGAAGCCACCAATGGAGTCAGATAAATTACCATAAGACCAATCAGCTAATGGCAGCTATCATATTGTCGAAAGTAGTTCGTTTCAAATAAACTTGCTCTTCATATTGTCACAGTTGGCTGGTGAGTTTCTGTCTCACTCCTAGCTCGACTGCGACATCTCTCTTGTGCCAAGGTCCAGCATGGTCCTCGTGGTCACGGAGGTGCAGAGGTGGCCCGTGGCTCAGCTTCTCCATTCTCCAGGAAATGAGCCTCATGCTGTGGTTGTAATGTTGACAGATGACATTAACTTTGATTATTTATGTTTTGTAGTATTTTGGAGCCTGGATTTGATGGCATAGGTTTGAAAAGTAATGAAGACTTCAAAATGATGAGACCTGAGCGTTTGGCTGCTCACACCATGGTGCGGGCTGGGCAGGGACAGTGGGCCTTGGGCTGTGCAGGGTGTCGGTGGCAACAAACTGGGTGGGGGTTTCTTTTAGAAATTGGTTTTGTTGCTAAAACAAAAATAACTTTAGACAATTAGTTATTCAAAATATTATTATTTAATCTAAATAAATTTAGATCTTGGTTGCACAAAGGTTAGTACATTTCTGTTTGTAGTAGTTGTTTGTTAAAACTAATTAAAGTGATCATCCACTCAGGGATTTTTGGGGATGCTTAAGGGTCTGGTTTGAGCAGACATTTCCTTGTCCATTTTTAAAAGAATCATTCCTTCTCACTACCATATGGAAACTGTTTTTAAAGCTGTAAGTCAGAGAACATAGTATGCATTACCTTCTTACTACAAGTTTCATCTGTGCATTTGTACTTTTGTAAGGTCACCAGGCCTTGATCTTTTTTCTGCTAAGCACTGTCTCCTTGCAGTAATGAGTGTCTTGCTGTAAGAGGATTTCAGCTGGACAGATGTACCTTAATGTCTTGCAGCAGGATTTACTGTTTTATAAGCCTGATTCTGGATTATTGTGTTCGTGGTTGGAATGTGGCAAATACTCAGGTTAAAGGAGCAGTGCTTGTGGCAAGGAAACCTGGACCTGTACAAATGCAGAGATCCTTGTACTACAAACAAAATACTTTAATTAAGCTCAGCTCTGTAATTAACTGTTATACTCAAACTAGCCTATGCTGTACTTCAGAAATAACAAATTTCCAGCAGGCTGGCTGAATCCTATTGTGCAGGAGCATAACTGTGATATTGTTCTAATTAGGTGTTGTATTTGAAACTCTTAGTAATTGTTTGTAGTTAAGTTTCTGAAATTACCACTGTGCAAGTGGCTTTCCAGCACACATTGTGGGAAAAAAATTATTTTGGCCAGGTGAAAGCTCCAGTCTGTGATTTCCATACATAGTTTTATGAACAAGCCATCTGTTGGCTATAGGTGGGTTTTGGAGGGTGTTAAGGCAGTTTCAGTTGCCCAAAATCCTGTAGTGGAGAAACTCTGCCTGGAAGGCTTCATGTGCCCCAGGGCGGGTGCCCTTGTCCCTGCCCTGTCCTGTGGGACATGCCAGTCAATATACTCTGGTAAAGAGTGGTGATTGCTCTTCATGTAATTCCTATCTTTAAATTATTTTAGCCACATAGAGAATTATAAACCTGTTAGTGTACAGAGAGCAAATATTCAGAAAACTTAGAGAAACAGGCTTATTCCTTATTCTTTTGGGGGTTTCTTGTGTTGGCTAAATAGAATGTATTTCACTACCATCAAATCTTGCCTATAATTTCTATATTATGGGGGTCTTATTGCTTTTAACTGGGTAAAATCATCCTAGTTGGGATTGAGCCCTACAGGATGTAGCTGCTCTTTAGTAGCCTCCTCAATGTCTCGTTCACACCTTTTGTTGCTCCCTCTCAGCCCGACTTTGGCTGTTGTTTCATTGCTGTCCTTGTGCACCTCCTGGAAGAGCTGCCTTTTGCTTTAACGCTCAGCATTTCAGCAAAATGATGCTTTTGTTGGAAAATTAAGCACAGAGGGTGTGGGAAAAATCCCAAGCAATATGTAGTTTTCTGTTTCAGTGGCAGACTTCCAACTTGTGTAAATGCTTACCTTCCTTTTCCCTAGCACATATATCTGAGGGGGTTGTTGAATTTTATTTTTTTGAGTAACAACTTGACACTTTTCCATGGGAAACAGTTGGCACTGGAGTTGAATGTTGGAGTTGAGTGCAATCCTTTTGTTCTTGCCTCTCAAAGACTCCTTCCTAACGTCTGTAACATTCTTATGCTTTTGCAAATGTGCTTGTCTGAGGTACGGCTGCAAATTAATTTCCTTATCTAATTCTTTTTTATTTCCTTCTGAATGCTATTGGGGAATAAAATCAAATGTATACAATGTGCACCAAATGGGATTGCCTCTTCCTTTAAGGTCTAGTTATTGTAGACATTTGCTCTTGCTGCGCAGAAAAATAATGTTAACAGCTGCTTAATCTAGTTAGAAATGCATCTTGCTGTGTATTAAAAATTACTTCCACTTATCTTTTCTAGTGGTGTAATTTGTAAAATCACATTTAAAAAACTGAAACCGCATAAATGTAACCTTGTTCAATCTTTTTATGTGTTAACATACAGAGGGTGAACATTTAAAAGGCCTTTGAGTATATGACAATTAAAATAGACACCTAAGAAATATCCACCTCCTAGGCACTAGAGTGCTCCCAGAAATCTTGCCCAAAGGGCTTGTAGTGGTGCTAGATTATTTCAATTAAAAAAAAAAGAAATCATTCTGCTTCTTTTCAAATGGGATTTGCTATTTCTAGAAACTATTAAATGTTCAGATCGAGGACCCACCCTTTATAAATTAATGCAGCACAGAAGAGTAATTAAATTTGGTAATCTCATTAAAGCTTTTAATGGAATTGATCATTTCAGGGAGTTTTTTCTGGTTATTGGGATTTCTGAACAAAGGAGTCACTATTGGATTATTACTGCTCTTTTCCAGTAGCAGTTTGTTTTCAGCTGCCAGGCAAGACAGTCATTCTGGGACCTCAATTTGTTTCTGCTGAGGATGGGACCAGCATGCAATTCCCCCAGGAGAGGAGAATCTCAGTTGTAGTGTTCTCCCCTAGACTGCTAGCCACTAGTTACATAATTTTTTTAAAGCTGATTACAAACTTAGATCTATTTTGAAAATGCTTGTTCATTAAAGCAAAAATGTAAAGCAGTCAATTTTTACTTTTTGTAAATATATTTAGTAACCTGCAAATTATTTGTTCAAATCTACCTGATTTGATTCTCCAGTAAACAATGCCTTCAAGGTTTCAGGAGTATATGGTTACTGTGAAATAAATAATTATTCCCTTTTTTTTATTTAGAAACTGTTAAAATTGTACTAGTGCAATATAATGAAACTGTGTATCTATAAAATTGCTTTGCAGGGCTGTATTTATTTTTACAGAACTTTGCTCATTGTTTTTCAGTTTAAAACAAAACAATGTAAAAAGACAAGAATAATCCTGAGCAATTCTGTTTATTGTATTAGTAAGTCCTATGCTGTGGTTGCATATATTTTCATTATTTGTGTATGCATATATATTTAAATCTATTGCCTTGTTTTGATGGCCCCTTTCTCCATGACATATATGTCTTTTCATCAGTCTTTTCCAACCTGAGAAATTCCACTAATTAATCTCTTTCTACGTGTCCTTCTGTACCGTTCCTGCTCAGTGATATCTGTTCCTGAGATAATCTGTGCAGATGTGAGGCACAAGAACAGCATTGATTGTTGAAGGTAAACGTTGATGGTAGGTGTAAAGGAAGTGAGGGTACAGTATAAATCCTTGCTTTAGGAAGTAGGAATAAGATTTGTGGACATGTGGCAAGTTTTCTTGCCATCCTGTACATTTTTGATTAATCTGCAGGTCAAAATCAGGACTGCACAGTGAGTTTGCCTTCTGCACAGGACTAGAACAGTGGGCCAGGTCAATCTAACAGCACAGCAGAGAGAACCACTGCTCCCATGCCCAGAACAGCCCTGATTTCCAACTGCAGACAAATAATCCTGTTCCCTTCTGTCTGTACATCCCTGCCCTCCCCTCCAGCCTCATCCCAGCTCCAGTGGTGGGGCAGGAGCCAGTGCTGTGCAGGCAGCAGTGCCACTACAGATACAGACTAAAGTTTGTTCTCAGGTATTAATTCTGTCCCAGCCTCTCTTGAGAGAGCAGATGTAATGGTGGGCTTTGTGTAATTACAGCAATTTTCAACAATATTTACCGTTTTTATAGAGAAATGTACTGTGAGAACTTTTATTGACATAAAACGGCAATTAATGTCAGGCAAAAGTTTTTCATTTGTTCCTTACATTTAAAGTACATCTCCAGAAATAAATGATGTGGGGTGGCTTCAGACCTGTGTGAATGTTTTCTGCTATAGATCCCATTTATTTTACTTTTGCTGATGAAAGACTTGTTGTAAGAAATGTTTATGAAAAGATTGATAGAACCCATTTCAGAACCACCTGAAGGGGACCCGAACAGGTACCAACTCCCAGGCTGCTTTGTAAAACAAAGGAGTGAGGAAAACCAAAGCAGGAAGAGCAGAAGCCTCCTGCAGGTTTTCAGCTCTTTCTGTGCTGTGACTGCCACCCCTCTCAAGCTTCATGTAGGAGACAATCAGATGCCAGTGCAAATCCTGACTGTCTTCCTTTTATCTTCAGTGGCTGGGGGCAGAGGAGAGAGCTCAGCTGTGCCCTGTGGAGATTGCTCAGTGTGCAAAGCAAAGGAGCTGCTGTGAGCACTCGTTTGCCTCCTTTGGAACACAAAAAACACAATGTGTGAGATGCATCAGGGTGATTCCATCTGGGCTTCCACGGCAGGAGCTGGTGCTCCCTTGCTGGTCTAGGATTCACTGCAGTCAGTGACAGCAAGGGAAGAGGTGGGGAAAAGATGCCTCTGACTCTCCAGTGCAAGGAGGGTGCTCGCTGAAATTGCCCAAGTAAATCCACAGCATTATGTCTGAACGCTTCCTTGTACAGAGAGAGTCAGTTTTAACATCATGGGCATCTGCTTAATCACTTCTCCACTATCTCAAAATTCTCAGTAAACTATTTTCAATATCATCACTATGATTAAAGTGCTAAAATAGTCCAGGAGCTACTAAAATGGCATTAAACTTAATCTTAGCTTTGCTAATTATCAGTCTTATTCCTATGAAAGAAGAATATAGTCGACTTTGTGTTAATCTCTTTTATCAGGCAACACCATGTACTAGAATGAAAAAGGAAAATAATACTAATTTGAAAATAAATTAAGCAAAAAGGGAGACAAATTCTTGCAAGGTTCCCCCTGATAGCTGATTTTCATGTGAGTCTGGTGGCTTCAGAATATTGAAGTGCGGAAGGAAGGAGAATCCACTGATGAGAATTAGGACTCAGTCTCTTATTCTTTGACCCCCAACAATGCCCAAGGAATAGGGTTTCTGTGTGCCTGAGGAAATACATAATTCTATCACTAATTCCTTTAAGTGAAACAATTTTTTAAATTTCTGGCTTCAGATTGTATTAAAACAGCTGCACTTTCTTGAGGAATGCTGTGGTATAACCGCAGTTTATCATCTTACAACAGAATTTCCTTACATGTAAAGCATTCCAAAATTACTCTGGAGTACTCTGAGTCTAATGAAGACTTATGTCTCTGTTAAGAAAGGCTTACCAATGTAAAAGTTTGCCAACCAAGGGCTGGGTGCCTGGGAAATCAGATAATGGACTTCATTAAGTTTTCTAAGAGGGTCAAAACCAAAATATTTATTATTTGAGGCATCACCACCTCCTCCTACAACTAGGTTCCTCTATTGGACTCACGAGCTGCAGGCTGTGCCTTGCCAGCAATGTGAAAACAGGCTGGGGAGAGAGGGAATGGTCTAGGTGAAGGTGTCTGTAAATATTTTCATGTACAGGGGACAGTTCCTTTAGTGGCAGTGTAACAGAATACCTGTGAGACCGTGTAGTGATAGGACAAGGTGGGGGAATGGCTTCAAACTGAAAGAGAGTAGGTTTAGGTTAGAGATGAGGAAGAAATCCTCAACTATGAGGGTGGTGAAGCCCTGGTCCAGGTGTCCCAGAGAAGCTGTGGCTGCCCCAGCCTGGAAGTCTCCAGGCTGGAGAGAGCTCTGAGTAACCTGATCTAATGGAAGACGTCCCTGCCCTGAGAGAGGGATTGGAAATAAGTGATCTTTAAAGTCCCTTCCAATCCAAACCATTCCATGATTATATGACTGCCCACAAAAAGGTACAGGATTATGTTTGGCTTGTTCCATGTTTGGCTATTCATGCTGTGTGGAAGTGCATCCCATTTGCCTCCTGAATTGCTTCTGGGATGCTTTGTGGGCTTCTGCAAGAGAAGAGGAATCCTACAGTGTGGGGTTTATTTTTTCTTGGTTGTTGTTTTTGGACCCCACACAGCTGGGAACCTACCCCTGGGCCCTTGAAGGAGGTTCCCTCTCGTGAGTTCTTTGCCAGGGATGAAAAATGAGCAGGACTCACTGTTTCTTGGTCTTCAGGCTGTTGTTTATTTTTCTCTTAAGTTCAGTACGCTGTCTGCATGCCAGACTGAGCATATGAGAAACAAGGCATAAAATGGACAAAAATGGCCTCAATACCCAAAACCAAGGTCTTTTTAAAGATAATCAGCCCAATTACTTTCTAACACGTATCTTGTTTTTACTTTACTACCAATAACTTCTACTAAACTACACATGCAGCACCTATGCAACTGCTTTCTCTAACCATTGACTTCTTGCCACCAGTACTACAGAAAATGGAGTGGAAGAAGAACAAGAAAGAGATGAGGTAACACCCAAAATCCTCCATTTTGTCCCTATGCACTCTCATACTAAAATCCTAAAACCCTAAATCCTCCACCCTGTGATAGACTACTATTACTACTGCTCCTACCTAGTTCACACCTGTGTTCTCCAACTCATCCCAAAGCCTTAGTAATTTTTTGCCTGGGACGGAGGTTAAAAGCAGTGTCCTGCTGAGAATCAGGGCTTTCTAAAACTGGCACAGAAACACTCTCTGTGCCCTGGATTCCAACACTACAGGGGTGCAGATGGGGATTTCCATACTGCAAGCACGGTGCCATTGTTTGTGATTGATCATGCTTGTGTCTGAGAAAGGGCTGAGGTTGTTTTTGTGTCTGAGAAAGGGCTGAGGTGTGCTGGGAGCAGCCTCTAGAAGAGCTGTCGATAGCTCCGTGCATTACTCGGTTAGAGGATTTAGCTGATTTCAAATCCAGTTTAAAATGCAAAGAGAACAGAAACCATTCCTCAATGGCATTAATCATGAATCAGCCTGGTCACTGTCAGTCTGCCCCAAATGCCTCATGTAGCACCCAGGCCCTGACCAGCAGACTCTGGCACGTGGGGTTTTACATTTGTGCAGTTCATCCTCTACCCAGGGCCCCAGGTAATTGCATTGCATCAATGTAAGGTGTTTTCAGATGATTTTGGGTGAGGTTGTAGCATCTTGTATATGTGAGCACACCATTTGAGTGAAGTGTTTTCCAAATGGGTTTAATTTGCCTACTCAAAGCTGAATTTAGCTGAAATTCCCTGGATTCTTAGTGTTTGAGCTTGGAGTCTGAGCTTCGGGAAGGGATTTTGTCTCATTGAAATGAAGTTGTCTTTTCAAGGTATTTGATAAAATTAAGACCTTTAATTCTTGAGGTTCTGTTTCCAGTGCTGCAATTCTAAAGCTGATATGGGTTAGATTTGAGATTCTTTTGCTTGCATTTGAGTAAGTAAATTTTCGTGAGAAGTATTTTGTGTGCTGCTTTTCACCTTATAGTACAAGCAGTACTAATAAATGGCAATTTTTGGCACCATTATATAAAAAAGTGGATTTTATAGGTATAAAAATTTGATTATAAACTGTCCTAAATATTTTCTGTAGGCTAAATGTTGACTTAAGGTTTTCAGACATCTATTTCAAAACAATTGCAATTAAAAACCTATTTTTTTGACTCTTAACTTATAATGTTGAAATAACTTGTCATTTTCAGAAAGATAGAGCTTCAGAAGTTCTCAGATTATCTTGCAGAAACTAGAATAATTCTCAATAGTACTTTTAATAAGCATGTTTTCATGTAATCTACAGTTGATATAATGAGCCTTGCTTGAAAAAAAATGTATTCTCTTGAAACTTAACACCTGAAATCTTTAAATGGAATGAGGAGCAGGTGATTCTTCCTTAATATCTTGCTGTACTGAGGACATTTCCAGCAGCAGAGAGCACCTGCTCCTCCTGCTAAGGAGTGCATGCATGTTTGTGTAGCTGGGCTTGTGCACCCTCTGATCATCACTGTGTCATCCTTGTTCTCAAAAACAACTTGTTGATCTTGAGTGAGACTGTGGGGACCTGTAAAAGTCACACATTTTTCAGGACAAATTAGGATTTGTTACACTTAACAGCTTTTGTGTGCGCGTGTGTTGAATAAATAGCACATTGTTTTTGTGACAAAATCTCTTTGCATATAGCTTAGAGTGGAAACTTGACATTGTGGCTTTAACGGTGCCAAAATAAATGTCTGGTAAATTAGCACAAATAAATGTTCTTGTGGTTTACTGTCTATGGGGAAAATTAGTTTTCACTTGAAAATGTTGGAGCTAGCAAATTGGGAATATTAATTTATCCCTGCTCATGCTCACAGGCTTTTTATTCTCAGGTGTTTAGCTCTTGTGAGTGTTTGAGCTCCATTGTGATTAAAATGCCAGTCCTGCTTGGCCTCACCATAATTAAGAGTGAGACAGTCCCCAGCCAGACCCCGTGTGGGTATTTGAAACCAGGCTGGAGCAGATGCACCTTTGCCTGGTGGGAGGTGGCTCTGGGTCCCTCCTGGTCACACATCTGGTTTTTCAGAGTTCCCATGGCCGGTGGGTCAGTTGGGACAGCCTAGATCTGGGCTGTGTGATGTCCCCTGCACCCAGGGTCTGCTGGCACTGCTGATACAAACCAGCTGTGAGTCTGA
Organism: Leptocoma aspasia; assembly: GCA_013399835.1. Classification (NCBI taxonomy): domain Eukaryota; kingdom Metazoa; phylum Chordata; class Aves; order Passeriformes; family Nectariniidae; genus Leptocoma; species Leptocoma aspasia. The sequence goes on from VXAX01004739.1 coordinate 121,268, forward strand.
GGCTTTGCCCTGTGGTGTCACCTCCTTTCTGACCCCACACCTAATAAATGGCACCAGACCAGCAGTACTGTCTCAAGAGCTTAGGTGAAAAACTAAGGCAAGAACATCAGACCTCTAGGCCAGAAAGCACTTTATACATTCACAGCCAGAAATCATAAAGCTCAGGTCACACCGTTACTGAATTTGTCCGAAGCTAAGAGAAAGAAATAAATCTTGGAAGAAGCTGTTAAGGATTAATTTTGAGAAAGGTCAGCTCCTCAACATTTTCTGGATTCCAGAAGTACTTGTTCATTCAGTTGCAATGCTGTTGGCAGTTTAAAATATGGGTTTGGACTTGATGGGGCTGGGGGCAATCTATTAATCAGCACTTCATCATCTACAGCTGCTTATCTTCTCTTTTCTGTAATTCCTCTTTTAGTTGGACATCAGCATTGTCTACGTACTTCATGTCATCCATCAGGAGGAATGAATGAAGTACACAGCAATATATCAGTTTGACTAAGCTCAATAAAGCAAAAGAGAAGCAGAAAATTATTGCAATAATCTTAAATCTTTAATGATAGTGGAGTTAAATATATATCATTTTCTTTACTCATTGCTGTAGTGATAAAGCTCTAGTACATAGTCCTAATTTGACATAAAAAGTTTCTTATTCTATTAGGTAAAAACTGCCCCCCCCTCCTTTTTTTTAAAAAAAACCTTTTGGTACAAATGGTGTCTGAACTGTTTAATACCACAGTTCCACTAGATCTTGGCCAATATTTATTCTGGACTTTATATAAAAAAAATTAACTGAGCTTTGGAAGGAATTAACTTCACTCCAACTATGCCTCTTTCCTGTGTGTTTGACAACCAAAAAAAAAGTATGTTAAGTTTTCAATGAGAGAGATTCAGCTGTTCCAAAGAATGAATGGCACTCATTTTTGTCTTGGTTAAAAATACTTGCAGATGTTTCATTAATAAACTGTAGTGTCCTCCTATGAGAAGAGATTAAATTTGATGGGAATGCAGGAAATGTTCTTGCTGCTATTTGCATGAAAGTTTTCCCAGCTTTGGCAGAACTACAGGAAGCATGGGGCTTATTGGACTTGGCTGCCAAATGTTCTGAGGATTCTGTGGCTGCCTGGCCAGCTCTGCCCCAGGGCTGCAGGGCATGGGCTGAGCTCCCCCAGCACATCTGCCCTGGGACTGAGCCTTAAAGCAAAAACAGTGATGTTCTTCCTGTCCTTCCTGCCATAAGACTAGGGAAAATCAGGGGAGGCATTGGAGAGAAGGATGAAGATGATGTGAGAGTTGCAATCTGGTGAGGCTGGAGTGGACTGGAGTCCAGGGCAGAAGTGAAGACAGCACTGTAAGACCCTGTGGAGGGTGAGGGGAATGGAGGGGAGCTGTGAACAAGATGTGTTAGTGGTGTCTGCCCCACCAGAACTGGGGCAGAACCACAGATTTCTCTGCTGTCAGTGTTAATGGGTTCCTAGGAAATTTACAGGGATTTTCTATGTTTATATCCCTTTGCTTGCTTTACACAATTCTGTCTATTCAACTCTGCTTATTAAACTTTGAGACAAGTGTTAATATAAGGTTGAATCAACAAATGTTAGAGAGAACTGAAAGAACAGGTTCAGATTAATTTTTTGTTTTCCTCCATTCCTTTTAGTCTAGGACATCTCTGCAAAGAAATGATATCAAGGTTAAGGTTCTGAGACTTGACTTTCAAGTTCAAAATTGTTGAAATTACCTGTACCATGATGGATGGGGCTACACAGCAGCAGCACAGTAATGTTTTGGCAGCCCATTTGCCAAATCTTGCAAGAGGACTGACTCAGAACACACACTGCCTCAATCAGGGAGAAACTTTCCAAGTTAAGAGTAATCCATGCAATGAAAAACAAGCCCTTTTGGTGCCCAGGATAGAATATGAAGTCAATGCTTTTAATTAAACTGTTCTGAGAGAGACTGAACTTTGCAACTTCAAAGCATGTGTAATTGATAGATTTAGTGCTTTATACATGTCTCCGTAGTCCCAAAAATTCTGGTCACGTTTTAGGTAAGTGGTGGTCATGAAAGCAATTTGTGGATTAACATGGATTAAAGGGAGGTTCTTTCAAAGGAGTATTTCAGCAGTAAGAATGATAGGCCTAAGTGGCACTTGTTGTAAAGTTTCTAAAAACTGCGCTTGCTGCTGTGGACTAGACTTATAATCAAAGCTGTGATTTAAATTTTCCTTAATAACTTTATGTTATAACTTTTCCTTTCTGTGCCCTCTAAATTACTTTGTCTATTCTAGATAAATGGATCTCATCAAGAGTGAAAAGGACATCTTTTGTGAAGCATCAAATCTTTCTTGCTGGAATCTAGATTTATTAACTTCACATTATGAAGTTAATAAATGTTGTCCCTCTCTCCCTTCAGAGGCCTTTAAGGAGAGAATGGACTGAACACTTAAAGGTTTAGGACATTTATGTGTAATGAGGAGTCCTTAAAAATGAATTGCATCTTTATCCTTAGGGGTTGACACCTAATGTTTGGGAAAAGCACCTTCTGAAGAGTTTGCTGGTGGTGGTGGTGGTTTTTTTTCTTTTTTGTTATTTGAAGAAATCCATTCAGAGCCTTCTAATCTGTTCTCTCAGACATTCTGTGTGTAGTAAGATGTTCAACTGTCTTCAGGCTCCAAATGGAGAATTAATGAAATGCATAGTTTTAAAGTGCCAATCTAACCATAATTATAGAAGAATGTGTTACTGAGGTTGCAGCTTGGAGCTGGGCAGTACCTTGCAGGTCCCATTCCCCAGAGCACCATTGTCCCAGCAGTGTAAGAGGATGCAGAGCAATCCAGCAGCCCAGCCTGTGTGTGTGGTACAGGCACACACAAGATAGACAGAAGAGTGGCACAAACACTGATGTACAGATTTCAGAGGCAATATCATCCCTTTGTGCTCCTGAAGATGCCTCAGGAAAAACTGGGTGGTCTTTTTAAGTGTTGGAGATGTCTGCTGATGGCAACTATGACTCCAACAAAAGACAAGCTTTCAATTATTATCTGTAGTTATTGAACCTATAGAAAACACTTCCTTACATATGCAAGCTATTCTCAAGCATAGCAGATTTTTATTTAGAATATTTAAGATATACTACAAATGCTTGGACCCAAAAATGAGATTTATTTCTCACACAGATGTAAGTATCTATATGAAAAAGCACTTAAAAATCTGGAAATATCAACATTCTATTTGTTGAAGAGGTACAATTCCAACTAAAGCAACATACCTTTGATTTGCATGAATAAGAACAATTTTTTTCCTCGGTGAGGATTCTTTTGAAGAACCCAACCAATGTACTTGTGACTTTGCCTAAAAGCTATAGTTAGCACTAATTTATCTAAAAGTATATAATGAAGAATATTTTATCCAGCTGTAAGTATGTGATGATGAATTTGTGGGAATATATAGCCATTTGTTATGCTTATATAGCAGCCTCATAGCTGTAATAATCCTGGATCACTTCACTCTTCTCTGTGAATTAGGCAATATTAATATCCATTTTTGTCAATGGAGATTGACAGACATAGAGATAGAGAGCTCTAAGCATCTGCTCTCAATGGAGGCTTAACCTCCCATCCCTCTCCACCCATGCAGATAAACTTCTTAGGAAACTTTAGAGGTACTTTATTTTTAAAGTTCACGTGTCTCCTAGGACCACATTGTCACAGGTTTGAACTTTTGAGCAGAATACCTTTATTTTGGATCACACCTAGAGGAAAGGCAGAACAAGTGTGCTACAAGGTCTCCCAGTTAATTTCCATCATTTCAGCCGAAGGGAATCATAGAATCACAGAATGGCTTCGGTTGGAGGGGACATTAAAGGCCATCTCATTCCATCCTCCCTGCCATGGACAGAACACCTTCCACTGTCCCATCCTCAGAGCCCTGTCCAGCCTGGCCTTGGACATTTTCAGGGATCCAGGGGCAGCCACAGCTTCTCTGGGCAACCTGTGCAGGGCCTCATCACCCTGACAGGGAAGAATTTCTTCCTAACATCTAATCTAAACCTACTCTCTGTCACTTTGAAATCATTCCAATTGAATTTGGTAACTGTGACTGAAACACCCTGGAAGGTGAAGCAGTATGTGTGGGCCTTTGCTGTGGGCTTGCCTGTGTGAAGATTTACCTGATTTGGTCTCCTTTGCCTGGTTACCCCAGATGTAAAACCTGAACTTCAATGCTTTGCCTGGAGGTACCTGACAATTCTATTGTGGAGCAAATAATTTGAATTGATATCTCCAAAGTCAGTACGTCCCCATCCCTGTTGATGCAGTGCTCAGAAGCTGTCTGAGGATCAGGCTGTGCTTTAATCTGCCTGACCTCCCCAGGGGCTGTTTGGAGTGTGACAGTTCCAGCGTGGTGCCTCTTACCAGGCAATTTGCAGCTGAGCTGCAGAGCAGAGGAGCAGCGTGAGAGCTGCAGCTGTGCCACTTCCAGCCCTGCTGCCAAGCCCTGCCAGCCACTTACCTCTCCAGCTCTGAGGTCTTATGGACTGAGAAGAGGAATAGGGGAGAATTTTTTTCCTCTTCTTGGTTCCCCATATCCTTTTATACATATGGAAAAGTATTTATTTATATGAAAAAAAAAAAACCAAACCCAACCAACCACCAACTATCTGCCAAGGTCATCAGCGATTCTTTTTCCTCTCTCTTTAATTTTGTTTTTTGGATCCATTTTCTGATAGCATTGTCTTATCTTTATATTAAGGGAACTCCTCATCTTACCACAATGCCTGCACCCAGTTCAAACCTATCAGGTTTTTATGAGTGCTTTTCTTTCATTTCTGATATTATTGTTAATGCACTTTTATTAAGAAATCTATAGAGCTCATAACACACTATTTCACAACAAATTCCTAATCTTCTCCATAAAACTCTCTCTGTGCATGTTTATCTTCTGGTAATTCAAACTTGCTTTCCTTTTCCAACTGTCTGCTTTTTGAATTACCATAATCTTGATTCAAATCTACCTGTATCAGTTGACACAAACAGGTTTATTGAAGTGGCTTATTCCCTCTGTCTGACAGATCTCATATTTAGTAATGCATTTCACTTCTACATTATTGACCAAAAATTCCTTTTGAGTCATGCATATTTTTCTTCTAGTTTTCTGACCTTCTCGCTCAAATGATACAATACAGTATTTTTACATTACAGTATTTGTGAGCAGAATCTCTAATGTTCTAATTTAGTTATAGGGAATACCCTAAAATTCCCTTCTAAACCAATCAGTATTTTCTGAGTAATAAATAGATCTGTCAGTGTTGTTGTAAATTAATTTTTCCTCTCCTGAAGGTTTACAGGACTTTGCTATGTATGTTTCTATTTGCTTTTAAGTAGCAAGAAAACATCTACACTTTTTAAGACACACATTTTAAGACACACATTTTAGACTTGACTTCCCAATCCCCATCAAGTATTTGGAGAGGCAACTGCTATATAATATCTGAAATATCTACAACATCTGCAACATCTATATTTTATACAGATATGCAGATAAGAAAAGCCAGAAATGGATCTCACCTGGGCAAAGCTAGAGATAAGCAGCAACTCTTCTGTAGCCATAGTGAACTATGCATTTTTGTTCCTCATTCCCAGTGGAGCCTGCTTTTGCTTATTTCACTTATCTATATATTATGTAATCATGTATTGGTACCATTGGCAGAAAATGTTACTTTGTGTACATGTATTTATACAGATGGGTACAAGTCATCTTGTGTGCTACAATACAGAAAACTAGGGTTAAATAACCTATACTGAATGTTGTTTCAGAGATTCAAAGATTTTGAATTTTTTTTAATGTGAATTATGCTCTGGTGTCCTCAAAACACAAAATATAATGTCCTTGTTGTTACCCTAACTGGAGTTTCAGCATGAAACTTCAGGGCCTGGTGTCAGTGTAACTCTGGTGCTGTGTTGTAAAGTCACTGGCATGATGAGGGATCTGCAGAAATGTGCTTCTACCTAGCATCTCCTAGTGATAAACAGTTTCCATTCACTGTTTTAGGCATCTGCAGGCTTTGGCTGACTCCACAGAGCTCACTTGCATGCCATGAGACATCCATTAGATGTGGTAATTTGTGTTTCTTTCCATGCCCTCTCAATTGATGTCAATTGGTATGGCTGACAAAACACCAACAGACCGAGATGTCTCACCCTAGAAGAGCCTCAGGCTGGGTGCTCTAATGTCACCCAGGGCTCAAAGAAGTGTTCTGGGGAGTGGTTGTGGTTCTCTGTAAATGGACCAAATGAAAGGTAGAAATGCTGCTTAATGGGCTGCATTGGCACCAGAACTGAAATAAACTTTTTAAAAATGAATTTAATTCGGTAATGATAAGGTCACTAAACACTAAAGTGGGGAGCTTCTGGAGCAACTTTCCATTTAGAGTAGTGGGGACAAGAAACCAAATTACTTCTAAGAAGGAACTTTCTCATTTAGGAAGTGTTTGTATTATGTGGTTGCCTGTGATAGCAGGGAATTGTGTTTGATGACCCAGGAGGTCCTTTCCAGTCTTACTTCCTCTGCATATGCAAAGAAAATAAATAAAGCTTCTTGTGTGCTTCACTGGGTGCAAAAGCCTCCCTGTAATAACCCTAGGAACCTAGCTGGAAATAATTAGTAGAATTGCCAGGTACAATCTGAATAGACATAAAGCTGCAGTGACTGAAGGAGCAATGTGCAGAATCTTGCTGTCTGCATTTGGGTGGCTAAATTGTCTATGATGCGCTTCCTTGAGAGGGTAGTTGCTATTAAAGCAATTTGCTTTATGTCCTTTGCTTGCATTTGCAGCAGCACATCTCCTGTGGAACCTTGTGTTCCCTCTTCTATTGTGCTGTATCCCTCTGCATTTTTAGCTGTCCATCCCATGCTTCTGTGCTGTATATTTAAATAATTAGCAGTAGAAACTGCTGGTATTTACTTAATATCCAGAATTAAGCTGTACAACATCTCTCTACTAAGTATGAACTCTCTGCTGTTGCAGCCATCAGTGGTTCCCAGGTGACCTTCTGATCCTCAATTCCTAGATCATCCCAAGGTTACTGGGGCTGCTGCCTGGATTTCTGACCAGATCAGGCCAAACAAAGCAACACTGCTGGAAATCCAAATATTCTCTACAAGGCATCCTCAAAATACTAACCACAAATCACAGGTCTGTATGCTGTGCTGCAAATCCTGTGATTCAGCATGTCAAAAAGCAACCATTAGGCTTCCAACTTGGGATAAAATAATCACAGGAAAAGAGGTGGATCTGTCAAGTTGTTAAAAGATAATGCTGAAATATGCAACAATCTGCTCAGCAATAAGGCTGTCAAAGATGGTAAATATTAGTCTAGAAAATGGGAAAATAGACATTTTTTTACATTAGTGCTTGTGAAAATAACTTGTATTTGACTTTGCATTTTAATATTTGCATCTTTAACCAACACTGGAAAGTTAGAGCCAAAAAAAAAATGGAAAAAGAAATTATGTTAAAAGAAATAAAAAGCATAAACAAACGAAAAAATCCCAACAACCCTAAATCCCTGCTGTATGACCTTGCAGAAGAAAAATACAAAGCAATGGTTTGTATAAAAAAGAAATTTACTTAGGCAAATTCGTTTGTTGTTTAAACAAATCTTTAAGGTTCATTTACAGTACAAAATCCTAATGGCCCTAGAGACTTGAGAAGAAGAAATGAAAAGTTTCAGTTTCTTTCTGCAACATTGCAAAGTCACCTTTTCCATTATCAATTGCTAGGAGTCTCCCCAGCACGCTTAGTGACCTAAAAGATAGTGAAAATACACTGACTTTTGATGGTAAAGGGTCACTGGTCAATTTGGACAATTCCATGCTCACACTGTGCACAGTATGCAAACACAAACCCTACGTGTTCCATTTTCTAGGATCATGAGGTACTCCACTGGAAAAATGATGTCTCTGCTTTTGGGGTTGCTGGTAATGGATCAGCCTCACAAATGAACATTGATGGTGCAGCATCGCTTTGGAGTGCAAGAAGGTGTTTTCAATCCACTGCAGGTGTTCACATTCCTCAACATTTTAGACACATGGCTTAGATAGGAAGGAACTTATTGTCCCTTTTAACTCCTCAAAGATCATTAAAAGGCAATGCACTCAACTGTGCAGTGCTTTGCTGCCACTGTGCAGAGCTCAGAAATGCAAGCCTGTAAGATGGAATGTAGGCGTAGCTGGTTGTGCTTCCTTGAGTTAAGTTTGTTTCTGCTGAGCTGAGCTTTGTCAAGCTGAAGTAGGCTTGCCTGCTGCTATGGGATGAATTTGAGACTTTGTCAGCAGAAATAATTGAGCTTCTTATGGCAGGAGAATTACATTCTTAATTATTGTCTGGAAAGCTCTCACACTTCTGTGTTTCAGACCAGACATTTTGTCTAGAGGGTTGTTCTATCAGTGGGGATGAGTCTTTGTTGTTATACTCCTGAGAATCCAGCTAAATCTAGTCATGTTACTGAGTCTGATTTTAATTGCATGTGCCCCATTAGAGGCTGAATGAGTGAGAAGACATCTCCTTGCCCTGGCTCAGGGATACATCCAGATCCACAGCTGCTCCGTGGTCCTGCTAAGGCACCCTGACTTCAAGCGGGCAGTGCTGCACTGCTGTAGTGCTTCTGCTGGGGCACTGATGTGGGGTAACTCCCAAAGACTAAATAAGCAGCAAGGTCTGGAGCTCAGGACAGACACTTGGGCTGGACAAAGGATGCTGGAAGTTGAAATAAGGAGTACTGAGGTGAGGAGTGACTTACAGTGGCTGGAGGAAGGCTGTTGGCAAGGGAGTGCCTATGGGCTTAATCAATAAAGGCCCATAACCACTGGTGTGGGGGGTGGGTGTGTGGGGTAGCAGCAACTCTGGGATCAGAGTACTTAGAACTCCTGTCTCTGAGAATTACCCAACCCAGGATATTCCCAGGGTAGCAAAAAAGGATGCATTCATAGAATTATGCATGCACAGTGCTGTGATGTCTGCTTGAAGAAGCCGAATTAAGATTAACTGGACTTGACTTTGCAAACTGAATAATCTTTTACAACACTGTTTTGCATGCAAGAGAGATATGTAAGCCTAGTTTCAGCTGGATTTCTGGGTGGTTCAGTGCAGATGATTTATTTAAACAGTGCTCTTTCATCTCCCCTGCATTGGAATTCACTGCTCCCTCCAGTGAGCCCCCAGCCAGAGCAGTTTGTCCTTCTGCCTCTTACCAGCCACAGTGTGCTCCAAGCTGGTATCCCTGCTGTAAATATGTTTAATGTGGTAGATGTGGTTGTAACATGAGAAACGAAATTTCTTTGTGTGTATTTGTGGCAAACAGCTCTGCTGGTGTATGGCAGTCTTAGTCTGTAGCAGATGTCCACCTATATACCCTCTACAGATGCTGCTGACAGCTTAACAACTGATGTAGTCTAAAGATAATTAAATATTAAGTCTTGAATAGGCTCTAGTATCCTATCAGTAATTGAACTACAATAATATATTTGCCAATGTTTACTGCTGTGTGCTAAGCCAGATGCATTTCATCATTTTGATCCTTTTCACACAGCTTTTCTCCCATAATGCAGCTTCCTGTAAGCAGTTGTGCTAAGTAGCAGCCCTACATAGCTTCCATCTGGCTTTGCCATGAGAACAAGCTACATGCAATAAATGCATCTCTGTTCTGAAAACAAGGCAGAGCAGTTGCAGACACATCCCATAGTCACCCACTGGAAAAAGAATTTGTCCAAGGTATTAATAATTCCTTTAAGGTTTCGTGACTACTACTTGCTCTCCCCCCTCCTTTCATTATCCAATGTTTCCTATCCCTGGCTCTTTTCCCTTGCACGCTCTATGTAGTTATATTTATTGTTACAGGATGGTTTCCGTGATACTGCATGGTTTCCTGAAATTGTTCCACACTAAAACCTACGGCTCTGCTTTTGCCAGAACCATACAAATTTTGCAATGTGTCAGTTTTAGGAGCCCACCTAATATGTGTCAGTTTTAGGAGCCCAGTTGTTCCCTTGATTGCCTTGCTGGGGAAAAAGGTCAAGGGGAAGGCAATGATGCCTTTGAAGTTTTTAGCTCTGTCTCTTGCCCTGGTTGTGATAAAGAACTGTGCCTCTGGATTTGCCTGGGTGGGAGTTTTCTAGCATGGAATAAGGGCAGTGAGAGCAGCAGGAACACCAGCAACTTGTTCCAACTTTTGGGAAGATGGACCTTACAAGTATCCAGACTTCTCAGGGATCACCTCAGCACAGTCTCTAGCACTCAAACACAAGATGTGACCTGCTGGGTTCAAGTTCATGCAGCACAGTAATAACCAAGTAGAGTGAAATTAAAATTTTAATTTCCTTGCTTGTAGCACCATGGCCCTGCATTATGGCTGTGGTGCTCTGTCCTAGGGTGTTTCACCAGCTGTGTCTCAAACATGGAATGAATCTTGCTTTGCTGTAGCTGACAGTCCAGCCTCTTGCTGTAAGAATTCTCAGCAAAGCTTTTCCAGGAGAAAAAGAAATGACAACCAAACATGTAAAAGCAGGATGGATGACAGAGAGCTAGATACAGGATATCAGCTAAAGTCTGTTGGTTTTTTCTTTTTCATTTTTTGTCATTTTTGCCTTAAGGGGCAGAGCTCACTTCTGGTGGTTCCTTGCCCCACCCACTAGACAGCAGTGTCCAATACTGTGCATTCATTATTCACTATAAATTGAAAAGTTATTCTAATTAGACAGTGCTGTAATCTCCTGCTGCTTCGGATCAGATGTCTTCTAGTGTAAACAAAAACCCATCAGACTTGAAGAAGTGGGTCAGATCAAGAGACATCACAGTGCATTATAGCCTAATCCAGTGGAATTGGTTCTAAAATGGTGGCTCTTGGTGGGGGAAGGGGACACTGGGCTGCAGCCTACACTGCAAAAAGGTCACTGCATTGGAAGACTGTAAAAATTGTTTGTTGGTGTCATGTTTTTTATTTTAGGGCATGTGCTGCAGTTACACAAGGAACTTCATATCTTTCATGTGCTTTGCCTGTCAGTCCTGCACAAAGAATTGAGTGAAATATCCTTTCAAAAGTCCATTTGCAGAGCAATGAAATGAAACCATCTTAATCTAACAGTATGTAAAAGTGTATAAATTTGGCAGTGACACATGGATGTATAATTGTACAGCTTATGTACTGCATTAATGAGGTATAAAACTTGTCTCAGAAATGCAGCTATGCAGTGCCTTTCATTCCACAAATCCATCAGAACAGCATATCAATGATGAAAGCACGTTCTCTCCAGTGTTTGGAAGACATTTGTTAGCATTAGCAGCAGTTGTCACACGGTTCAGAGAGTCACTGTGAGGCCTGAGAGTGCTGCATTTGCCCTACTTGGACCTACTCTCACTGAAGTGTTAGCTGGAACAATTGGATATTTCTGTCAAACGTCAGACTGCTGGGCTGAAAGGACCAAAAGGCCGTGGGGAAGGCAGGTGCAGGCTTTGCTGTCTCTGCACTTGTGCTTTGCAAGGAATTTGAAGGGGGTGCTGGAACAGGCAGGAGCATGGGGAAGCCCAAAGCACCCAAAGAGAATACCAAAGTGTAGGGTTTTGTTCTGCTGGCAGTGAGAACTCTGGGGTGAGTGACCTGTGGGTGTCCAGACTGTTTGCACAGCTCAGCCCTGTAGCTGAGGGATCCCTTTCACACCCTGTGTGTTGTTACTCACAGTCCCACACGGATGGGAGCCAGTGAACAGCCCAGGGCTGGGGGAGAGATGCACTCTTCTGTAGATAGCTGAGGGAAACCAGCCACACACACCTGGAAGGTTTACAGAGGTAACCTGGGGGCATGCAGAGCTCTCACTGAAGCTCAGAACTGTGGACAGATGAGCAGACAAGTAAGAAAAATTCAGAGTTTTAAGAAGTTTGAAAATTAACTTTGCATCTTGCCTAAGTAATTTATAAAGAAAAAGCCAAAACCAAACCAACCAAACAAAAACGAAACCAAAAATGCTCCAAAACAGAAACAAAAAAACTCCACCAAATGCTCCCCACCTCCTTGTTACATTTCTTATTAAGTAACTTCAGCCAAATTTTATTTGTACAATTATTAATGGCTTACCTAAATGCAGTGGAATGCCTTTCCAAAGCTGATCAGGGTTTTATTTTGCATTTGATCAGAGTGAAGTAGGTAATCTAAGCCTTTTCATCTCTGGGTACTCATCTGTGCTGAAGAGAGATCTGTTAATTATAGCCTTCCCTCAACATGGATTTTCTTTCTTTCTCTGTGTACGTGAGCAGAATCAGTGTTTTAACAAAGGAACCACGTAAGTTCGTGTTAGATGCTCTGTGGCAGCACTGGATTTGCAGACCCAGAATGCAAACCTGTTGCTTTTTGTGCTGGGGAGGAAGGCTCATCCCTTCTGTAGATGAGTTGAATAGAAAAGCAGTCTCACACCTGATTTGCCAGTGTTCTAAGTGCTGTATGAAGTCCAGAAACCTGGCATTGTTTTTTCCAAGCTACTTATAGAGAGAATGGATTGCAGAGGTTATATCAGCCCAGGATATCAGTATGATTAAACATGTTGTATATGAGCTTTTGTATTGTTTTTGCGGCCTCCAAGAAACACGTGAGAAATAAGAGAATTGAGGAATGCCATAAATAACCCCATTTTCAAATGGGTCCTGAGTAAAACTTTTAGTTCAAATACCTATCTAGGAGCATATCACTCCATTGTCAGAATCAACATTATCTGTCTTTTAAGCAGGCAGATTATAACAGTAAAGAGATGATGTGCAGATGCCACCAATAAAAAGGGAATAAAAGAGGAAATGTGAACATCCCTGTCATTAAAAATCTCACAAAAACCAGTGGTGGTCAAACCAGAGGGACCAAAAGAAGTTCATCTTTCCACAAATAAAAGCAAAACTGTAGAAAAGGTTTGTAAACATCTGCTTACAAGATAATGGGAGACTTGGAAAGGAGATTGAAGTGATAGAACAAGCAGGTGAAAAGTAATGCATGGATGATCCTACAATTGCCTATAAGATTTAAAAGTTTATCACTATAATAACTTCTCTACAATGTACTAACAAAAACCAAGTTGAGAACTTTACTGATGTAATTTGAGAAAGTGATTGGAACATTGTAAAACTCTGTTATAACAACATGGAGTTTAGATTAATGAGTTAACTAGCTTTTGCACATTTTCAGATCGTGTACTTAAACCAAACTGTATAAAAACCCCCAGATTTTATGAGTAATCCTAGTAACAGTGCATGTTACTAGGTGGTATTATGGTATTGTATATAAATAGATGTATTTTTCCTTTCAGTGCAGGTTCTTCAGATGCTAAGATTCATTATTTATACATTCGTTGGTTTATTTATTGGAATTTTACCCTTTTGACAACTTGCTTGAAATCTCTCACAATAAGTGCCTGGCCGTATTTCTTAGTTTTTAATTTCAGTAAAATGATTATACTGTTTATGTCAAGAGGATTAAAGAAAATCATATTCCACTGCTCATTTTTCCCTTACAGCTGGATTACTGAGAGAAGTCATCACCTTTAGGCAAATAGCGTACACAGTGTTTTCTCAAACACTAGGGTCATGTCTTTTGGCTTGAAAATTCAAATTAATTGAATTTCAGGCCATGTCAAATTTAACACTGAGAATGGCAGGTGTCCAATACATGAGAGTAACACATGGAGGCTGTCTCAAACACAGAGGCACCTCAGTGATGAATTATGGTTAAATCCTTGCAGATAATCAGATCATGGTCAGGTAGCAATAACATGAATTCTTGCCACCTCAAAATCTATTTGCTTAAATATGGTATAAAATATATGATGCATATTGTAATGAAATACAACCTATATAAACATAAGATTTTTTTTTTTACTGTAAGGATAATCAAACATTAGAACAGGTTCTCTGGAAAATTTTTGGATTCTCCATGCATAGAGTTAGTGAAGTCTCATTTGGACACACCTCTGTGACATAGTTGGACTGAGAGATCTCCACAGGTCCTATCTCAGCCTTTCCTTGGTTTCACATTTGCAAGATGCTTACTGTGATTTTGGCAGACTGGGACTTTCCATGCCCTGAAGTGCATTTTTATGACAAAGTTTCAAGTCCAGTAAGAGGTTTGTAGTGGAAGGGCTGACAAAACCTTTCCTACAGTGGTACAAATGTGTCACTATTATATATAGCAAGAACATGGAATAAGGTCTAGAATTAGGGATTGATCTATAACTCCTGCATGACAAAGCATTAGGAATGCTTTGTAATTAGCAATTATCAGTAGGAGTCTTCCACAATTTTCTACATCATATAGCCCTTTAATATCTGCTTTGAATTTCCTCTTAAATTAGCAGAACCTCTATTTCATATAGAACATCTGTTTCATAATGTATTTGATCTCATTTTCTTATGCTTTCAAAATGTATGAAAAGAACCAGCTGCACCTACTTTGATTTTTGTGATTCTATTGCATTTTATTATTTGTACAGGGATGAATTTTTGCTTTTGGAGAGAATGTCCTCTATGTAGTGTATCTGCTATTTCAAACACCAATGAAGCCTAATTTTTGAACTTAGATGTTTTTTTGGTTTTGGGGTTTTTTTTGCCTTTTTCTTTTTTTTCCTCTTTAATGCCACACTTGTTGAGGTTTGGAGCAGGAAACTGTTTCAGAGGCAGATGTTCAAACCCGGTGAATGTTCCCTTCCCACTTGGGATGTGGTGCTGCATTTCAAGAATAAGGAGCAAAGATGTTCTTGTTCCTCCATATTTTATCTTGGGGGTGGTTTAATTTCTGCACTGAGAAAGTGATTTGAGATTGGCTGAGTATTATTGAATGGACATAATTCAACAAGCTGCAGTGCACTCATTTCCCATTAATTTTATCAGCAGTTGGGACCACTCAGGACTTTGAAGCCAAATTATGCGAAGCCTGTTGGGAACCTTTCTGGAGGAGGGAAGTGTTGTAAGGACTCTAACCTGTTTACTCTCTTTAACTCAGTGACAGGCAAGTGGTCAGAACAGGGAGTTGGAAAGCGACTGAACAAAAAAGGAAAAGCTCCTTGATTTAGGATTGCAAAAACAAACTTGTCCTTCTTGTAGACACCTGAGAATTTAGTCTTCAAACAAAGGACAGACATCTGACAGTGAAAACAAGATTAACTTGCAGCTTGTGATTTTTTTTTTTGTTTTAGTAGAAGAATCTATCATGATAGACAAGTCTAGAAAAGTCAGAGAAGGTTTTTAGGAAGACAGGTACCTAAGGAAGCCATTTTATTTCTGATTTGCAGTTGGGAAGAAGGAGGGTGCCCTTTGTGCCTCGGCTTTGGGCTGTAGCTACAAGGCCTGGCTGCTCCCTCTGCCACACACAGCCAGGAGGAAATTAACCCAAACTTGCTCCTGCTCCAGCTGCCCTGGGACCAGGAATCTGATCAAATCCCTGCCCATCAGTACAAAAATAACTTTCTGCTTGTAGGGCTTCCTAAGACTGAACTCCTTGGCATTATATTGTTATTAATAGCTCACCTCCTGGTGTCATCACCCCAATTTCCTGCACAACAGGCTTTTTACCAAATATACATAGAGTAAGTGTCACTTTACCTTTGCTGTTCAGGTTGGCAATTAAGCAGCACTCTTGGAAACAGATGTGTCTCTGTGTGTATTTATATATATCACATATCTATTCTCACCATGTAATATATATTTTTATATGACAGACAAAACTCACACTTGCCTCTTTAATTTTTTTAATTAGATACATGCATATTTGCAATCTATATTTAAATATTTCCTATTTGTGTTGGGTCCCCCTTGATCCCTATTAGTGTTGAATAATTTATTTCATCATGAAATCAATCTATTTAGGTTGATTTTTTAAAGTTATGTATTTATGTCTTTTAGTAGTCTCTGACAAGGAAGCTTGCCTATGTATTTTTATTAATGTCAGGCTGAAAATGGAAGTGATTTTTATATATGTTTTGTGTTTTAATTTTGTGTAATTTTTGAAAGATGCTGTATTAAAAATAAAAAAAAAACAGTTTAGGAGGCAAATAAGGATAAGATTCTGTGCTAAATTAGTCTCAAAATGCATCTTCTTTCTGATGAGGTTTGTAAGTAAAAGAAATGCCACTGCCAGTACATCAGGTTTCATTGGCTGAGGCAGTAAGTGGGGAAATTCTGATAAAAGCCTCTTTTTTTGCCTCCTGATTAGTAGAGAAAAACACCTTTAATTTTCTTTGCAGCTATCTGCTCTTAAATTTTAGTGCCAGGTATTGTAAGAATCTGTTAGGTTGGTTCAGGAATATTTATCAGTTTATTTAAATTGAACTGCACTTTCTAGATGAAGTCCTAAAGAATAATCTGTGGTATCCCAGAAGTTGTGAGTGCATCACTGTACAGCAGGGCAGAGCTGCAGAGTAAAAACCAGCTGGGCAATCGTGTTCCTCTCCAGTCTTTCAGGTTTTCTGTAGTGCATCTCAGCAGTGAGTGAGGATTTAGTGCTCTCTAGATTGTCTGAGTTCTTATCAGCATGTCTGATAAATTACCCACTATATAAATGCGTGAAAATTTGCAATATCTCTGCAAAAGACAGGAATATCAGAAGTGACAGATAATTTATTTGGTACGGCTGTTAACTGGACATGAAGTCACTGTGAGCAATAACCAGAGCAGTTTCTTGTCTCTGACAGTGAAATACTGGCTTTAAACCTCATCAGCCTCATCAGCCTTCAAGGTTTCTGCCTACAATGCTCCGTAAAAACTAATTGTTTAATATTCTGTGGGACCTCTGGCAGCTGTGCTGGCCAGGCATAAAGTTGAGTTTTCTTTTATTCTCCATGAATAGCTGAACTGTGTGTGATGGTGCAGAAGGGGGCTGAACAATTCCGTGTGCTGGATTGCCCACGTGAAGAAAGCTGTGCCCACCTGGGTGTCCTCAGAGCAAAGAGTGGCTCCCACTGGAGAGAGAGATTCCCCTGAGCATTCACTGCTTCCTCTGGCCCCAGGCACAGCCCCTGTCTCACATCTGCTCCCAAGTGCTGTGTGAAACTAGTGCTGAAGGGGAAAACTTTGCAGCTGGTGGTGTCTTTGCACATTTGAGAAGTCCTTTTAAGCCGTGTCAGTGTTGCACCACTGTCATTTGGCTGAAGAATTTTTAGTCCTTTTCAGTTCTTCACATTGTTTACTGAACTTGGAACCTGCTTCCCCACATTTAAAGGTGCTTTGGATGCTCTTGGAGAGCTAGCATGCCTTCTAGAGCATTGCTAAGCTACTGTTGATGAGATAAAAAGTGAGATGCCCGTGTAATTGAGACATAAAAAACCAGAAGCAAAGTGCAGAAGCCCACTTGGGAATGGATGTTGGTGTGCTTTTTGACAGGGGTTTATATTTCCCTCCTACTTCACTGTCACAATTAAAATATAAGTTACTGTCAAATATACTTTCTTTGCAAATAGAAATTGAACTCTTTTTGGGGCAGTGAGAAACTTTGTTCTTTAAAGTCCAGCAAAGCTTGCACTTTTGGGGCTGTATAAGCCTGGAGGAAAAACATTGTCATTCAGAAGTCAATTCTGCTCACCCACCCATTAGGAAAGCACATTCACACTAATGGCTCTACAGTCAATCAGTGACTAAGACCTACAGGAAAATGTACTTGTTTCACTGTTCACTGATCTTGCAATTTGATCAATATTATTTTGAATGAATCTTTTTTTACTTCATCTGTAACATCTCTTTTTACAGCCAGACTGAGTGTGCACCATAAAACTGTACTGCAGATATTGCTAATAGGACCAGCCATGTCTTTTACAGGTCGGAGTCCACAGTAGAGGCTCAGCTTCATTCAGCCACATGGTTTTATCTGGTTTCAAATGAGCTCCTATTATTCTGTGGTACCCTGAGGGAGTAATAATCGTGATCTCTTTGCTGACTCTCAGCTGTTGCTGTTCTCTCTAGCAGAATTTCTCACCATGTACCACAGCTTTCTGTTTGCTTCCGAAGTGTTTGGGAAGCTTTCAGGCTGTTAAATTTTGCTGTTGTGTTCACAGAGTTTAAAAAATAGACAAATTACTCTGAGCTGAACTTTCACCTGTTACAGGTGGTCTGTGCCTGTGGTTTTGAGGTCCATATCCTGTGGTCCCAGGGTGGGACCAGAGGCAGAGATGTCCCTGCAGAACCTGTGCAGTCTGTGCAGAGGATGGTTTGATTTCCTGTGCCCACCTGTCTCTGGCTGGCTGAAGGGGTGATTCAGCTCAGAAGAGTCCATGGGATCTGTGTGGATGCCACTGTTGCTTCTGTAAAGAAAACCTTCTCCCAGTGTTTCGTTTCCTCTCTGCTTTTCACCACTGCAGCTAAACACAAGCTACATTTCCAAGGAGAGGGTAAGAATTTTAAGTGAAAACACCTATAAATCTGTGTGTCAGTTGTGGTTCCATCCAAAGAGTGAATAAAGTGTAGTATAAGGAGCACAGTTTACTTATTTTCAGTCAGTCTTGCATGTCACTGGACACATGACTTCCTGTAAGCTGTGTATTAACACAACAGCAACAAAAATATTTCTGCCCCAGGGAGGAAATTACTGGATCTCTTATGCTGAGATTTCAGTTGAGGAAGAGTGCCAGAGATGACCAGGTAATCTAGTTTAGATCTTACTCTTCTGCTATAATGAAATGGTTTGTAAGGTGTTTATAGTGTGTCAAATTAAACACAATACAGAGGAAACCATGTCTAGAAACCATGAAACAGAGGAAACCATGTCTATTGCCCTGTAGCAATATGAAAAGTGATTGATTAATTGATGCATTAACTACTGAGAAAGTGGCACAGGGAAAAGGTGACTGTAACAGCACAAGTGTTAGCACAGGCAACAAAACACGTCTGGATGTTGGCATGAAGAGTTTTGTAGGGATTTTATAACAAAGATGAAATAAATTTCTGTGACACTGGGATCAAGAAATGTCCACAAGCCACATACTCTGAAAGCAGAGAGAAGAATTGCTGTTAGTTGTAAGCAGAATACAAAACTGAAGCAATCTCTGTAAAAAGTGGTTAATACCATTCTAATTGGAAAAAAAAGAGCAAAAAACAAACCAAAACCAAAACAAAACAAAAAACCCAAAACAAACAAACAAATGAAACAAAAACAAACAAACAAGCAAAAAACCCAACCAAACCAAAGCCAACAAATGGTCTCAATTCTGTGAGATTTCTGTTGCATAAAGAGTAAGAGAATGATACAGTCTGGGCAAGTAGGATGGAAAATTGGCTGGATTCCACTCTTCTGGTCCAGACTTTTTCACTGACTTGCTGCATGGTTTTCCTGTCTGTTACATGTTGTAGATTTGCTCCCTAGCTTCTGAGGGGCTATAGTACCTTAGCCTAGCAAATTAATTAGATTCATATGCTTAATGGCAAGTGTAAGTAACTTCTCACTACTACATATAAATAGCTTACCAAAGATGCCAGTAGGTTGTATCTTCTAAAATGTGTCTATTCCTTCCTGGGGTCATGGCCAAAATGTTCAGGATCCAATTGACCCATAGCAGAACTAACTTCTAAATTCAGATTCTATAAATAGCAGAATTATGGAAAAGTAAGAGTGTAATTCTGAGAGAATTAAACCCAATCATTAGAATATTTCTTGTGTGCTACTCTTCATTAGCTACAGACCATCATCAAAAGGGCCATTTTTTATCTAACAAAGGTTGTGATGTATTTGCATTTTATAGAAGTTATCAGTGGGTTTTCAACAGAGATGTCCTGAAATTTTTTATTTTCTCAGTCTCCTAGCAATGCAATTCCATTATAAACTCCAGGTATTATGAATAAAAAGTCATTTGTTTGAAGAGCATTTAATAGAATAAATGGTAGAAGTATATTTGTAGTTCATATAACTGCTGCCATGGAAGTAGAGGTAGAGCCAAAAGTGCAATTTTTTTAATGTATAAATTTTTTTACATATAGGTTATATTTACTTTTTTTAATCACACAGGAGAGTGAAAGCAAGCTTTGCAAAACCACAGACAAGATGTTCAACCATTTATAGACTTGCATTGTCAGCACACTCTGTTTTGCAGTCAATTGTTACTTGTCTTCTACACTTGAAAACAGAGGCTTGGTGTTCTGTCCCCCTCTTTTCTTCCCAGTCTGTACAGCTAATTGCACATTATAATACAGTGGAATCTGATTAAAAATGATAGCATGAAATTTAAGGAAAAAGTAAATGTCCCTAACATGTCAATAAAATTAAATAACATCCTTCCCCTTCTAGATTTTCTTAAGCTCAGGATTTCCTGTGTTCTTTCAGCAGTGCTTTTAATGGGTTCTGAGCTCATCATGTTATATTGCATTGGGGATAATCTCCATATGGTAAAGGTCCTGCCAGCCCTACCAGAAGGGCATTGCTATTCCTCAGTAGCTTGGAGATTTTGAACAGAATAGTTCCAATTCTGTTCAAATAGGGCAATGAATTTTAAAAATTACAAACATAATCAAGTCCCTGCTTCCAATGTGATGAACTATTTCACAATTAAGGGCATTGCTTGCAGTGTATCATCATTTTTGAAGCTATTTTCAGCCATTACTTTCTTTGTCAAAATGAATCCTCTTGGGGATAATGTATTAAATGAGGGTGAAAATGGGTACCTTCAGCGTGAGTGCACTGGAATTAAATTCATAATGCATTACCACAATTGTAAAGATATTGCTGAAGAAGTTTTTATCATTTTGTATTTGAGGAGTATTTTAAAAAATATAATTGAACCAACAACCATGGCATGATTTTAGGAATGTGTGAGAACCAAAGGTCTGATTTCATTCATCTGAAAGGATTCTACCCAGATCCCTGAAGGCCTAATGAATTAATGTCTGCCCAAATCATCATGTTATAATGAGCCATAAGTTATTTATAATGTTTTTTTGTGGAGGGGAAACATCTTTAAACTTCAGGGACTTGTACCAGTATTTAGAAAAGTGCTTTCTTTTTTTTTTTTAACTGATACTTGGAATGGTTACAGTGTTTCCCACATTTATCTTTGGTTTCATTCATTTGTACCATAGTGTCAACTTGTTGATACTAGTGAGCTATTCAAAGTCTGACTATTAAATATCTGCAGCTTGTTGCTAAATTTTTAATTCCTGTGATGACAAAGGCAGTCTTGGCATGAGCCACAGCTCTTGAAATCCCCAGGGAAGTTCCCACTGCTGTTTTTGGGCACTGCCTCCTTTCCTGGTGTTTAGTGACTCCTCTGCACAGAGCTGATGGCTGAACTGAAGCCATCCCTCAGAGGAAAGGACGAGAGGCCAGGCTGGCACTGCCCACCAAGTGCAGCTGGAGATGCTCAGAGTGAGAACCCATCCAGGCCAGAGGGGCTGCAGAGCTCTCTGCATTGTCTGTCACCCTGTCAGGTGGGAGGGAGGAGTCCAAACAAAACCCCTATTCCCATGACTTCAAACAGGGCAAGGGAAAAAGAAAAAACACCAGCCAAAACAAGAGGTGTTAAAGCTCTGCTCTGCACTCACATGTGTATGTGCCCAATTTCACACTAACAGGCAGCTCCATGCAGGCTGGAGGGCTGAAATGGGAGAAAGGCTCACCCTGGCCTCCCTAAGCCCTGCCTTGAAAACACTGCAGTCTAAATTCTGTGTAGTTCTCAGGATAACCCCCAGATTTTAAAGTTTTATTGTAGCTTCATGCTATTTATTTTTGTCAATAAAGGTGAACAGTATTATGACACTCCACAGGCATATTTTTTCAGCATGTAGAATCTCTCCTTATTATGGTGTTCATGAAAATACATTTCTTTGGCAGGCAATGAAAATCATGGATAAAAAGAGTACTTCAGAACACCTACTGAACAATCAGAAATCTCTCTTAGACTACTCTTTTTACCAGAGCTGTAATTTTACAATCTATGATATTAAAATGGAGTTTGGAAACTATAGTATTTCTATGTGGAATGTCAGACTGGTAAAAGAAAAATGCTATGCTGAGAACCAAGAATTATCTCAGCTTTCTCGGTTTGGATCCAACTAAATCTATCAAGATAAGTGACAGGTGATTTATACTAACAAGGAATTGTCTGAGAGGAAAAGAGAACTGAAAGAGAATTGAATTGAGATAGACGTGAGTGAGGAGAACAAGACACTTGAATTTCTCAGATGTGTCTAAGCATGTCATTGTATAGACAAGAGCTAAGGGAGCAAAAAGAAATCACTGATCAAGCACCGAGGCAACTACCAAACAGAAACCAGGAAAAAAAACCCCAACCCTCTGGAGAAACTAATTTAGGTATTCTGGACTAAACTAGATAATGAGGAATGTACCTTAACACCAATTTATTCCACTGACAGCCTTAAAATGTCACCTGTGTATTTACTAAAAGCATTTATCATCATACTTTTAAATCACAGCTAATGAAACTACAGCTGAGAGCCTCTGGCAGCTGGGTGCAGGAGCATGGCTTGCAGAGAGGTTGAAGCCCTGCAAGGTGCTGCTGGTGCTGTCTGGCCTCACTGGAGCCAGGCAGCTCTGAGCTCAGCCCAGCTGGCATCTCCCTTCCCAGATTTCTTGCCCTGTGCTGTTTTTGGGGGTGGCAATGCTTACAGCATGCACAGTGAACCTTTCTGAGGGAAAAAGCCAGCATTGTAATATATTTGGTTTTTTAACTTCTACCGTTGGAAAAGGAGGATTAGCTCCAAGAAAGAGGCTGCTGAGCTCATGGTTCAGGTGACAATCAAGCAGCAGCAGCTCTCCAGGCCTGGCCTGTTGCAGGGCTCGGGGGTCCTGCATGAGGGTGACGAGCAGAGCAAAGAGGAGGCAGTCATGGAGGAGTCATGGAGCTTCTGCTCCCCTCACCTGGGCAGCACAGCAAGGCTGTGTCACCCCTGAGGAAACATCATGGCTGAGGGGACAGCTGTGCAGGGAGAAGGCCACCAGGCCATCAGGCCACCTGGCAGTGGGGACGTGCCACTGCCCCCAGAAAAGCAAAGGAGCAAAGGGACAAGGGAGTTGCTGGTCCTTGGGAGAGCTGCAGGGCTCCCAGCTGAGCTCCACGGGTGTCAGGGGCTCCAGGCGTGTGCTTGTCAACCTGAAATGCATCAGGAAGGGGGATTTAGCAATGAGATTTGCTTAGGTTTTCACACTCCCATTTTCTGAAAGGCGATGAATATTGTGCTTGTTGAGAGGTTAAATATAAAAGCTTGTCTCTGGTGCAGCTGCCATTATTCTGTTACAGTTTACCTTTCTCTTTTTTGAAGTGAAAAATTCATTACTTCAGACCAACTGTTCCTTTTTTTCCTTCTTTAACATTTTTAAAATAATCTTTGAAATTCTAGAATAAAAAGCTGGGAAGAAGTGTCAGAGCTGAACAAATCCAGTTCCTCCACTGAGGTTCCAGCTTGCATAATTAGATCTTCCAAACTTAATTAAATCTTCTTTTAGTGCTGTTCAGACCTGTCTTCAGCTTTACATTTGGTTATATAATAAACCTGTATCATTGTTTAATTACATCAGCTGTGTTGGTTGGCTGAGCTGAAATCAGGTTGCTTACTTGAACACACAGCATTTGAAAGAGACAGAGAGAGAGCATTTATTCTCATTTTCTTCACTGCATGCTTTGATGTGTGTAGTGTTCACCTGTGCCTGTCTGTTCATTGTTTCTAAGTAATTATTGCAATTTAAGATCCATTTAATTATAACCTGTTGTATTTATTTTATTAATAAGTCAAAAGAGTATATATTTCTCCAGTCAGTACAATGAATTCTTTTTATGGTAACAAGGGAAATTCTCTTTTCAGTAATGATGGCTACATTCTGGTAATTTATGTAGCCTAATTGGAATATTTCTTGTTGCAGTCTTTAAAAATAACTTTTTGGGTGCATTGCCAGTGCATTCCAATGCCAGTTCCTCATACAATTTGTCTTATTGATGCCACTCTTCTGTGCCTCTATGAATATTAAAAATTCTGATTGTCATTGTATAGATCCTGTTAAATGTTAAAAACATCTGGGAATGTCTCAATTGATTAGTCTTGTGCAAACATTAGATGCAGAACAATAGCAGTGAATTCCATCTTCAGCTTATGCTGTAACTATGAATGCTTTAGTCCTTATGGAAACTTACTGAATATTTTTAAAAGTTTAAGATGATTATAAGGAAAGCTGACAGGTTTAGGTCTAGAAGTTGGTGCAAGTACCTATTTAACATTCATACTTAGGAAGTCTGTCTAAAAAATAGCAGTATTATGCAATTTGTACCCTTCTGCATTGCTTACTGTATCAAGGGTATGTTTTGCAAGTTGAAAAGGAAAGAGAAATCCATTTGCTGCCTGGGTAGTTCCATTTTGTGTTTACATGTAGTTTACAGGGAAGGAAATGCATTTTTCTTCCCTCTGGAAGAGCTGACTCTCATATCCATTTGCAGGCTGTATGTTATCTTGCTGAAGCTGGGAGACAGTAAATACTGCCTATAAAGTGTACTTTCTATACTGAACTATAATAAATACTCAGATTCTGATATTTTCCAAGGATGCCGGTGCTGAGCAGCTAAACTGAAGCACAGCAAGCAGCAGCTTGCTTCACATTCAGTTTCCCAACAGATTGTTTTCTTTTGAGGCTAATAATTTATCAGGGTGAACATCTTCCTAATTGTCACACAGAGGGGCTGGTGGTGTCTGGGCAGAGAAACAGCTGCACCCAGCCCATGGCTGCAAGACTGGGCAGCTGAGGGACACCACGGGCACAGGGCAGCCAGGAGGGCAGGAGAGGGCTCTGCTTCCTTGCCCTGCTTGTCCCAGCCCTACCATGGATGTCCCTGGACAAAGGGGTCCTGCATGCGCAAGCTGCACCACATTTGGGTTCACATGGCACTCCTGATGAACATTTTCAGGGCTTGGTTTGTTCATTTCTGAGGGATCTCACTGAAAGCATTTCTTTGCTCCAGGTATTCTGTAATCACTGATGACTTTTATCCAGTTTTCCTTCAGACACTGAGACACATAAATGTCCCTTTATTGACAACAGGTCTTTTCCCCAGTGCACTGTGTGCCACAAAGTCTGCACCAGCAGTGCAAGGGGGAGCCCACTCTGTCCCAGTGTGCTCCTTCAGACCCCTCGTGGATCTGCAGCTGGCAGGTCCTTGGGGACACAAGAGCTTCAGTGGGAGCACAGAGCATTCAGCATTCCCACTGCCTGCCTGTGCCATTGTGCTCCCCCAGCTCTGCTGAGCCTGGCTTTGCTTCTGCCCAGAACCAAACAGGAGGGGCAAACTGAAAAATTACGTTTTCAAATGTGGCCATTTAAAGGCACTTTCTATAGATTTTGCTCTAAGCACACTGAACAAAACCAAGCAGCTTTGAGTGGAACATAGAAATATCAAGAACAGAGAGTTCATGTCCCTTGACCTGCTGACTATAAGACTAACTACTGTATTAGCCTTTTCTAGTCTTTTTTCCTCTTCCCATTTTCCCTTAATTTTAACCAGAAGTATAATCCACTTCCAATCAAGAACAATGTGGCAAACCCCATAAATTACTGCTCCATCTGTGGCTGCCCCTGCTGCTCCCAAGCTGAGGAGCCCCCTGGGGTGGGAGGCTGTGGCTCCTCTGCCTGGAGGCAGTGATGGAGAGGTTTTGCTGCCAGGACAGAAGGGATGTGCCAGCACCAAACCTGAAATGGCCCTGGAAAAGAGCAGCATCTGCTGGAGTCATCATGATTTATTTCTCTTAAACGTGGAATGTTGCTTGCCATGACTGCAGCCCTGTTTCATTAAGAAGGGGCCCTAAAGCACCTTACCTGTGTTTGACCTGGCCCTGCCGCTGTCTGTGACAAAATTAGAGGATGTAGCTGGAAATCATAGACCCAAATAAGCTGCAGAGATCAAAAGAGAAGCCCCCATACAGCTGCCTATTGTTGCTATCAAAACTTTGAATCATAGTGATTCCACAAGAATTTGAATCAGCTTGTAACTTTATGTTCTAGTCTTATCTAATATTGTCTGTTGGAGAAAGTACAGGGAAGCTCTGATAACACACACGTGTACATGTAGCTTGAGCAAAGATCAAGGTAACTGCTGAGGATTTGGCTGGCAATTATTCAAGCCTTAGGACACCATTTTCTTGAAAATACACACAAGGGAGAAATGAAAAAAACATAATAAATTATTAATTTTAAGGAAATTAATATGCTAGCTGAAAAAAATAGTCACTCTGAAATGCAAATATGGCTAGAATAGTTTAGCTGGTTAGATATGTTATAATTAAAACTATTTATGGAAGTATAGGTTGTCATAAAAGTTGGCTTTGGATGCACAGCTGCTTCTACTTTAATTCTACATGAATTAGATAAACACAAATTGTGTTATTTCCTACAAACATTTTAGGCTCTAATTTTATTTTTATTTTGACCTGAATGCTTTTTCTGTTTATATTTGTAATTCTCCAAGGTATAACTAGTGTTTCGTCTGCTATACAAATACAGTATTTGCTTATTGCTGAGAAGGAAACCTTTAAATATTTAACAAAATCATGTTATGCTTGCAAAAACAGAACAGAAAAAGTTTTGTAAATAAAAACGCTGAATAATGTGTTTTTAAGGAATGTGTGATGAATTATAACTTTTTCTCACATGTATGTGCTTTGAGTATAATGGTCCTTTGGACCTCATTTATGCTATAGACTACAGGTAAATCCAATCACTTTATTATTTTAATTTTCCCCTTTCTCAACTACTTTGTGTTTAACACACTTGCCATTAAAAATTTGCATTTCAAAACCATCCAGGCATTAACCTTTGAAAAATTTTAAAACAAAATACTTACTTAGAAAAAGTTATGGGTGTTTCTAGTCATTGGAATTGATTGCACTAATAATCTTGTTCTGGTGGGAGGTGCCAGTGGGTGTCCCAGGGTGGCTCCTGTCAGTTCTGGAGAAACTCTGTGCCACTGGAAATAGGTGCAGCCTTCAGATGTTCCACTTTGTGATCCTTGCATCAACAGAGACAGCAGCAAGATCTTTTTCAGATAAATTAGATCTTTTGAAACCTGAGGGTAACCTTTTTTGCATCATTGCTAGATAAAGCAGCTACTGTTGGGTGGTATTTTATAGATTGTTGTCATATCAGCTATGACAGCTAGTCATAGCTGATGATAATTAATTTGATCAGTATTCTTTGGGAAAAGGGTATTCACTCATCTTTATTTGTTTGAAATCTGGCTATTAGCACAGGAGAACTGGTAAAAGGTGTTTTGAGTCCTGGGCTTTTCAGTTTCAGACATATCAAAGTAAAAATGCAAATACCACAAAACTGAAGCCAGAAAAGGGAAGTTTTTCACAGCAGTGCTCTCAGAACTTGATCTTCTGGCAGTTCACCTGTAGCTCTGTTTAATTTCTTGGCACAGGACTTGTTAGAGGGTTCTGGGTGGTTGGTGTATCATTTGTTACCATGGAAATCACAGTCACCTAAAGGGCTCCTAGAGCACCTGAAGTGCTTATGGAATTGGGTGGATTGACAATTAATCTGACTGAAAGCAAAAGAAATATTTCTTTTATTGCATAAGAAAGATTCTGTATGTTTATAAACCTTCAACTTAGTACAAGGAACCTTATTGAGTAATTTCTGTGTCAAAATTCTGTGTGCTTTGATTATGGTGCTTATCCAAGCCACTGTTTCTCCAGCTGTGGGGTGTCCCACTTCTTGAAGACTACAGAAGAACGCCAAAGGAACAGGAAACGAGCAGAAAAAGCTTTAAAGTGTTCAAAATATTCTACCAACTATCTCAGAGTTTGCAGGCAGATGGAAATAGAGCCAAAAGTGAGGTTGTATTTTCAATAAGTCTGAGAAATACTGACGGAAGGAATTCTTAAGCAGCTCCTTTCCTCTTTATATTCAGATTGTTAAACAAGGATATTTGAATTCTTTCTGTGCATGGAAAAACACAGAGGGAATCTGATGGATATTTCTATTTTAATTTGAAAGACTATAGTATATCAGGGGAACATGTGGGAAAGAAATATTATGAGTGTATAATCTATTTTAAGCTAACCTACTGTAGTAAGTGAAAATGAGTGGAAAAATAATCATGGCAGTCTCTGAATCACTTTAACACCAACACTGACTCACGTGTTTTGAAATTGTATATTCTGCCTCATTCTGCCTCCTTCCTTGTCTGTAGCTGTACTGAATGTCTGGGTAATAGCTATTGATGCAGATAATGGTACTGCCACTCCCACCTTTCAGTAACATTCCCTTTCCAGCTGTGTTTCTGTGTTGATCCTTTGCCAAAATTCCTTCCTTTGGTATATTTAATACAGAAGATGCCAAATACTTGCCATTCGTTTACCTGGCCTTATTCCATTTTGTTCTTGCAGGTAAATAATTCTGTGAATTACTGGGGGTGCAGGGGAAAACTGATGTTAATGAAATGCAAAATTTTGCCTTCCTTGGATTTGTTTTGAATTGCTGGTTTTTTTTCATTTTAATTACATTTGCAGCAGACTTCTAGTTAAAATGAATACTCTTTTATTTTGTGACAATCTCAGTAACTGCTTTTCTGGATTTGTACTTTGGAAAGTTCTGTGTTTGGGTTTCTTTCTCTCACTGCCTCCTTCACAGGTTTCTGGAGCTCCTGGCTCCATCAGGGATAAATTTCTACCTATGATGGGTTTGTATCTGTCACTTCTGGCTCATTTATTGTCTTTTGTATTGGAAATAAGGGACACAAAAAGTGAACTTCTTTGGGTGTCTGAGAAGACAGAAATCTGCACTTTAGTACAGTTAGCCTTTAAAAAAACATGGGGGTGGAGGGTCAGGAGAGAGAGATTACTCTGGAAAGCCTCACAGATTATACATCTGCCCCTGTAATTCAAACTGGGACTTAACACAAAACTAGTGAAGTTGATTGAGTAACTTAATAGTGGCAGAATAATCTCCCTTTTTCAGTGAAATGTGTCTTGGAAACCCTCCCTCACTAACCACGCCCTCCTCTTCAAATGTTTGAATGCTGCTTGCTGTACTTGCTAAATATAAAATTAAACACCTGCATGGTTGTTATGCACAGCTGTATCCATCTGCTGAGCATGCCACTTGCCATTTGCTTTGATTAAGAGCAGGTTAAGAGACTTTAATTAAATGAAGTCCATAATACAGTAAAGCATCCACCTCTGCAGCCTCTTGCCTTGATTATACGTTTCTCTGCTTTTCTCCTTGAAAAAGACAAGCTATTGACTCCAGAAGGGATACAATTTAATGGTAACAATAGATAATGATTTTTCAGTTTAAATATAGAGCACACTGAGGCTGAAACATTGGCTGGGATTCTGTGGTTCTTTTTGAAAGGTATGGAATGGGGCTGACAAAATTCTTTGGAGAGGGAGATGCTGTTTGCTGGTTCTACTGCCATCATGTAGCATAGTCATATTGTACTGCCCCTAAAAAGAGAATTCTTTTCCTGAAACCATGGCTATCTCTGATTAGAATAGGGAATATGTCAGGAATTATTCCATGGGAAAGCACATAAACCAAGAAAATATTTCACAGAACTCTGTCATAATAGGTACGTTTCCCTTTGGATGCAATTGCAGAGTTACAGCTCTAAATGGCTCTTGAGGGCACTGAGGAGAATGACCCCAGTCCCATCCCAAATAAACATTACAGCACCCAATCAGAACATGCTCCTGAGTCACAAACTTTCCTCCTTCTAATTGCTATGACTCAGTAAGTTTGCATCTTAATGAGAATTAGCTATGTTGAAGTCAACAGTGATGAAATGCTTAATTCCTGTGTACATTTAATACAGATATTCTGGTGTAGCACCTTTAGCCTGATAGCAGCCATTGTCTGCAGGTTGCAGTAAAAGGAGCAATCAATGGTACATTTAAACAAAGACAAAACTTATGTGTGCATGTGGTTCTGAAATCACAGTGAGGTATGGGGGCACATAGTCCAGCTAGCTGTTAACAGCCTGAATTTTACAAATGAAAAGGGAATGACAAATTAGTGACAATAACCTTCAGGTGATTCTGTGTGATTCCTGGTGGTCATTTTTCTTGAAGGGAAGCCCAGAGGACCTTTCTGGAATGAAACTGTGGAACTTATAAGCAACTACTGCTACACAATTCTGTTATTCAAAAAAATGTAAAATAAATGATTCTGGATTGCACCAGAAAATTGCTGAAAAGTACTCATGGATGAAATGAAGCTTCAGTTGTTGTTTTGCTTGTTTGGGAAATATTAGGGAACATCTGTAGCTAGAAGGTATGTCCAGAGTAATTTTCTGGCTTTTTCAGTGCTGTTCATCCCATTTCCAAAGGCAATAAAGTGGAATAAAGAACTTCAGAAGGGCATTTAAACAGAACAAGGCTGAACCTTTGCATTGAGACTGTGCTTAGGAAAAAAAGTACAACATATTAATAGAAAAAACCTTACCAGGATTAGAGAGAAAAGACAGACTTACTTTTCAGTTGAATGGCAGTCAGTTTTTGAATTAATGTCATGTTAAGAGAATGTGTAACTTTAGATCTGAAATGCATTTATTTTACCTCTTTTTCTTACGATATTTACTTTCCAACTTAGCTTGAGTGTTTTCTGAGCCTTTTTGCTTCTTTTCCTCACACTTTAATTTAACCTAGCAGACATAAGGTACAAGTGAAAGTAGGAAAGAACAGGTTTCAAAAGAATCCTTCTCTAGAACACAGGCAATTTGTTGAGACCTCTAGCATTTTTATATTTATTAAAATTTTATCTAACCACATCTTCTGCAGAAGTTTGGGACTGATTTTGGGTGTATGAGAGATTGCTTTGTTCAAATCCTGCAATGAGCAATATAAAGAATGTCAGAATTTTGTTACAAGCATTATCTGTGGAGGTTGTAAATGAGCCTTTCCTAGGTAAATCTTGATATCTTCCTAGAGTTTCAAATTGCAGTAAGGCTGTAATAAATGCTGTCTTTCTGACCTTCTCAGCTTATTGAAACAGTGCTTTTCTGAATGCATAATGTTTTTAACATTGATTGGCATTTGGGAATGTGTGGCTTTGTCTCAAGACTCAATAAAAATAAAAATAAAAAAAAATTAAAAAATTTCTTATTTCATAACCAAGAGAAACGAGGAGGGTTTTTTCTCACTACTCATTTATGCCTTGGGATACCTGCTGAGACAAAGAGCAGATGGGCTCATGTGTCCATGCTGAACAACACAAAATGGGGTGAGGCTGGGTTTCACCTCAGGTATCTCTTTTCTTATAAACACAGGGAATATGAGAGTATTCCCAGATCTCATTCTCACCAGAAGTTTTATCTCGGACGTGAAAATATTTCTATGCAAGATGTCCCAGATTTATGGCCTTGTAAGAATGTGGTTTCAACAAATCCGCATTTTCCAGTGAAAGGAAGCATTTTGCCACGATCTCTGTGCTGGTGTTGGTAACGATTCAGTTGTGCTCGAGCAGAGCCAGAGGAGCTGGGCATGTTCCCACTGCTGAGCAGCAAATTCAGTGCCACATTCTGTGTTCAGCAGGAGCCCCACTGGATACACCGCCAGTACCTGGCCAGAGGGTTGTTTTTTTGGTGCAGCGGGAAGATTCTCTGCATGATTCCCTGGCTGGAAATACGCAACAAGAGTCCAAAATCCTGTGGGAGTGTTTCAGGTTGCTGTTTGCCAGGTTCTCGGTCACCTTCCTGAAAGGAAAAGCTGATCTCTTAAGTGGTAACTCAGTCCCCAGCCTGAGACACTCCTTATACCTGTGGTTCCTCTCAGGAAGGACATTAGATCTTCCTCAGGGCAGAGTGGATGGACATGGTCATTGTTTAGCACTTGTTGCAGACTTCAGCTTTCTCAGTAATATGGAGAAAAACTTCCACTGCAACTGCAAATGGCTACAACTTATCAACAAAACCATTTATAAAAAAAATGACACCAGGTTATCAATCAAGCTGACAAGTTTTGCAAAACTGACCTTTGTAAGCCAGAGAGAACTGGGTGAAAGTCACTTTGCATTCTGAATAATACCCATAAAGAGCAGTGCAGGTTCTGCAGGCACTTTAACAGTGTGGGCACAAATGATCTGTGGTGTGATTTAGATGATAACAAGAAAAGTCTGTCTGTTCTCTCTATCCGGCCCCAGAGCTCTACAGACTGACCTCAGAACTGAGGTTTAAAAGGAATCTGTAATGTTAGCACCTAATAATGTTGTGATGTTACTCCATTCTTTGAAATCACATTAGAAGTTTATAGCATTGTATAGTGATTTCATGTTTATTTAGCATCAAAGATTATCAAAATAGAATTATAGGAAAAAACCCAAAGGTTATGAGTGAGCCAGAGTCTGAATTTGCTGCTTTATCTTACTCCCATCCAGTAGCAAAATCCTGCCTTAGATTTTTGCTGGTTTAAATGCTTTCAAAAGCAGAATTAATGATCCAGATTAGGGAGGAAATCAGTCTAGAATTTATCATAAGGTGCCGATAGGAACCTGCCTAGCTGGGACCAGCAACAGCCAGTTAATTAGACTGTGCCCAAGGCTGGGACAGCTGATGATGTGAAACTGCAGGCTGCAGCTGGGAGTTTATGCAATTCATCATCAGTTAACACAGTTGTACTGAGCTGCAGATAGACCAGAGCTGTGCTTGGCTGACTGAGTTGGACTGACTTGAACCTGGAAGGAGCAGTTCCATGAAGACAAGCTCCAGAAGGAGAATCCTTAGTGTTTAGCCCAGTCCTTGTTCCTCCTATACTGCTTCCCAGCTGATCCTTTCTACCTCAAATCAACATTATTTCAATTGATAACCTACTGACCAAAAATAACCCATTTACCTGGTTCTCTGCATCTCACTGTGGTTTGCCAAAATTATTTTGGGATTTGATTTTTTCCAACATGTCTATTGATAGAAAAAGCAAGCAGGCTTAACAGCATGTATGTCCTCTAGCAAAACAAAAGTGCACATCTTCATTATAGGAGGAAAGAAAAGATAAGGGGAATGTGGGGCAGCAATTGGACAGAAACTGTTACTCCAAATACTTTTTGCCTTAGTGGTTCAGCGAATCATCTGAGGCTCTCTAACCCATCTTCTGCTTGTATTCTGAGATCTGCAGGTCCATAATTATCTGATATATACCTCTGGCTTGCTGTGAGCAGTCTTAATTCTGTTTAAAGTGTTAGCTGTCTCTGATAATAAGTTATTATACAGGCCACAAAAGAACCGACATCTCTTGTAAATGGACACAGCAGGAATGCAGCAAACACCATCAGTGGTGTCCTGGATAGGAGAGGAGCACACAATTCAGTGATTTATTTCTCTGTCACACTTTCACTGCCTTCATTCTTCAAGGCTTTTGTCATTCCTGCTCCTTTTGGGGAGATGTAGTCCCATCAACTCTAGGCCAAACTGATGATGTTTCACTTGTACCCACTGTAACTCTATCTGTAGATCTGTGGAGATTTTTCTTTTCCTTATGGGATTTTTTTTTTTTAGGAAAGGATAAATAAGGTCTATGTGTAAAGGATTCAAATCCAGTTGTCCACGCCCAGCTCCCAGCCTGTTTCTAGCCTGCCATGGTCTGAGTACAGAAGAATATAACTCCTTTCACAGAAACATAATGTGGTTGGCAGCCAAAGTTTCCCATGAGAGACTTCTTCAAAGTCAATCCCAATGCAAGCAGGAAGGGGAGAGCCCAGGAAATGGGGCAGCCAGGAGCTGGGTTTGTGGCCTTGCTGTGACCTGACCATACTGTGTTCGTTCCCAGGAATGAAGGTGAATTCCAATTATTTGTCACTCCACTGCTGCCAGTTCTCTTCTGTTGAGCTGCCAGAGCTACACCTTGTGTTGTGAGGCACTGTGTGAAGATTCACTAGAACAAGCACAGAATCCATTCATGGGCATTGGCTGCCCATTTTTCCTGCTTATATCTTGTTCATTCAAGTTTTGCAGAAGAAAATATTTGGAGCTGACATAAAAAGAAGTGAAGAATTTCAAACTCAGTTATGCTGAGAAAAATGCCATCAGAGTTTTTTTAATAAACAGATAATGTCAGTTCCCCTCCCCAGAGCAAAGACACACCATGTCAATAGAAACAATTACTGTGTTGTAATTTAATTTGAAAGGCTACTGGCAGACAAACAGGCAAGCAGTTTAGCAAGATTGATGTAAATGGTGGATTATTTAGGATAGATATGGATCCAGTCTAGAACCAGGAGGCTGCTTCTGTGCATCTCACATAAGTATTGAGAAAGGCTTGAGTTACAGAAAGTGACATTTGTTTTTTCTAAAATGTCTTTGTTTATAAAGCCTGCAGCTGAACTGAAATAGGACCTGGATCCAAAACTAGTAATAGTAAATTGTTTTCCCAGACTAAATTCAGACCCTGAGTTTTTCTAATCCCTATCAAGTTTTGCCCTTAACTTTGCTTTGAGATGTCTGATGTAGGAACTCTAATTTAATCATGTGTACCAATCAGTTGTAGCAGCAGTATTGCTTCTTCCAACCATGATAGCCCGGGTTTGCTGAGCGATTATAAAATGGGATACTCTCTTATTCCAATAAACACAACAAATTGCTTTAAATCACTTGCCTTAAGGCAATCATACAAAGGTGAAAGCTCCTGCAAATCCTGTAGTGCTTTCCCAGTGTTATTCTTTCATTGAACATGGCAGTAGTTACAGTGTGTAGATATGTGATCAGGTTTCTTTGAAGCAGTTCAATGAACATAAAAGTTTTGTTCTGAGCCTTAAAGGGCAGTAAAGTTTATGGCACATCATGCAGCCAGCCTTCTTCCTAACAGCAGCCTAATTATAAACCTAATGTTTTAAAAATGAAGTGCTTATGCAGATGACCCAGGTAAACACAGAACAGAGAGTGTGCCTTAGTTCACAAAATGTACAGGTTAGCCCCACATACCAAACAATTCACACAGTCTGTGTTTCTGAAGTTCCTGGCAATGAAGCATATGGGCATTTGTATTTCTTTTAAACTAATTTGATAAAGATCGTTCTGGGCAGGCTGTGTTCAGGAGGAGTGGTGATCTTCAAAGTTTATCCTTGGGTATGTTGAAGTCTGGAGAACTGGGACATAAGTCATGGAAATGCTTGCAAGTCTGCTTTCTTACAACCCTTTGGCAGTCTGGATTCTTACTTTGTCTGCAGGGCACAGATTAGGCTGGGGCATGGAGATGCAACTATCACTGTTTCAAAGTGACTTCTTTTCTACAGTGTCTGAGTTTCCCTTTAAAAATGGAGTCTAAAGGTTTTTCTGTTGAGGAAATCAGGGTGAATTTGCTGTGAATTGATGGCATGCCATCTTTTCTGCTCCACATACTCCTTCATGCCATCTCTGTGGTCATGGTTAAAGACATTCCCTGTCCCCCACCTCTCCCAAGTGAAATAGTTATAAGTGATGGAGAGATGGCAGCTAAACCTGAAGGTAACCTGCTATGGTTGTGTGGAGAGCCACAAACTGCCTTATTTATCCTGGCACAACGTTAATCAGCTGTCCTGCACAATCAGTTACATGTCACCCTTGCTAACAATTTAATTCTCCCTGTGGAAGGGGGAGGGAGAGGATGATGGATATTTATAGTTCCCTCTTTGTGACCTCTCATTTAGTGCCACCAGGAGAAGGCAGGAGCTGCCTTCAGCACCAGCAGCACCTCAGGTGTCCAGAATACACTGACTGGAACAGGCTAATGAGCAGCCTCCATGGACTCAACTAATTAATTTTATACATAAATAACTCACTTATTGCAACTTTTTCAGCTTCCTTTTATTTACATGAATATATAGCTATAAATATATCTGCATTTCCCTCTTTGCTTTCTGCTGAAGGAGTATTTAGTCATGCGTGGGGAAACAATGGTTTTGGGGGAAAAAAAATCACCTTTCTGAATTACAACTGTGGGTTCAGTTGAACTTTAAGAGGTGGTGATGTTGCAGGCCAGTTCTTAATATGAACAATACCTGCTATTCATAGAGATAAAGGCTTCCACATGAGATTAGTCAAAGGGAAACAGAAATAAGTTCATATAAGTGGCAAAACCAGTAAAAAAGAGAGGGAAAAATGGAACTCTTCAACCAGACTAGCAGAAAACCTCGTACATGCATAAAAAGGTGGCTCTAAAGGCACATGGAAAAGGGGTGGGTGGCTGTAATAGCAGCAGCATCTGAGGCAGAAATGAGAGCAATGGTGGTAGCTGGGACAGGAGCAGATGCCGAAATAGCACCAGCAGTGATCTCTGCTCTCACTGCACACCCAAACCACACATTCAGGGGTGGCTTAATGGACCGTGAGAGAGCAAACACACCATTATGGCCCATTGTGCAAATATGTGCTGGGATGAATGGTGCTGTGCAGGGCATGATGGAACAGGAGTTGCTGTGTGTTTTCAGCAGCCCTGGAGCCAGGCCATTCATGAGCAGCAGCCTCTCAGCAAAGGGGCCTCTTTTCCTCTCTGAAAGAGGCAGCAATTAAGGCTTTTGTAATTGAACCACTCCAAAATTTCCAGATAAAATTTTCAGGTTTTTATTCATTATTTGTTAGTTTAGTTTAGTTTAGTATATTATTTTTTTTAATGGGAAAATACTTTGGACACCAAATCCATCTTTCTTAAAGGATGAATACATTCCTTAATACATTTCCTGGACTCCAGGATGACTTTCACAATTACTCTTCCTTTTCCTTTAAAAATTTGCAATAGTACCTTAGCTGTTGCAGGTACACATTCTCCCTTTGAATTACATTGCACTGCAGCAACTTGTAAGAGCAGAGAACCATCCTCTTGCCCCCTAGTGTTGCCCAGGCATTTATCTGTGTTTGAAAAATGGTACTTTTAATCCTTAATTAAAATTAGTAACTACAGTTATGTCAGCTGACTTTGCAGTGGGTTTGGATTAGGACTGTGCACATGCAGAATCATTAGATTTCCCATCCAGTTCTTAAAAGTGCTCACACATTTTAGAACCTCAATTTGCTGTCTATATTGGAAATATATGCATCTCCAAGCCTGTTGTTGCCGTTGAGCATAAAAAAGACAAGTGGATACTCTATGAATAGATTGTGTGAAATGTAAGTTGTTTTAAAGAAATTTTTTTTTAGATGAGTGGGGCCTTGATTGAGCAAATTTTGAATCTAAGCACTGCACTTTGGAGTTGCCAGGCTGCAGCAGTTGCTCAGAGCTGTGCGTGACTGGTTTGAGCAGTCCATGCATCCTGTTAATCAGAATTGTGCGTCTGTGCTGTGGGCATCTCCCAGCACTTTCTCCCACTGGCCAGGCTCTGACCTCCCAGGCACATGAGCACAGCTCTGATGCCATTGCTGAGTGTGTCTACAAGTTTCTACCCACAAATATAACCCAAAAATGTCCAAACAATTCATTGTAATAATCCAGAAATTTTCCCCCATGCGAAGATGCCTGATGGTGCCTTTAACCTTGGAGCTAAATTTTAGATCTAAATTCTAATTTCTAGTAAACTTAGGATTAAAATGGAGATGTTGACACAGCAGACTCACTGCCATAGAGAGAGCAAGTCACACACTTTATTGTAACAGCTCTTGATTGCCTAGCAAAGAAATGCATAATGAATAAACATTATTTTAAAGGCCTTGATAGCACAATGAATTTTTTAGTGGGAGAAACAGAAGACAGAGTATTTAAAAATACATGAGTTTCATATTTGATTATAAGTCAAGAAGCAGCAGAGAGAACCAAGAAAATTGATAGCAATGGCAGCAGGCACCAAGCTTTCAGTCTGAAATTAATGAGGTTATTCATAATAGAGAGGGAGTGACATAGTGATTAGTTAATTACTGTGCAGAAACATACAATTAA
The DNA here is from genome assembly GCA_013399835.1 of Leptocoma aspasia. Lineage (NCBI taxonomy): Eukaryota > Metazoa > Chordata > Aves > Passeriformes > Nectariniidae > Leptocoma > Leptocoma aspasia. The sequence continues at coordinate 159,098 of VXAX01004739.1, forward strand.
TGCAGAACTGGAATTAGTATACAATGAATTAAAATGCCACATAATGCAAACAACGAAACTGAGAAAGAAACCTTGATTGTTGATTGAAGTTGTTATAACAGGGAAAAGCCAGTTGAAATCACAATAGTTTAGCTGTGAGCATGTTTCCCTTGCGTGGTGCGGCTCCAGCCTGTTGACAGGAATGCTGTGAGAAGAGTGGAGTGTGCACCCATTCCAAACTCCTCTGCATGGGGGGGACAACCAGACTGTAGGGCCAAGGCAGACTGTAAGAAGCTTGTGTGCATTGTAACAGGAATCTTCTACAACTTTTGATCAAAGTGCTAGATATTCAGCCTGACTGGTGTGTCAGGTGTCCTGTCACTGCTGCAAGGGCTGGTGCTGCCCATGGATCCCTCAGCAGAAGCACTCTGGCATGGCTCCCTGGGTGCAGGGTGCCTGGTTTGTGGCACATTTAGCACCTTGCAGGAGAGCAGGGGTGAGGGATGGTTTTACACAGGGCTGTAGGTGTCTGTTCTGTGTGATCCCTGTGCACCATAAAGAACAAGGGCAGCTCCAGGGCAGGAGCAAATGGTGTTTACCAAGCCAGCCTCTTTTCCTTCTCAGGGAGTGGGGGTTAGAAAAGGTTCAGTTGTGTAGGGAAGGAAATATCTCAAACTACACTGTACCATAGCTTAGAGCTGCTCTGGGTCTGCTCTAAGCTGTGTCAGTGAAAAAAGCCTTTTCATTTTCTCTCTCTCTCTCTCTATCTCTCTACCTATCCTGTGAATAACAGCACTCTTGGTACAGCTGCTGCCCAGCACACTCCAGGCTGCACGGGAGCTGCAGGGACTGTGCTGCAGCTCCCAGAAACCTGACAGAAGGCTGCAAAACCTTGGTCTGCAGCATCCTGCATTTGGCAGAGCATTTCTGCAGCAGTTCAGAGTTTGAAAGTGCACAGATTCTTAACTTAGATTGCAGAAAACTGAGCTGATAGCATTGAAAGATCAAATTTATTATTTTTTTTCCTTTTAGCAATGTAAATAAGGGTGTTATTTTAGAAATAAGATCTGATTTCTATCCTAAGTAATTCAAAACCTGAAGTGTAAAAGTAATTTATAGTAGTGTTGAGCATAAAGGTGTCCTTGAGGAAATTAGGTGAAAGAGAAAAATTTGAATAGAAGCATTTTGCAGAAGGTGATTTATGCGTGGCAGTGTATTGTTAAGATCACTAGTTTATCTTATAGTTTATTTGTTATGCTCTAATATGTATTACATTGTTGATAATTTAGTTCAGCTGCATTTGAAAGTCACTGGTAGTGCATTTTCCTGGGACATAGAACTCTACCCTTTACCCTTTTACTTCAGATGAGTTTTAAAGATCAATAAATGAATAGCAAAACCATTTTTTAAAAAAAGTGTAGTCAAGCATTGTGCCACTTTTATGTCAATACAAAAATATCAGTAGTATATATTATTATAGGAATCTAAAAATATAAATGCCTCTGGACAGAAACAGGGAAACCAATCAGCTGTGATTAATTTAAGTCTCTGACTGAAAGAAAGCTTTAATCTCAGGAAATGGACAAGAGCTAGCAAAAAAAAAAAAAAANTCTATCATGGGCCCAATCCAACAGAGAATGCAAACATTTTAGTTTAGTTTCTCGGAAAGATCCTGCCAGACAAGTGAAGCTCTCTGAAAGCCTTTCATTATGTCCCCAGAAGCTGTAAGACAGGTACTAATTTTTTCCAGGTAATTTCTGAAGACCCTTTTCAATAATAGTGTGTGAGAAGGTTCCCATTTACTAAGTGCTTAAATCTGACCCTATATGTTGAGGGCAGAACCCGCTAAATTTAATCTCCTGGCCCTGGTGGGAAGTGAGGTTCCCAGGCTGTGTGTGACTGCTGGAGTGCTGGATCTTCACCTCCTCTTCCTTCTTTTCCATAAGCTATCATAAAATAAATCTTTTCCACAAAGATTTCAACAAAACAATTTCTTTAGAAATATCCAAATTTATATGATGTCACTCAATCTGCCTTTACCAAATTAGAAGAGAATTTGAGTTTATACAGCCTTATCTCAGGTTCCTTTCTTTTTCTCCTATCCCTCTCTCAACTGCTGTTCCACTGAGAAATTAACTCAGCCTTTCAGTCAGAGTGAGAGCCAGCCTGGGAATTACAGGAAAACCTCAGTTACTAGGAGAGGTATTAGTTTATAATAAAGTGTTGATCCTTGAAATGTCATTTTCCTGTTTGAATACAGCAAAATAAACAGCACCAGAAAGCCAAGTACTCTATTAGTTTAAATGGTTGGTTTGTTAATAGTTACAGTATTCTAAGCAACAAAAATAACTGTCTGTACTTGTAGAAGTCCTTGCAGCAGTATTTTGATGAAATGATCATGCTTTCTCACAGGTGTTAGGTGGGTATGAACTTTCTGAGTTCTGTGCTGTAGCTGAGGAGGAAAAGGGAAACCTCCTGGTGATTTCCAGGCCCAGGCTTCTCTCCTCACCCACGAAGCAAATTATTTACCAAGAACTGTTCTCCAAGATGCTTCTGCTCACAGAGGTAAAGCAGAAGATCATGCTGCTCATCTTCCCAGCAGCTCCCTGCCTGGCCTTTTCCTGCAGCTCTTCCTGTGTGTGTCACTGATGGAGTCTGTGGAAACCAGTGCTGTTCATCTCCTCTCCCTCCAGGTACTTTTATTTACATTAAAATGTCAGTATTAGTCCTTACTGAGTGTGGGAAGAACTGTTTTTCCGAGATAGGTGCAATTTAAGGTAGAAATGGATTTGATTCAGTGTTTGCAGCCAGGAAAGTAGTAAAATCTGGATGTGTTAAACACACCTATGCAATAATGCTGACTTATATAGAGCCTGTGAGTCTTTTTAAATTAATTACTTTCAAGTATTAATTACTGCTCTTGAGCATTGGCTCCCAAACACTGATGGCATTTTCCCCCTATAGTAAAATATTTACGACAGCAACAAATCTCAAAAGCTGGGAGATTTTGTTTGGTTGGTTTTAATTATTTGCTATTTCCATGTCTGGGATTCAGCTGAGACCAAACTCCCTAAGAAAGTTAAAGGCTAATTTCAGAGATCTTGAGTCCAGGATTTACCAACACTGTCACAAGTGGTATTTCAGGCTGCAAAATAAATCGTTCTTTACAAAACATGTGACAAAATTTTTTATTTGGTAACATCATCCTGTGTCACCTTGAAAAATTCTGAGGAATTTTTCTTCCATTCTGAGGAAAAAAATATTTTATCCTAATGGCAAACTAAAAGTCAATTGCTGCAGAGGGGGAATAGGGAAGGCTTCTACTGCAGTCTAACAAGAAAGGCATTATTTTACATCACCTCAGATGCCTTTTTTGGTACAGCAAAGACCTGCATCATAAATACAAAATGGTCTGAAGGGTTTGAAACTTTTCACACCACAAAATGCATTATGCATCTCCATCAAACACAAGTAAAGGCTGTGCCTTTTTCCACCTTGTACGGGTAGGGATAGAAGGAGGGTAGAAGGGACAGAAGGATAGGGATAGGCTGGAGTTCACCTCAGAAGGAACATTTTCTTCTCTCTGATGTGAAGATTTAGTTCCTTCTGGAAATGGGAAATCTGCAGGTAGATTTGGACAGGTTCAACATATTAAATGTTCTTCATGCAATGGATGCTGGATATGTATTTGACTGGATAGACAGCAAAACTCAGGTCCTGAGGCAGTGGATATTTGGTTTGGGGGCAGAAAGATTAACATTGTCATTGTCCCTGTCAGAAAACCAGCCCCTTGCTAGCACTCACTCTTACTGGTGTTTTAATTGCAAGTATGAAGGGCACTTATTTATAATCCTTCATCTGCTAGTTTCATCTTGGAGTCTGCATTCTCAAATTAAACTCAAATAAACAAAAACAACCCAAACAGCAGCTCCCTCATTTTTTTCCAAAATATTAAACACTAAGAAAGCCTTGACCTTGCACCAGGTTGATGGCACATGCTGCCAAAGCTTCATGAAAACCTCAGAAAGCCCAGTGTGGTGTTTCTTCTGTGTTTGCCAGGCTGAGTCTGGAAGTCCTGTATTGAGTTCCCTGAGTTGGGAATTACAGAAACATCATAAAGAGATGGCTGGCAATGCACAGCCTCACCAGGCAGTGACAGAGCAGCACATCAGGGCTGCCCCTGGTGCATCCCCACTGCCATCCTCATGCCAGGGATGAATCCACCAAAGGAGAAAAGGTCTTGTGCAGCAGGCACAGATCCTGCCTCTCCCGAAGGATTATCTGCTGTTAAACAGAGCAAAGGTATAACAAAATCATCCCTGTGAATAAGCAGTTGAGAAAGTTTTACATACACAACAAATAGTTATTCAAATAACTTCTAGATGTAGGAAAGTTCTCAATAAAGAGCTATGTATAGAAATGAGTTTTTGTATAACACATAAACATATTTAATGTATAAACATATAAATATAAATAATATTTTTGTACAAAAATATCACTTCAGGGTTCTTGCACATAGGGGTGTGTAAGTGGGTATTTTGATGCTGTCATATGTGGGGGAACTGAGTGAAATAGGAAGGAAATATTCACATTCTTAGAGGCTAAAACCAAGGTGCAGTTACAGTCCAGATCTTCAGTGTCCCCTTACAACAATGGGGGATGTAGTGAAAAAGCACAGGGTTGTTTAATATATAGGGAAAAAAAGTTAAGATGGTAACGTGTTCAGAAGTATTAAATGACATTTGCACCAGAGGTTTATCCTGCAGGGTCCTATACTGTTCTTGAAAATGTGCCCAAGGTTTTTTCCTTTTATTTCCCTCCATTTTCCTCCATTTCTAAATGCATCTATTGTATCCATTGCTTTTAGAGTGCCCAAAAACTTGGGCAAAAAATTTGGGTGCTAGGTCTGACAGCAATCAGGTATCATACCCTGACATTAATTTTCCTACATGTCCTATTTTATTTTACAATGCCAGAGGAACACAGAACAAGTTTTCTATCAGCTGTAATTTTTCTCTCTCCTGGCTGTGTGAGGGTTGTATACCTCTCAGGGTATTTTAAAATACCTTCAACATTTTTTCTGGATAATTCTATTTCAGAATGCCTGTTCACATTCTCCCCACAAGTTTGTCTTAATATCTGATATTTTTCAAAGATTGGAAAGCAGCATTACACAGTAAAAGCAGCTGACACATTTGATTTCTCTCTCCCCATCTCTCAGCAGAGGAGGTAGCATTTGTCATCCCTGGGCAGAGCAGCTGTTACAAAGCTTTAAGGTGAATTGTCCGTGTTCCCAGCCCTTCAGCATTTTTGTCAACCTTTCCCTTAAATTGTTTATTGCAGAGTCCTGGTTTAAGCTCTGTCTCTCCAGACATGCTGAACTGAACAGAGGCACACTTTTACTCCTTGTAGTAGAGGAGCCTGCTCTGGGCACTGTTGCCAAGCAGGGCTTTTCCATGGATTCCAGGGGGCTGCTGCTCACATCTCGGCACTGAGCTGCAGCTCACTTTCTCCCAGAAAAAAGCTACTGCATTTGCTGTATTTAGGGGGGTGATTTTTAACCTAGATTATCTTCTCCACTCTAAAAAACTTTGTGAGAAATTTTTCTGGTGTTTCTGGTGTCCACACTGGTGCCAGTCACTCAGACTGGCAGAGTCAAAGCCTCATCTCCTGCAGTCTCAAACAAGAATTTTTTTTCCTTGTGTTTTGGGGGGAGGAATAGGAAGGTATGGTCTTGTGCTTTTGAATCCAGTGTTCTTTTATTGCTCCTGGCCATCTGTGCACTGAGGCATGACTTTGTATTAAGAACTGGATTAAAATGCAGTGCTCTTCTCTTGGTTTTGATATTGTTTCACTCTCTTTTGCCTTCTTTATTCCTGCCTTTCTTTGATTTCCAGACTACTGAACCGTATTTCTTGTGCAGTACCAGATTTTTCTGTTTCTTTCTCTCACCAATAGCACTTTAATTTCACTTTCAGTGAAATCAAATTATAAAATAGGTAATGCTTTATTATGCTACAGATGCTACTATAAGGTGGATATTTTTAACATCTGAACTTAAAAATTCAACAACGTGCCCTGAAATATTTTTAAATTCTCTTGAAATTAAAAACTCTTCATTTGGCTAAGTCAGATCTGACACATGAGCAGCTCTGCAAGATGAACTTTTCTTACTCTCATGAAAATGCAATGTCATTATCAGGAAATTCCTAAACTGACATCACTCTCAAGTGAGCAGCATCATGGTAGAGTCAAATGCTAATCACCTGAAATCAGTTTTCTTTACTGATTTCAGTTACTTTTTGGGGTGGATCAGGACCAGCTATCACATTAGCATTTTTCTATAACGTCGTTTTTCTTTGCTCTTTTGTTGTCATCCTTCTGCTGATTTTCCATCTTTTTTAGTGTGGCTACAGCAGATGTACCGATTTTCACCTGTTCAGAGACTACAGAAAAGTGAAGGAATGAGGAAGGTTTTCTGGGGAACTTTGACTTCTCCATAGCCCACAGGATGTCTCTGGGTTACTGTGGAGCCAAATAAATTCTTGTGTGCAAGCAATGGCCATCCATGACAGACTCTATGCAGATTAAGCAATAAAAAGTTGTGGTAAAAAGCCACAATGATGAAAGTCCTTGAGACCGGTGGCCAATTTCCACAGCAAAAAGTAATGCAAATTTATGCAGAAATGCCATTAGTTCAAGCCTTTGCTCTAAATCCAACATGGAAAGGTTTCTGCAGGTTTGAGATGATTTCCTAGGAAGGAGAATGGTTTCAGAGCCCCAGGCTGCACTCGGGGTCTGGTCACCAGCCAGCCTCATGGCCAGGACCGTGTCGGGCCTGGAGGCCTCTCCTGGACATCCCATTTCCTCACAGAAAGGCTCTTCTCTCCTGCAAAGCTTTGCCACAGAATGTTTCCCCTCCAGCTTTGTGGTACAGATTTTGTTCCTCAAACTGCTCAGAACTCAGGTGAAAATGAAAGCCAGGAGCAGCAGGAGGAGCTTTTGGGAGTTTCCAGATCCGTGCTTATCTGCCTGAACACGCATCCCCTGGCTCCCCAAACCCTGGGCAGAGCTCTGGGCAGTGAAGCAATCAGAGTGAGCTGAATCCCACTGAGTCCTCTCCTTTATCCACAACTGTCACTGAACCATTAGCCTTAAATGACTGGTGACTGCTAAAATATCCATAATCCTTGCAAACTGGAGACACAGTGAGGTTTCCTGGCTCCTCTCATAACCCTGCATCTCTGCAGCACATAAAAAGCCTCTGTGAGCCCTCACAAAGGGCCAGTGCCTCAGCTGAGGCCCGTTGCCTTGGCTGGAGCTCTGCCAGCCTCCACCAGCCCAGAACCTTTTTTCTTCCATTTTCTAAAGAAACTATTGGGAAAACACTTTTGAAATCCAATGAACAAAGTTCAGTCAATAAAAAGTGAGGAAAAAAAAAATCATGTGCAGCAATTGACCGAATGAAATTGAATTCAGAGGTGGCTGACTGGTGCTGGTTGACGCATTTTTCTATCTGATATTACTGATTTGGCAAAATGGGAGTATTTCCCAAAAATGCTTAAGGCTTTATCAGAATGCAGTGGGAAATCATTGGAACCTTATGTGTCAAATATTTTGTTTCAACTGTTATTCAATGAAGATTGAAAAATCCTTCTGGACACAAAGCAGTTTGATTCTCCTTAAAGAAAATATTTCTGGAATCTGATTTTGCTGTAGATTGTGACATTTTAACTTGTTACTCAAATCTGACATAAAAACAAATGCCAGAATTCCCAATAAAATGGTGATTTGATACAATTTTAATACGAGCTAGCTGTTTTACTGAGTATTGCCTTTGAGAACTGTAATAGGCACCCTTACTTTTAGCAGGGGTGTGCATTACAGGTGAAATCCTCACAATTCCTTGATAGAAATTGATAAAATATTAAATAGTAGCATGGCATTTAAAGCCAGTGTGTCATTTTCATCTGCCTGTGTTCAACTGTGATGAGTTTCACAACCTCTCAGTCTCAGTGCAGAACACAGATATCTGCTGGCCTCAGGAGCAGATTATTGGCATAAACATATCTGGCTTTTCCTAACAAACTTCTAGGTGAAATGTAAGAATGCAACAGGCAACACAGAGTCAGAAGCAAGAGGATGTCTAAGTCTGCTAAGAGCTGGGACAGAAAGAGTGATTGTTTGCTGAAGAACCTTCTACTGACAACATTAATGAGGGTTGTTATTTGGAGTATTCAGCACTTGAGTCTCTGGTATTTTCATGCTGCTTCTCCCCACAGATTCTTTTTCCTGTTGGTAAACAGTTGAAGGAGGAGATAATGCATTACCTCTGCAGAACTATCGATGCCAGAAATCTGATCCATTCTCTGAGAGGGCTCTGCTGGTAAGGCAGGTATATTTAGAGATCTTATACTGGCCAGGATGAGTTGGGTTTTTTCTTTGAATAATGTAAACCATTTATATTCTTTTCTGCCTCTGGAGAGAATATTTTCTGTAGCTTAAGAAAAGGCAATAAAAACACTTATCTGAGAAGCACTCTGCACTTGGAAGCGTGTGAAGTTCTCCTTGTACCAGAGTTTCTTTGGAGTTGTTCCCTAAAAACTGCAGGAATGGGCTTTCCATTAAGAATAAAGATAAGTCCAAAGTGCACTTTCATGACCCAATTTGGGGATTTATTCCTCTCTTCTGTATTGATAAAAAGTCTCTTCTGTTTCAAATGAAATATATTCACAGTGGTGTTTCTGAGCTCCCAACTCATAAGGATATTTGCATGCTGAAGTGGAGCTGCTTTTGTTCTAATTCCCCTCATTTCACATATTTTTTAGTTGTAAGAGGTAAGAGACTTTTTTAGATCAGAAGATCATTATTGAGAGAAAGGAGCTTAATATTCTCCCTCTTGTTTGCTACCTGCAGCATGGTGGAAGGATGAAAGTTAATCCCTAGCTACTCCACTTCCTTTCAGAGAGGGAAAAGTCACAGAAACATCATTTGTGTTTGTAAACCCAACTGGAAAAAGTACGTGAAGCATCAGATTCCTTCACTTACTGAAATTTTCCTGATTAGTTCTAGTTCTGCACCTTTTTATTCGGGAGCACCTGTGCATGGCTCGATGTGCAAAGGACATGGAGTGCAACACCTGCACAGGCAGATTCCCTGTGGTGGCACTGCTCCTGAGTTTGTTCCCCTTCTGTTGGTGTTGGTGCCAAGGGGTGTTTGAGAAGCTGCTTCTTTCTCTGAGCAGCACGAGGAGCACAGAAAACCTGTGGGGTTTTTTCTCCTGGTAACCTCTCGGTGAGCTCTGCTCTCCTGGAGCCCTGCCCGTGCTGTTGGCATTCCAGACTTGCAGCTTCGACTGTTCAGGCAGGATTTTCTGAGAACATGTGGGTCAGTGTCATCTTTGTCACCCTGCGGTTAGGGCAGGAGGGATGTTACTCATTTTGCTGTGCTTTCTGTGTCTGCTTATAGCAACTTCAAGAAATTGTGGACTTCAGTAATCCCTTTCCTTTGTCAAAATCCACTAATCCTAATCAGTTACAGACATGATTTCACAACCCAGAATGTCAGAGTATTCCAAAATTATGCTGCACAAGTCTTTTTTTATGCAAGTCTCAAAGCCCATTATAACTTGGGGAAAGATGACTACCTCTATATAAATACATATTTTCTTTTTATATTTATTAATTTATGAAGTTGATTTTATATGTATGTATCTTTAATGATTATGCAAGGAATATAACTCCCAAATGCTTCTTTCTTTTTTTTTTTTTAATTTAGAAGGATGAGTCAGAATTTCCTGAAAAGTAAAAATAGGCCATAAAGTCTATACTCATTCTGAATATTAAAACATTTGAGGAATATGAAAGAACTAAAGATTTTCCTTGCATACGTCTCTCTAAAACTCCTTGATAGATATGGTACTATATTAAAAAAAATTTTAGTGACCCATATTTGCCTCAAATGCCTGCACTTAGATTCCGCTGATGCCCTCTCTCACTCAATGGATGAATTCTTTAGGGATTGTGCAAAAATCACACTCAATAGTCCTCTGCTCCTGGTGCCCTATGCACATCCTAATCCCAGGTTTAGCCGTGGTCCAGTTGGCCACATTTAGCCCTGAACAAAAGGAACCAGGGCCCCTCTGACATCAGGGCAAGGATTAATTCTCAAAGGCTTCCTGTGTTCCAGCAGCCATCAAGCTCCTCTGTCACCCTTATACCTTAAACTCAACCCTAAGCTAGGTTTGCAAACAGCATTGAGACTTTTACTACTCGTTGAAAACTTGTTTGCAGTTGGCTCAAATGCACTCTTTTGTTCCCCAGGACAAACAGAACCGTTTTTTAGAGATCCACCTCCACTGAATTCCATGCAGCTGACCCCTCACGTTCGCAGGGAGGACTGTGCTCCTTTTTCAGCCACCCAGGAGACACTCCTGTTTCTCCTGCAGGCTGTGCTTGGATCGCCTGTGGGTTAATGAAGATGCATTTCCAGCAGAGAGTGTGCTGGAGGAGCCCTGCAGCTCCTTGCCTTGCACTGAGCAGCCCTGCAGGGAGAGGGGACAGCTCCTGTGCAGCTGCAGGGACAGCCTGAAGGTCGCTTTGCAGTGGCTCTGAAGTTTTGTCCCTAGTGCTCCAATTCTGAACTGGAGAAAGTCTCAGGGATTTGTTAAAGACTCCTGTTGGTTTTGGTACATCAAACTGCCTTCTGTAAAATATACACTGGTAGGAAAATGCCATTAAAATCCCAGGTGTTGGACCTGTGTGTCTGTGCAGGAGAAGCAGTGAAACCTCAGTAGCACTAGATTATTCCTAATGTTACAATTGTACCTCTCCGTGCCATTTAGATTTTTCTGGAGTTTGGGGTTTTTTTTCCCCCTTGTCTGGTTTTTACTGTCACCTGATTTGATTTTGTGTCTCTTTTATAATACACATGGCCTGCCTTTGTCAATTAATCATTGTGTAAAATATTAAGGGAAAAACTCCTGTAAAAAAGAAGGTGGATACAGGAGCAGACTATTATAAGAAAAGAGTGGTGTGAGAACAGGGTTGCCTTTTTGGGTTAAATAAGATCTCCTTATTTCTGTGAAATTATAATGTAGTCAGGGTAAATATTAGTTTTATAACTGATTGACATACAGATTAGGCTTTCCACAGTGCTTTGTCTCAGCCAGCAACAGCAGCATAACATTCCCCAGGCATTCAAGCTGTTTTGTGTACCACGGGCTTTACAAGAGAGCTCTCTGGTGAGAAGCTTGCCCTATTCCTGGGTCTCTTTTCACAGCAAATGTGACCCATTCATTACTGCAAATGGCTCTGGGAGGGCTGTGTGCTCCAGGGAGTAAAGAGTAGGACTTTGGCAACAAACTGCTGAATGCAGATTTCTGTGCTGATTAATTCTGTAGGTCATTGTTCACGGGAAGCTGTTAACTTGGATTTTATTTTGGCTTTTTAAACAAAACAAACAAACAAACCTTCATGTTATGCTTTTTTAATGTCAAGACAGTTATCTCAGTCTGCCTTCATTTTTCTTCTCTTGTACTTCAGCTTTGTCCTTCACTCTTCCTTCAACTTGGGAGCTGTTACTAGATTTTGAGTAGTCCTGTATTTTATATCCAGTAAGGCCTATCCATCTTTGCTTTATTTTCTGCCAGTAAATGCCCTTTTTTCTAATGGTTTTGTGGCTAAGAGAAAACTATTAACAAAGCAGTTCTAATACGAGCAGAGATTTCTGTTGATTTTACAAACCTCAACTAGCATGGGCTTCAAACAAGAACCTGAGAAGTCTCTTTTGAGACTTGTCACTTTAGGTGCTTCTTGCTGCTTAGATCAATCTTGAAGAAGCCCTCAGCAAAGATTATTGGATGTTGAGGTTTTATGATGATCTGTTATCACGGGAGGATGAATGGGATGGGACAAAAAAGTCCATGTGGAAGTTGGTGAACAATTTCAGTGTGATAATCTGGCCTCTGCTAGTTAGCTCTGGGCTGTTCTTTATACTGGCAAATTCCACTGTCCATCAGGGTTCTCCAGGGGCATTATTAAGGGGGTAGAGAAGCTGGAGCTGTTTCTCTTGGCAGAGTAAATCAATTCCCATGACTTATGTCAGATAAACCCATTTCAAATGTGAAACTCCTATGAAATACTCTTGGCAGCCTCAATATATGTTGAAGTGTTTGACTCCAGATGAGTCCAAGGGGTGTATGGTCTATGTGTATGCTCTCTGGGAAATAACCTCTGCTTTTGAAATGCACATTATATGTCAAAAATAACATTTTGGTGGTACAGAACAGTGTGGTATGAAGTGGTTTAAAACTGTTGACTTAAGTGCTTCTCATAGGAATTCAGGGGACTGCAACCATCCCCAAAAAAGCCATCCCCTTTCATAATCAAATAAATACATTTAGGTAGTCAAATTAAAAGAATTGCAATGTTTATTGAAAGAAATAAAAATCGAATAAAAAGAAGGCAACATTTTTGGTTTGCTTTGCTGTTAAGCAGACAGTCTGACCTCTGGCTGACAGAAAAAAAAAAAAGGCAATTTCACTGCAAAATAACTTATTTCATTCAAAAGTGATGAAATGTCATTGCTGGGAAAATGCAGAAGAGATTGCACAGGACAGCCTGGGGATGGCTTGTGTAGGGCAGCAATCCCAGGTGGCCCTCTCCATTTTCCAGCATCACAGCAGTGCTCATGGAGGGGAGCAGGAACCCTGACATCTGTGTCAGCCACGGGTACAACAGCTGCATCTGACAGCCAGGGCACTCTGTGCTCTCCTGCAGCAAGCCAGGGCTGCTTGAGCATTCGTGGGCTGACTTGGGGCTGCTCAGGGCCCACCACTCAATAGGCTGCCTGGTTATTAAGTTCAGCTGCAGACATGCTTTGATTGAAATATTGTCAGCCCTGAGTTGAGAGCTGCCCAAGTTTGTGGCTGACACAGAGCATCTCACATTAATCAGTTTTTTGGCGAGGGCACTGATCCCTCTGCCTTATCAGCTCACCCAAGGGGACCAGGCCATTCCTCACAAGTGCTGCAAACCCTCTGGTTCTTTGCAAGGCTTCAGCCCCTGCAAACACTCAGGCTGTGGCCTCCCTGCTCTCTCTTCTAAGGACAGCAAAATGAAATAGCTGCCTCCCTCCTTTTGTGCTCCTGTGTGGGCACTGATCATTAATGCTCTGGCTTTTCTGGGCCCGTGTTTAATGTCTCATTGCAGCTTTTGTGCTGCACAAGTGTGGTTGTTTCAGGCAATTGATGTGGGAATGTCAGAGCAAGCTTTTATACATGGTTCTCTAGGCTGCCTGTCTGCTACCCAGGATAAATTTGTAACCAGGTTATTAGTGCCAGAGCTGAATCTTGGCCTCTCTTGCTATAGATTGTCCCAGTCTGTTTCCACTGAATGTGAATTTAGGTCGTCTAGACTCAGTTCTTGTGGCAAAGTTTAAACAAAGTAGAGGATGGCACCAGCACAGAGGAGACTTGCTCCTCTAGCCTGGGAAATGCTTCTGGTGCGAGGAACCAGGGGAGAGCTGATGATCAGACATAAAGGGCAGCTGCCACCCTGTCCTCCTTGCCACTTTTAGAATAAATACACACATTCTTCAGGCACATTAAGTAATACTTCTCCATTTTTTCAAAGCACATCTACTGTAATCATTAAAGCCAAAAGCACTGAGACCACCTGACCTATGAACTGACTCTACTGAATAAGGCAACTCTTATTTCTCACAAAGCCAAAATACAACATTTGTGGATTGTGTGACGTGTGAATGTTCAAGCAAGCTACAACTGAGATGGGAAAGGGCTCCCTTTCCAGTACTTTTCAGGATCAGAAGTGAACCTTTACCAGTGATACTGATTTAGATGGTTGGCTTTGGGTGTCTCTCACTAAATTTCCTGTGATACAGCAATCTTTTTCTTTTGCAGCTCTTTACTCCTGTGTATCTCTGGTTACCACTGCATTTGTTCTCTGCAGTTTGAAAGAGCAGAGACCATACCATCACCCAAGGAAATTCTAGCATCATTACAAAGGATGAGAAAAAAAAATCACAAAACTTTATTAGAAAAGTAGTATATCAAGTACCCTTCTGCTACACAATGAGAATCTGAGGCTTGGAGAATCTTCTTTTATTTGCTCTGACTATTGGCTTAATTATAGTTATTTAAGCAATCTCAGAAAAAGATGTAGACCTATACAAATTGGCAGGACACAGTGGAGTTACATCAATAGAAATCTGAATCTGTTCTTAAATGGACAAGAAATTTTTGCAGTAGTTAAAAAACTAAGTTCTTCATTCATTATTAAATCCAGCTGTGCCATATAAAGAAACAGACTGATGGCATCTAACCAGTAAAATAAACACCCATTTTTCATGGCAGTTGTGGATTGATGCACCATGAAATCTTCTAATAGTCCAGATCTAAAGGCACGGAACCATAAATTGTTCTATTGACACGTCTAGTAGCAGTTTTACAGATGCACTTAAACTGCCGCAAGTAAAATTTTAATTGCCTAATTTTGTGGAAATTATGGACCCAGATCCAGACATCTACATCTGCACTATGGTATTTGGAAAAAAAGAACTTATAATTCATCCGTAAGATTGAGAGCAGTGTGAATTTGAGTGCACTGCAGCTCCTAAGCCAACAAAATTACAAATCATTGAAATTCCTGGGAGTGAAGGCTGGGGAGCCTGGAGAAAAGATTTCTGAGGGAGTGACTGGGGAATTACAGTTTGATCTTCCTTGGTTTGCTTGAAGTCCTGGCTGAAATACTTTGCATCCATGGTCATGCCTTTAGGCACTGATGGTATATGTTTCCTGTCAAAATTGATCAGAGGTAGAGGGAACCTCCTCCCAGATGGATGTCTAGAAACTCATTTCCCTGGCCTGCACAAGGATTTTACAAAGCAATTGTTCTGTTGACTTGTGTAATAGTGATTTCCAATAATTCATAATCCATTGTACATAGAAATCAACCGCTTCACTTCAGACAGTTAATTAAGGTTGCAAACAAACACTCACCCTTTTATATGGCTTTGTTTTCTTTTCCTTGCTCCTCTTCTTCCCACTAAGTCCTTTTGATTCATACTAGCACATTTCAAAGCACTGGCTACATTTAGCAGCTTTTGCAGTCCCCTTGTGGTTGGGCTCCTCTGAACCCGTGTGGACACTCAAAGGTCACATTGGGAATGTTTTCCCCAACACTTAGACCTAAATGTTTTCATTTTCTAGGCCATCCAGTAGAACAGCTTTTCCTTGGAGGAGTCTCTGGTTATTTGTGCTTGAAGCAAAAGTTAGTGAAAAGTCTATTGACCCTTTAAGACACCAATATTCAGCTATTTGCTTGTTGTTCTTTACTTGATAAATTACTAATTTAGGGTGAAATCATACTCTTTAGTGGCTCCCTGTTCATAAATCACAATCTGACATTTTTTCTCTAGGGGAAGATTGCTGTTTGCAGTATGCTCTGCCACCAGAACAGATGACAATATTGGTTTATCAGGAGAAACCTATATTTTAAAAATAAATCTTGATACAATAAATTCCCAGCTCTCTGTATTGCTCCTTGAATGTTTTTATTGCCAGATTGTCTCTGTGATCTTGAGCTCAAAAGCCTTTGTATAGAAAGAAGAAAAATCCAAAATGAAATTTATGATCAAATGGACAGAAAGGGGAAATCAGTGTTTCAATTTGACAATAGTTTGACAGGTTTTATAGCAGATTACTCATGCTAATGAGAAATCACACACCATTTTCAATGATGCAACATTTAATCAAGAATAAGATCTTACTAAAACTGGAATCCAGCATTTTCAATAATCTGTGAAGCTTTTCTTGTTTTAAATTGCCTCCACAAAATTTAAGGCTAGGTTTTTTGTGTTTTAAGCCCTTGACTGTTCCAGAACAGGAAGTTTATATTGTATATTGGTGTCAGGCCTTTCTAACGAGCACACAAGGCACTCTGAACTGAGGTCCCTACACACATAACCTGCATTTTCTGTTTGCAGGAAGAGTGAGACGGGGAAACTTTAGGGTTTTTCCTCTATCTCTTCGATGACAAAAATGGCAATCTCCATTTCAAGCCCTTTTGCTTGCCCTCAGGATGCCCAACAAGGACCAGCACCCCAGCCTGGGCTCTTGCTGGGCTGTTGGTGGCAACACACCCATGGGAGGGGCAGGGGAAGAAGCTTCTTTCCCTGCTCCCTTTGGCAAATGTTTTCTCTGCCTGGGCTGGGTTTGGCTCTCTTCTCTTTGGCTTTCCCCTGAGGAGGGGTGAGTGGTGGCTCGGCCTCCCCAGCTGAGGTGGGAGCTGATCCTGGCAGGATCAGGTGCATCCCGGGAGGGAGGAGTAATGCCCTGTGTCTGCTCCAGCTCCCACCCAGCACTGGGCTCCCACGGGACACCAGAGGTCTGGGCAAGCACAGAAGGGACTTGGATGAAGCCCTGAGTGTGCTGTGGAGCCTTGCCTCCTGTTTCTCCAGGGTAAAACAGGAGCAGTGTGAGAAGCAGTACTCAGGGCTTTGAGCAGGGTGTGTTCTTCGTTCTCCTTTTCTCAATGCTTTGGAGAAAGTTGGAAAGGAATGACTAAAAAGTAGGAGGGCGGGACGGAGAAGGGCAGGAGAGGATGCTCAAACTCAGTTCTGCTCCTGGCACCAGGTACTTCTATGTCCACTCCTGCCCTTGCTGCCCTCTCCCTATCTGCTACCAATGTCAGAGCTTCTACTCACTCATCCCTCCTCTTGTATGCAAATGTGTCTTCTGTGTGTCCATCAGGTTTGGGGACACGTGGCCCAGACTCCTCACATTCCCTGTGCTCCTGCCCTGGGACTGGCAGGGGCTCAGCAGCCACAGCAGCAGCTCTAGGCTCCTCAGCTGTGCTAAACACATTTTAAAAAGCAAACCCCACTGGTTCTTTAGTATTCCAGTAGAGTGCTGCTGGTATAAGAACACTGTTCCCATGGGTCTGGAAATGTCTTTACATCCTTAATGTGTCTGTACTTCAGAGAAAACAGGCATGTGCAATTAATTCTTATACGTATGCTACTTGAGCCTATTTGAAATTGGGTGTGTATATGTGCAAGGCAATTAATTCCCCTTCTTCAGAAGTGAGAGAATGAGGGAGGTTTTTCCCTTTTTCCTTGTTTTCACTGGCAGGGTAAGGATTCAAACTTAAGGGCTTTTTTTTCTCCCAGTTCTGTGCTGTCACTTCCAGATCACATTGCTTGGGAAAGTATAGTCCTCATACAGAGGAACCTTAAGTAATAAAAAGTGAATGATCAAGAAAGCTGTGTTTTAATGATTATCAGTTTGCAGCACAAATCAAGGAAAATTTAACAGCAATCTCTGATTTAGTCCTTAATGAATTTAGGATAATTCACTTATTTCTGGGAGAGCAATGGTCTTTCTGAAGGATGCTGTCATGATAAGAGCAATAAGAAATAGTCACCTGTTGGAGCTAAGGCTCATTCTCCAGTGCAAGCTGCCTCCTGAAATTAGTTTGTATTGTACCTAATGTACACTGGGTTTGGCTCTCTCTGTGGTGCCTCTTTAAAACATTCCTTGGGGTATGAACTTAAGTGCATAGCTTTAGGGTTTGCAAGTTTTATTCACCATCTAGAACCCTCTTCAGTGTTCAAGCAGGCAGGGCTATGACCTCTGCTAAAAGGCAAAAGAGGAGAAGGAAGACCAAGTGACAGACTCAGTGCAATATCTTTAACTTTGCTTCCAAAGGTAATTTTAGCTCCTCAGACACAAGGTTAATGCACACAGGCAGTTGATACAATTACTGTTCTTTTCCATTCATGATGTAACTCATAAAAAATGTTTTGTATCATTTATGTGGAGTCTGTTGTACTTGACACAAAAAGGTGGAAAGAAGTTGTTTCATGGAGACTGTAGCATGGTCCTCTGGGAGTCATGAAACTCAATTTTCCCTGACTATAATTAATATCTTTCCCATTATGGGCTCGGGGATGATCCATGTAGACTGAGTTGGCAGCAAACTAATCACCAGAAGAGACACAGGGCTGGGAGGATCATATGCTAGATGGCCATTTAGAGAATGAACTTGAGGGAAAATCCGAGAGAGGCACTAACATCAGGCTTTATGGCTGTGCCCTGCCATCTCTACAAACCAAAGAGGGGCCTTTCCCTGGCCTCCAGCAGTTGTTATGCAGTGCAGTGGGTCATTTCAGCAGCACCTTTATCATGGTCTGATTGGACACAAGGGGCCAAAACCATTTCTTGATGCAGTCTCCCTCACTTTGCTGAAGGAGCACTGTAGCTGAATTTGCTTCACATTTGCTGTGAATTGCAGCCTTTTACCAGAGATACAGAAATTAAAAGGAGAGGTCAGCACAACATTTTCCATCCATGAAACAGTCTTCCTCAGTAATTATGGGCCGTGACATTTATCACCAGGTAGCTGTGCCTATCTTTCTGTCAGATGTAATGCAGGTCAAAGCTGTCGAGACCACAGTGTCACTGGTGACAGACTGGGGAAGAGCACGGCCTTGAGCAGCCAGCTGTTCCAGGGAGGGCTTTTAACTGCCCAGATGGGCCAGATGTGGTGTGCATCCTCCTTGTGTGACATTGTGGGGTGACAAAACAGTGCCTGGCCTTTGTGTGAAGCCTAGATGAGCAGACTCATATGACAGTGTAGTTCCATGGAGACACTGCTTGATCAACTACCAGAAACCTGAAGATGTCAAAACCTTTTTTTATTCTTAACCATTGGAACATGGCTACAGCAGCAAAAGGCTTCCATGGACTGAGTGTTTCTGCCACTGTGAATTGAATCTCTGGGGCTTTTTCTTTTATTTGCCAGTAGGCCTCTCTCCTCATGGACTAAGTATGACAGCCACTCACCCAACAGTCAGCACAGGATGGATGTTCTCCACATTTGAGTGCAGAGGAACAGCACTGCACCTGTCAGGCTGGGTCTCTTCTGCTGTCCCTTGGATGAGTCTTGCTTATCAGTTTCCTGCTCAGGGACAAAACCTCCTTTTATGTTCCAACAAAAATTGTTCTCTAAAGTGATTTCTGACTTATGTCTGATGTCTTCCGCTATTAGACTTGGTTCTTTATAAGAGAAATTCTTTCCTATGGTATTCTGGATGAACCATTTCAGATTTTTTCATGGTCTCACCCTGCTGACATCTCTGAGCATGCACATAGGAGCTCAGTGACGAGCTTGGTGTAGTTAAACCACCATGGAAATCTCCCCAGACCCTGCGAGTCATTTCAATAATATGCAACATATTTACCAATGGAGTGAGAAGCCAAAGCCTTCTCTGTGTTTCCTGGCCAAGCCTCTAAAATGTTTTCATGCAGAAGGAGACTGAGCTGTGACTGAGTCAGTCAGCAGCAGCCTGGAGGAGCCTGTGGTATGATTTTAGCTCTGCTGGAGGAGCCCTGAGCTCGTCACACCAGGGCAGCTTTGGGAAGGATGGAGCTGTGAGGCCAAAGAGGGCAGGAGCCTGGCATGGAAGAGTGTGGCATTCCTCTCACTGCAGCCACCTCTCCCTTCTGTGGGTTCATTTTCTGGCTGCTACAGGCAATGAACTTGTGAAGTGTCACAACCATCTCAGAGTGGCACTGGATACTAAACATTCACACCTCACATGGAAGCCAGAGAGAGGTCAGCATGTTTTAATTCTGACTGGCTTCACAAATCAGGACCAAGTCCTTCATTTACCAGTTATCTGCACTTGTCTGATGGCAGTCAAGTCCACTGGTGTTATCCTATTTGTATAGGTCAACAGCATTAATTGGTTTTCCTGCATCTTGTATATTGAGCATGCAAAGCGTGGACTGTCTTGCCAAGAATAGAGGCAGAGGCAAATTACAGACTGCTTATGTTGGGGTAATCATAAGATGCTTCCAGGTAATTTTAATAAATTAGTTGTTCAAGTCACTCAGATAGCACTAAATTAATATGTCTAGAGCAATGTGCTGCATTTTCTATCAATCTTTTTTTTTTTTATTCTTCTTAATTACATTTCCTCCACTTTAGCTATTGCCTTCTAGCTGTGGAACCACTATACTTTAGCTGCAGTAGGTACAAAGATTAGAATACAAACAGTGCATTTAGCTCTCAGCAGGAGGCTGAGTTTAAAAATGGTTCAGCAAGGGAGTGCACAACAATGTTAAATGTGGAGTGTACCACAGATCGAGGAGCAGTTCAGAGAATCCTGTTCAGCTAATGCATGAGGAACATACCCAGGGCTACAGAGTGTGCAGAGGTACTAGAAAAGACAGCCCTGAATACCTAGTGGGCTATTTTTGTGTAGATAATGGAGGGCACTTGGCTTTTACTAAACATCAGAGATGAAAATTTTTAATAAAATAGGTTACTTTCAACCTAGCAGAGGCTTCCCTTCTCTGCACAGTGGTATTATCAAAGTCCTTGAAGCTAAAGAAGCCATAGGAAATGTCACTTGCATCTTCAAAGGCCATTTTTTTTCCTTTCTCTGCTGCTGATATGTCAAGAGCAATTCTACTGAAGTCCAGCCAGTTAGACTGGCAAAGAACCAGTCCAGATCACCTCTTCAGAATACAAGACCCTGATCCTGCAGATCTGTCCTGCCTTCACAGTTGGCTTCTGATGTTCTGTGCAAGTTTATGAGTTACCTGCACCAAGCTCTCTGGCAAATGCTCTCCAGTAACACCTCTCCAAAACCTTCAGCAGGCTTTAGCACTGGGAGGTGGGATTTCAGCCTAGTGAAACAGGAGGTTAGCAGGGAGTGATGAACCATACTGAACAAACCAACACAGCTTTATTAGCTTCTTCTTACTTCTGGAGACAATGAATAGGCAGAGCATATGCAGAGAGATTTGGAAAAAAACCTGGGAATTCAATGCAGAAACCCTGGCTTACAGCCATGGCTCATCCAACCCTGAGGTTGGAATACATTTTCCTTGGGTGTACTCCAAAGGGAGGGGAATGTCTGATGTACTGGCAGGGGGATGTAAAAGCACAAAAATTGCAAAATTGGCACAAATCTGCTGAAGATATGAGTGAGAAAATTATTCTTAACTGGCACCAATAAAATCTTTATGATGGAATAGCTATATTTAGATTTCTTCCTGTTTCTTCACGCATTTTTGAGTGTGGTGTTTTTTCCTTTCTTTTTCTAATCTGTGAATTTTTACATTATTTTAATAATAATGTTGACACTAGGCTAGTGCATCCTTTAAGACAGAACCTACATGTTGGCTGGGCT
This sequence comes from Leptocoma aspasia, assembly GCA_013399835.1. NCBI lineage: Eukaryota > Metazoa > Chordata > Aves > Passeriformes > Nectariniidae > Leptocoma > Leptocoma aspasia. The sequence continues at coordinate 180,299 of VXAX01004739.1, forward strand.
CCAGGAAGCCTAGTTGTTATTGTTTATGCATGATGTTAGCCACAGTGTTGCCTCGGCAGTAAGGTCCAGCCCTAGAGTCTGGACTGTTTGTGTTTCCTAATTCACTATGTATTTACATATATCCTGTTGGGTAGTTTGTATCTAGCAGAATTGTTTTGTTCATATATTTAATATTCTGGCTGAAGATAAGACAGGTAATCAAAAAAATTGTTGCAGTCTCTCTTCTTAAGAGAGTCCTGTTTAACAGTGCTTCACTTGCACTTGTTTAATTCAAGTTTTGTCAGTTGGGTTGCATGATGGATGTTTAGGGGAAACATCAACATAGTTTTAGCCAAAGTTCATCTTGAGTTGAGGGGTTTTGCTCCTTTTCCTCTTGCATTTTATCTTTTTTTTTTTCCCAGTGTATCACTCTGAAATATGTATGAATGCTTCCAATTATGATTTCTGGCCATCTGTGCAGTCTAGTGGGGATTTCATAGGCTACTTCTAGTAAAATTTCTCATTTCTCATCCATTTTCTGGAGGACTGAACTTGTACAGGAGATACGTGAGGAATGCCCTTGAGATTCTGAAGTGCTGAAGAGAAGAGCACATAGAGAACAATATGACCAAACAAAAGCTTAAAGGCCACTGGAATATCCTTGAATACTTGATAAAGCTGAACATACTTTCCATTAAAGCAAGGCAATGTGTGCCCAGTAAGTCGACCACTCAAAAAGTGGGTACAGGTTATCAAGACAAATATTTTAAAAGCAAGATCTGCTTTATTGGGAAAACCTCTCAAGAGAAGGAGTGGAAGGTTCTTCACATAGCTCTTTGCAAAATGAGATTGGTCAAAAGTAATCAGTCTTGGCTCAGTGCTGCACTAACTAGGTAATAGAAGACAGCCTCAGGTCTTTTCCGTGTCTAATTATTATGCTTCCATGAATATTCTCCAAATTCAGGTCACTCAAATCATTAGGTGCTGATCACAGATGAACATTTCCTAGCCTGATTTACATTTTGCAGTATGTGCTCAAGGGTTTTAGGAATCATGGAGGAAAATTTAGGATTTGTGGGTGGAAGAGCTGAACTAACTCTGTTTTATTGCAGATTGAAGGCCAGCAATTGTCCAATGTGCCTGAAGCGCTAAGAGACACAAGTTTCACACAAGTGAATTTCCCCTAAATGAACTGTTGGTGCTCAGTCTTGAAACAATGTTTCCAATCTTCTAATTTTAAAGTTTCTAAAATTTCTATTCACAAGTTGTTCTTATAGAATTTCTCATGCTAAGCAAGAATAAACAAACTGTTCCCACAGGCACAGTATTTAGAGCTCAGCATACTTGTTGTTTCATGGGGAGTGATGAAATTAATAGATCTGTTGTTAATCTACCCCAGCAGACTGCAAGGGAGAAGTTTCCAAAAGCAGATTCATGTTTGCAGTGCAGTGTTCCTAAGAACACAAAGACTAGTTTAGTTTTGAACATGCTAGTTTTGAACATCCCATTTCAAGAAACACTTTGCTTCTCCAAGATAAGGTTAGGTATTTCTGGTATTTGTATAGCATTTATCCCCTAGGAGAACACTGTTAGTATAAAATTCTCCTTTGTGTGCTTTTGTTCTGTTCCAGACTGGCTGTGGGCTTTGGTAATTCAATGGTGATCATAAAATGTGTATGTTACCCTACTGGAGTTTGGTGTCTGTTTCTCATTGTTGTATGTAGCATCCAAAACAATTTTTGTGCCCATTTGCTATGGCAGCTGATTTTTAATTTCTTCCTAGCTGGTTTCTATTGTAAGAACAAATTCCACCACAAAAAAAAAAAGATGGCTTTTTGTGTTTCTGGTCCAGCCAAAACCATCTTCCAATTTAGTCCTGCTAGCACAGCCTCAAATGCTCTTTACATTTACAGTGAGACCCTTGTAGGCATAAGAGCAACTTATATAAAACAGAAATATCCAGGGGGCTTTAGGATATGCTTTGAAAGGATCTTGAAGTTTTAGTTTTGCTGTTGATCTCAGAAGTCTCTAGTAATAAATACAAATAGTTTTTCTATAATAATTTGTGGTAACCTGGTCACACACCCAAGTCAGAATATATCTCAAAAAATACATTTATACTGCAGTCTTGGTTAAACCCCATGGAGAAGGGAAAGCTGTGTAGAAAGTATGGTTGTAAAGATAAACATTCACCAAAATATGACCTTAGGAGGTTTGGTGTTGAAATTCCACTCATGAAGTAGAGAGAGGTTATAAAAGCAGAAAAGGATTAAAAGGCTCTTGGCTGCTTAGGCTGTGAGTGCAGCTGGCTAAGAGCCTCCTGGACACCGATCTCCATGTGCAGTTCCTCTCCCTCTTCCTCTGCATTCCACACAAACATGCCAGCCTGTATTTTCTATTTAGAATAATAATCCATGAAATACCACAGGTACCTGTCCAGCCACCCCGCTGAGCCCAGCTATCTTGTCTGTGACCCTCCCAGGCCATCATTCACTCCAGTCGTTCACAGCTTGCCAGAGCTTGCATTTCGGTTTTGTGACAGGGTTTATGGCTTCATTTCAGAGGTGTGAGACCTCCCCAGGCCTGCCTGACTCACCCCTGGCTGCCCTGAAAAGCAGCAGATACATCCCTCAGCTGGCTGGGCCAGAGCTCCCACATCTGACAATTACAGGGGTGCATTATGCAGCAATCCTGCCCTTGCAGAGCCAGCTGATGTCACACACTGAGCTGCTGCTGAAAGGGCTGAAAGGGCACTGTGGAAAATTGGACTCTGTGGAAATGGGTGGTGGTGATGCCTTGGGACTGCAAAAGCCCACAGTCCTCTCTCAGACCTAGCAGTGAGAAATGTCACAGGATCCTGAATGATGATCTGAGCTTTAAAAACTAATACAAAACCCATGCCGGGTCCATTTTTTAAAACTACTTGAAGCATCATGTATCAAAGTAACTGGAAGCTAAGCTGAGGGAAAACCTTTTGTTTTTTGCTAAGCAAATTCATTGCAGCTTAACTGGGAAAAGTTCGCAGGAACATTTTTCAGTGTGAGACTGTTGCCTAAATTTGTCACATTTCATGAATGTGCTGTCAAGATGAAAAATGTCACCAAGAAATCAGCTACAGAAATTCAGGAAAATGGGAATTGGGTAGTTTTGGGGGGTTTTTCCATGGGAGAATGAGCCATGGTTTTACTGCTTCTGAGGTTTGTGTCTGCTTCTTCATAGCTTGAATTGAAAGTAGTAGGAACAGCTAATTCAAGCCTGGGGTCAGGCAGTGTGGGTGCTGTTCTGGCTCTGTGGGAGTCAAAGGGTTTATTTCAGAAGAACCAATATCACTATTTAATAATCTGTCTGTGTCTACCACCTATTATGTTAAGCTCACTGTACTCCCAGTAATGTCTAGAGATGATGGAAACCTGGTTTAAAGTTAGTGGTGTTCTTTGGTACTTATTTAGTCTTCAGTGTTTGTCTTTGGTGATTTAACCACAGAAGAGCTTGGAAATTCACTCATGAAATTAAGGGGATTTTCATGCTGACCTTCAGTGACAACCTGGGTCTGCTCTAAACTCCTTCCCAGGGAAAAGGAGCTATAAATTATGAAGTCCTATAGAATCCACTAAAGGGAAACTCGGAGCATTTTTTCCTACCCCCAAAACTTCTCCATAAACTTAAGTCCTTAAACCTACATACATGTGTTGTTCTCTTTGGCAAGGCCCACTGAAAGAGACAAAGATTTATTTCAGCTGGGTTAAAAATGAAAATAGGCATGTATGTTTTCGAAATTACTGGTGATTGTAAGAAACGAGCAGGTTACTCTGCCAGGCTTAGATCTGTAGGATCAGGTTATATTCCATCTGTAACTATTGGCATAATTTGCTTTTTTCTGAAAGACCACTTTCCAATGTGGACCTGTGCTGTTGCTGTGTGAGGGAGATCAGAGGACCCCTCAGTGTAGAAGCTGAAGAGCAGATCCTATCAAGGAAGAGAAATCTGGCCATTTTAACAGGGACTTTGATCTGAGTGGAGGCAGCTGTATTCTGTAAATTGTCTCTGAAAAAACATCAGAAGTGTATTCTCCAATTATTCACTGAGCAGAACTTTTCCTATTGCAGTAGCTATCATGCCTGTGACACAAAGCTGTGAGAGAGTCATGTTATAAAGTTCAAGCATCCTATTTATATTAATTTTTTCAGATTTGTTTCCTCTACCTTCTGATTAAAATGTGTAGCCACTGTGATAGAGGTGCCCTGCTGGAGCTTCTTCTTTCATATGAAGGCACCGATAATGTCAAGAAAACAAATGGAAGAGAAAAGCTGTCTGATTGAAAGTAAATACTTAGAGCAGTTTCAGCAGTCCTTTGGGTGGGAGCTAATATAAAGTTGCTTAGTAAATCAGTAAACAAGTTAAAATGTGCACAAAAAAGATAAAGAAGTAGAATGCCATCTGAAATGAAGGGCTCCCAGGAAATAAATCAAACAATCAAATATGTGAGGAGCTGGGCAGAATCTCAATCCCCTGTGCTGCAGAAGGCACAGACAACTCTCCTCTCACACTTCTGCATCTCTGAAGTTATTGGTCTTAATTGTAAATATTTTGTAGTTCTGCCAAAACTTACTTAACCTTTATGGCCAGTGTGCCTTGATGACAGACTTCTCTGTGGAGGATTGAAGAGAATTTGAATTATTGCCACTAGCACTGTACCAGTAACTGCTACAAGGCTCGTGCCTATGTTTGATATTTATGTGTTTTGGATAGATGAAGATAATGATAATTAAGTTTTTCAGAGCTGCACTTTTCCAAAGTTCACAAAATGTATTTTTTTCAACTAAACAGATAAAACTGCAATAAAGTGATGTCTCTAAAAGAACTTAGGCTTTTAAAAGGCAAGAAATAGGTAGCTTAGTTTCTGTGGAAACTGAGCACTCAGAAACCCACTGTGCACCTTTGAGAAATCTGAAATAATGCTTAAGCTGCTATTGCCCCATTTTTTGCATCCCTAGCAGAGTCTCATGGTTTGGATTGGGCTTATGTATATCTTTTGGGTTGTAGGAGGCATGTAGTGAGTCTTATTTCAAGTGTTTGAAGCTAGATGCCGTTTATTTTTTTATATTTATTGTACTAGAATATTCTCTCATTAATAGTTAAAACATTGTGATGGAAAAGTGTTTCACACTCATGTGCTTATTCTGTGTTTGCAGACAGGATGATACCCACTTTGAGGAAATCCACCTTCAGTACCATGGCACTGTTTCACCTGGCTCCAATGGATCTATCCAGATTTAGGGAAGTTCAGGTTTTAAATGACACCCAGGTGTCTTGTTTAAAAAGTTACAGACAGCAGTGTTTACCAACAGTTGTTTAAGACACAGGATTTTTGCTTAGAAATTAAGACAGATCAGGAAAAACACAATTAAAGAACAAGCTGTATGTGTGTTTATGGTTTTACTTAATACATGCTGAGCAGGACAGGCTTTCCTCTGGAATTAGAGAGAAGGTCTGGGCCAATTTGCAGCCTTCTGGGGCTGCCCTGCTCACTAGTGGCAGTGGCAGAGGTGAATGCTCCCAGCAGAAATATGCTGCTCTGGAAGGCTGAGAACATTTGCCCTGTGGTATCTCATCAGGCTAACAAAGAGTGTGGCACCCACCCCTGTGCTCCTGTGACCAGACACCAGCTTGGAGGACACGCTGGCAGCCCCACTGCTCTCTTGTCACAGAAACTGTCCTGCAGCATGCAAGTACTATGCTTTGGATTTGATCCACTAAAAATCCTCCTCTGTAAAACCAGTTTAGGTGTCTGTCTCCTCCTTTGTGCCTTGGCAGAATCTGAGTGGTGTTTTGTTTTCCCTTACTGTCTGTGTACTTTGTATATCTTTGGCACCACTAGCAAAAAAGCAAAACTGCTCAGCAGCTTGTCAAAAATGCTTCCCTTTGCTGTCTTGCATCCTGAGCAGCCCAAAGGGGCAGTGCCAGTCCCCTGTGTACCCTTCCTGCATCAGCTCTGGATCCAGTCTTTGTGGGGATCAGTGACCCCTGCACTCATCATATGCATCAGGAGCTTTTTCTAAACCAGAGAATTAAACTTCTGTCAAGCACTACGTGGAGCAATCAGTGTGCCTGAGCAATTCTGCCTGGTTAGCCTGGTGGAGAAGACAAAAATAAATAATGATGGGAGGCCTTTCAATCAACCATAACCACGCTCTGCTGGGTGGCCAACAGGACTAGGGACTGTGGCCAAGGGCTGTAACCACTCATCCAGACCAATTTGCTCTCTATTGCAAATGTCCCGTGATTTGAAAGCTTTTTGAACAAAGAATAAAAGTTTACAAAATACACCCTTTCCAAATGAGTTTAACAAAGCTCTCACAGAAAGCAGAATTTGTGATGCAGTCATGTTTTATAAGTCCTTGTGGCTTTGTGCATAAAACTAAATAGGGAATTTAAATCTTCCTGAACTGAGCTGAACTTGAAAATGTTATAATTACAAATGCTCTTTTTTCCAGAGATAGGAAAAGGAATTCTTACCACTTGCTGTCCTTTTCATTCTTCTTGTATTTCAACAGCATCAGGTATCTAGATTATGTCTCAACACTGTGTATAGACTGAAGGTGAGCTGCATGTTCAACAAATCCAACTTTCAGAGGAGCAATTGTTATGGGACTGGGTTTTTTTCCTCTGTGATTAATCACAGATCATGAAGTTGTCTGTCTCAGGCCTTGAAAATTCATTCCAAACATAGGCATATTTTTTAATATTGAGCATGAAGATGTGACTACTGCAGTTTATCTTTTAGTTTCTGTCCTGTTTAGTCTTGGTCCACACCACTGTCATTGGATCACATTATTTTGTTTCCTTTTTTTACCCTTCCTCATTACTCAAAATGAATTGAAAAATGAAATTAAATTAATATTTGTGTTTACTGCAAGCCACATCTTTCCTCCTCATATCATACAATTCCAAATTATGTTACTGGAATTTAATGAACTGGAAGTATTCAAGATAATAATTTGATTCAGTTATTAAGGAGAAAATAATTTTGACATAGAATAGCTAATACTACAAGTAAGCAAAAAACTGACAGGCTGTGGATTGTTTATGAAGCAAGTTTTGAAATTCTGTTTTAAGGCTGCATGCTTATTCAAGAAAAATAGTTATCTGTTTTTTCTTTTTTTTTTTAAGTGTCTACGATATCAATCACAATCTACCTGTTAGGCATAGCTTAATCAACAATCACATAATGAGATCAAATATGCTCTGTCAGAAAAATCTGTTTGTGTCTGCTGTTGCTTCTGCCTGGAGCTCTGGGCTAGTTCTATAGTACACTTCTATTTCAGTACCCCCTGAACATCAAATTATCTACATTTTCATCAGGTATTAGCCAAGCCACTTGCTAAAATCTTGCGAGAATTTAGTAAACATAAATGGAAAAGGAAAATATATTTCTAGCAAAGTATTGGAATGTTTCAATCAGCAACAATTTTCTGGACATGCATTTTTGGGAATGGAAATTAATCTTAAAATAGAAATTTGTTCTTTTAAGTACATAGTATTTTATGAATTCTCATGAATTCCTGCTTTCTTTACAGGTCTGTTCTAGCATAAAACCTCAGTTTGTTAACATGTCCATCTGGTAACGGGAGAGACAGTTCTATTTGGTAGTAGCTTCTCTATTTTCATCCCATAATTTCAGAATTAATGCCAGTTCCATAGACCTGGGTAATCACCATTCAGAGCTAATCCTCTCTGCTCCAGGCCTTCCCTGATACGCAGGATGACACAGAATTTGGTGGGTTTGCTGTTGTCAGGTTCTGATCCCCTCCTTTCTGATGACACACTTAACCCCCCCGTCACTTTAATGAGGTTTTAATTGCGTGTCCTGCCCTGCCCTCTCTGCCCTGGGCTGCAGCCCAGCTTGGCCCCAGTGCCAGGGGTGGGTGGGCAGGGATTGTCACCTCCTGGTAGGAGCAGGGACCACGAGAGCTGCTGTGCCTGTTGCACCTTGGGCTTTTTGTTTGCGTGTCACTGTAGCTTAGCCTCATGTTTTAGGTCTTTAGAACTGGTGGTGTGTTTAGCACTGATCAGATTAACGTGACAAAATTAATAAAGTGCTTTAATACATGGGGTGAAGAGACTGAGGGGAATTGAAATTAGGGAGACAGAAGAACAAAGGCACTTCTTAAATGAACATTTTTAGCAGGAGCTTAACATTATAAAGATTAATAGGAATTAATTTGCATACATAATGCAGTGTACAGAACACAATTCTAACCGACTACCAATTCTACAAACACTATTATTGTAAAAAAAGAGCTACATAAAATGGGCATATCTGTTTTCTTGCCCTGTCCTAGCAGGCATGCTTGACTAAAGGTACAGCAAGTGCTAGTGATTTCCAGATGTTCTTGTGTCATGTGCCTTTGTCTTGGACTGCACAGGCACAGCCATGTGTTGCCTCTAGTGTGAGTACCCTGATTTTATAGCAGATCAAAGGATACCTACTTATAAGTACTGATAACACCAATAATCAACATTTATAACAATGCTGAGCCAAGAAAAATTGATAGTCTACTGGTTGGTTGCTTAAGGAAGTAAGAATAAAAAAGCCTCAGGAAAAATCAAGTAAAATGGTAAGAACAGAAATTTTATGCAGTGTCCCCCAGTACATCAATGTGTAAGCTTCAGCCCAAAATACACAGGTCAAACTGAATGGGTTCAGCCTCTGTTTTCTCTATTCCTCTGAGCATTCCCTGCTCATCTTTTCTCAGTGCAAACTGCTGTAGGGATACATCCATTATCTGCCCAGCTGCAGTGTGTATTTAGAGTGCTATAGGAAGGCACAAGTCTGGGGAGCAGCTGCAGCCCAGCTCTGTTCCCAGTGCACCCCTGATCAGACCAACATCCTCCTCTTGCAGGAGGGCAGATTTACTTGCTTGGTGTGTGCCTTTTCTTTCTAGCTTTTGTAAACGTTGTCCTCACAGGATGCTCCAATACCTCTGCATTGGCATAATCTGCCTTGTCACCTCGGGTGAGGGGTGGCATAAAGATGTTATATAAAAAGCAGTAGAGGGAAAGCTGGACACGATCTCAGGAAGCTCCTGACAAAACCAGGTGGCTGACATGGCAAGAGGTGTGCAGATGTGTCCTCCAGGACAGCTTGTTGGGAAACAGGCCACAATCAAGTGCTGCTTTGGAGATGCTCTTTGTGCCAACAAATGACTGGTGGAGGTTTTGAGACAGTGAACAGATTTTATCACAGGTATAAAATCCCTCCTGTGAGATTGGAATGCAGGGATTAGTGGCATTGGAGTGTCTACAGAGACATTTAGTGTCTGGAAAGATTCCACTTTAGGCAGGTGAAGGCTGCTGCACCTATTTGGAGTTACTGTGTGTTTCCTTTTCAAATGCATTCATTGCTCTGCAATGTAGTTTGGGGTTTATAGAGAAAAGCTTCTTTGAGCAAAATTTGCCTTTTTATCATCAGAATAAACATGTCCCCAAGGCCAGGAGTCCCTTGTCTCCAGCCTCTGTGTACAACAGCACTTGGGAGTGGTGCTACTTCACACTTGGATGGAATAGCTGAGGCCTCAATATTAATTTTTTGTTGCATTATTTATCATCTTAGAGAACATCTGTGGGTTCTGAAGGTAGCATGCTGCTCTCAGCCATTTTCTGCTCTGGAATAAGGAATCTCCCAAAATCCAGGCAAATACAGAGTCAGTGGATTGATCCAAGCTGGATCACACCATTAAGGATAGCCTGTCATTTACAAAATAGGTTTGAGATTGGTTTGTTTGCTGCAGCTGGAAACCTTCATTTCATTACACAAATTATTTCTCTGAAAGCTGCTAAGAAGGATTGTGGTCTATAATTAGAATAATACCCCACAGGATTACATTCACAAATGTAATTATATAATCATTTAGAACTAAATTGTGCCATGAAACTACAGGGTTTTTAAAATGGTACTACATTTCTGGAGGGTTCTTTTTAAGATTTTCTGTTGTAATGCAGTCACCACAGGCCAATTAGAAAGACTTTCAGTTCAGCTGAGAGCTCCTCCCTCCTTTTCCTATCAATAGTTTGAGATTAATCGAGATTAGAGTTTGTATTCAAATACCTGCTGTGATTCAAAACCAGTTAGTGGCACTGAAATCAGGTTCAGGTGATTCAAAACCCGTTAGTGGCACTGAAATCATGTTCAGGTGATTCAAAACCAGTTAGTGGCACTGGAATCAGGTGCAGGTGATTCAGAACCAGTTGGTGGCACTGGAATCAGGTGCAGGTGATTCAGAACCAGTTAGTGGCACTGGAATCAGGTGCAGGTGATTCAGAACCAGTTGGTGGCACTGGAATCAGGTGCAGGTGATTCAGAACCAGTTGGTGGCACTGGAATCAGGTGCAGGTGATTTGCTTGCAGTGTTTAAGGTGAAATGGGGTGAGTTGGATGTGTCTGTCAGAAGCCCTCAGAGGAAGGCTGCTCTACACAGGCTCCTTTGGTGCTTCAGTGCCGTTGAGAAGCAGACCATGAAGTGGTGAAATGGTTTTTTGGGGAGAGGTACCACAGCTCTGTGTCAGGGAGAGCTGTGTTTGTGTCCTCAGCGGGGGCAATTCCTCTCTGTCCAGAGCCAGCCTGGCTGTCCAGCCTCACTCAAGGATGTGCTGCAGGGTGTTCTTATGGGATGGTGCAGCTGTGCTGTCCCTGTCCACCTTGCAGCTGTGCCCAGGACAGCTTTGGATTGATCCCTCTGCATACCTGAACCCGTGTGAATGTGTCGGTGCAGCTCAGGACGAACATTGACACAAAACTATTTCACACTAAATTAGTTTCACTGCTCTCCTGCCTGAAATGAATCATAAATACAAAATGAAGAAGTTTTGCTTTTCTTCTTCATGTTTGCAGAGCCCTTTTTATTAGCACTTTTATTAACACTCTTGCTGTGACATCAAGTTGAATCCTCTTTTACATTGGTTTCCACTCTCATGGTGCCTTCTCTGTTGCACAGACAAAACTGTACCAGAAGGTTTGTTTAGTGCAGTAAAACTGCAGAAGTAGGAGCAGTACATTGCCCTGTTTTATTAGGAATTCATCCACTGTCCTTTCAGGTTGCAAAGCCCTGGTTAGTGAGTCAATGGGCAATAGCAGGGTAAACTAATGAGGTTCTACAATATTTGCAACCTGAGAAAGGCAAATATTTCAAAGAGCTCTCCAATTATCTCTGGTAGCCTTGTACACTTCTAATGAGCACAAGGTAATCAGCCTATCTCTTCACTGTATTAACAAGAGCCACTTAAAATTCTCCAGGATTCCTGTGGAGAACTGATGTATGGACCCAAATGGATAAATAAAGAGGTCGTGCAATTACCACTTCAAGGACTTGAAGGGCTGCCATACTATTCCCAGGGCTGCCTGTCTCTGCCTGTGGTGTGTTTTGTTGATGCCTTTATTGTATGCAAACTAAAGAGACAGTGATTTTGGAATTGCAAGGGTGCTTTAGCAGCAGCTTAATATGGCTGCTGTGAGGCTACAAAAATCATTCTCCTCCAAGACAGCACCTCCTAACAAGGTGTTACAGCTGCCAGCTCACAGCTCAAGCAGTGCAACTGGGCAAGAAACAGGATGTCAGCAAATACAAACCTGGAAACACCAGCAGCTGCTGGCTGGGATTTTACCATCCCATCCCCTGTCAGGGAGAACAGGAGGATCTCAGGAAGCAGCCAGCACGGCACAATGGCCACTTGCTTTGGGAGGGAGTCTCCTTTCCCACAACCTCCCATGGCAAGGAGTGTCCAGGACAAGACCTGAAGCTGTGGAAATAGGAGCACAACAGAAGTGTGTGGAGTGGTAGGAAAAGCTAGATGTGCTTACCATATACCTTAACACCCTGGAGACTAAAGATGAAGAATATAAATTAAATGTTAAATGCTTCTGATCAGCAGCAGTAGCTATATTTGTTTGAGGTCTTTTAAAATAAGGACAGGAAAAATTGTTGCTCAAATAGATTTTTTTCCTGTGAGATTGGAATGTACAGAAATGTGTTAATACTCAACAGAAACTTGGAAAGGAAAGAGAATTTGCGAACATTCTCCACTCCAAAAGTCTGTGTCATAGTGAAACCCATTTATAAGCAGAGGTTCACAGGAAAGAAATATCAGTTATTTAAAAAATGTGAACTGACAGCCAGTATCCTTTCTAATTCCCTAATCTGCAGCTGTGCTGAATTCAAACATGCACTTTTGGATGGTCAGGAGATTGGTACTGAGGTATGTTCTTCCACTTTTAGTACCCCCTGGACTTAAAGTTACACCACATGGTTGTACATTCTTACAACTCACACCACATGGTTTTGTAGCACACCTCAGTTTAGGGTTTTTCTAATCACACTAACACAGCTCAGCTGAGGGACAGTGCACCAAAACGCCCTTGTTCTGGGAAGGGAACCAAAATTGCACAGCTGAGGTTCTAAGCAGTGTCTTTGCCTTGAACCAGGAGGCTGAAGGGACAGGTCCCTCCTGTTTCACAGTCCTTCAGTGCCTGGTGTGAGGTGTGGGTGGCACTGCAACTCTCACTGGGCAAACACCTGCCCTCCAACGCCAGCCCAGTCACCTCCTCTCTGTCCCTGCTGGCTGAGTGGAGCCCTGGAAGTTTCAGTCCTTACACAGCACCAAGAATATCAATATTCTATGTAAAGTGCAAGTAAAAAGCTTCATCCAGGAAAGCAGCAGCTCCAGGATTTGCTGCTGAGAAAGTTCAAAGCTGAGAAGCAGCCAGAAAGAGCTGGGAGTGTCATGAGGCACCAGCTCAGAGGGCTGCCAGTGGAGCAAGCAAGGGCAGCAATCTGGGGAGAATAAGGACAAAAACAAATATTAATATGAGTGAAGTGTTGCGCCTGTGTATAAAAGCTTGGCTGTAATCTTGTGATACCTTTTCCTTTGGCTTATGATGACATTAGACTCTCTAAAGGTTTATTATGTGCAGCTGGATGTACATCAGCCTATTTATTAGTCATCACAAGGTTGTTGACATTATTTCCACTGTGCTTTTACACTAAGAGCTTACTGAAATGATATATTTGTTAGGGTACCAAAGTAATTTCCTCATATCAGGACAGCTTAGAAATACAGGGACCTAAGCTGTTGCTGTAATGAATTTTCTGCCTCTCACAGGGATATTTATCCAATCTGTTCTGTAAACAGAGAAATTACTTCAGACTTGTGCAAATGCTTTAATTACACTTAACTGGATTAATGGCTCTACTCTGAGGAAATGTTGTTTCCTTAGACAAAACAGTTTGACCAGGTCAGTGATGTATTTTTAAATTCAGGCTGGTGCCTCTGGCCAAAGCAGGCCTGTGTGAGCTGGGCTGCACTGCTGGCCCTGAGCAATTGGGTTGGCATGTGAGGATCTGTGACAATGAAGGATGTTTGGATTCAGAGTTAGTGACAACTCCTCTCTTCAAGCTCACTTCTTTTGGACAGAAGTTTTTTCTTGGAACCTCCAAATTGTGGCAGTTTCACAGCCCATTTCTTTCCATGTGAGTGAATGACTGGCTCCAAAGGTTTTATGGTGAATATTTGCTTATCAATTACCTAAAGGTGAATGCAGCAAATCATGTTAAAGGCTTCCAGTCTGCTTTCCTTGACTGTATTGTGTTAGCTTGAGCAGCTTGCTCAGAAATTCAGTAACTTTTGGAGCAATGGCAGAGGCTTTGTTGCTTTGGTGGCTTCTGCATCTCCTTAGAGCAACCTCAGCCCTGTCCTGAGTGAAACATGCAGCAAAACTTCAGGCAGCCCATCCCAGGCACAGCTCCCTGCATCTTCCAAAGACACTCTTTGTCCCTGAGAAGGATTGGATTTCTAATCCCACCTTGCTCTCATCTTCTCATTAAATTGCTACAGCCAGCTTCCTGCTCAATGTGCTCCTTTCAGAATTGTATTGAAGCATTTCTATTTCATTTTTCACCTCAGTGAAACTAAGTACAGATTGAGAGAGGGGTGAAAGTCCCAATGCAGAGCCTGGCCAAAAAGAAACATCTCTAAACGTTTGATTGTGTCCATCCTCCAGGGGCTCAGCACCTCCAGGTCTCCCTGTGCACTTCTCTGAGTGTGTGCCAGGGAAAGCCCTTGGCAGAAAGCTGCTCTTCAGTGTTGATACTGAGCCCCAAGAGTAAAGGAGCTGCCTCCTTTCTTATTGCATTAAAGCTAAACCTGATGAGTGGTCCAAGAACTCATGGACATAAGGCAAAATGACACCTTGAAATTCTACTCTTTCTCACCTTCTCAGGGTTCTTTGCAGAAATTTCTGTGCTTTCCACAGATATGCCAAATGTTAGCACCGTCACCTCTGCTGTTTCTAGAGGTTCTGAAATTTACTTGTCAATTGTCAGTGCTCAGCTTCCCTTCCCCACTTCCCCACTGCTGCAGCTCCCACTCCCTCAGCCCTTTGGCCATTTAGAGGGAAGAGCTCGGCTTCCACTTTACTTGCCAGTGTCTGAATCAGAAATCCCAGAGAGCTTGGAGTTCCTCTGGTTTCCTGGAGCTCCTGAGACCAGAATTCCTTCTCAGCCACAGCTGCAGTAGAAAAGTCTTCATGGCACATTCCAGCAGTGTCTTTGAAATGTTTTCTAATTACCTGTTTCTGATAAAAATGTGCTTGCTATAAAAATTACATACATACATAGATTTCAGGCAAAGCAAATATAATTTTAGTACACACACACAGTTCCATACAAAAATGAATGTTGACTTTGATCATTAAAAAGAAGAAAAGAAAAAACTACACTTTTCTTTTTATCAATATTTCAATATTGTAAAGATACTCTTGCTAAAAGGACATCTGTGAGCTCTGTTCTATAGAAAGTTTGAAATAGCTCTATACAGAAAATGGGGAAAGGCCAGGATTGTTAGATCCTTCCAGAAAGGAATTCAGCTACAATCGAAGTGTGGCATGGCATTGAACATCTCACCTTACCTTGCAGGCAGAGCTGGGCTAAACAGGATCCCTAAATTCAGCATGTGTGAATTCCCTGTAATTCAGAGTTCACTGCAAGTTGGCCCTGTGTCTCTTTTGATTTAAAATATCCCTGATTTGCAGTGGTTCACCTCAGGAGAGGGAGTCTTCCCCAGCTTTCTAATATTAACAGTGAGTGGAAATGCCATCAGCATTTATCATTTAAACTTTGCTGAATACATTACACTGCAGATTCCATTGCTCCTTCTGCAGAATGAGAGAGGGAGAGAATGGTGTTAAACGCTCTGTGGTTGTGCCAGGAGGCTCTCACTGCTCCAGGAGCAGCTGTCCCCAGGAGCAGAGGAATCTCCACTGTCCCTGCAGTGCCCTGCATGGCTGGAGAGCCTGGGTCAGTGCTGGGAAGATGCCCTGGGTCACCTCTGTGTGTGAGCTGTGCCCCTGAGCTCACACCATGTGCTGGGAAAAAGGCTCAGGCCTGTGTTTCCTAGAGCTCCTCTTGCAGTATTTTGAACAGGACTGTAGTGGGTGGGGGGTTTTAGCCAGGGGAACAGTGGCAGAATTTGGTGATTTCCCCAGTCAGCTCAGGAGCACAGCCCTGCCACCAAAGAGAGCAGCTCTGTCCATCCTGGAACCGACTGAAAGGGGGGCTCACTCTCCTTTCCTTTATGCTCCCCAAAGCAGGAGCAGTTTAGCACAAGTCAGAGGAGCTGCACTGGCACTGACTGCTCAGAACAGAAGTGTTTGAAACTCATCAGTTTTGCTTCTTCTCCCGGAGCTGGTGGTGAGGGAAGGCTTACAAACAAAACCTCATTTCAGACAAGCAGAGGATTTCTCAGCACTTGTTTGGCTTTAGAAAGTGTAATCACTTGTGTTATTACCATAAAACAAATATCTGGACGGTTTTGCCAGTTTTTAGTGAGCTACTGAAAGCTATACCGAAAATGGTGCTAGTGAGAAATAACACACACAAAATATAAAAGTCACTGCTCTCCATTTGCAGAGGCAGCAACAGAAAAAGCTAAATATCAGTTTTCATAGCAAAATTGCTATTTGTTGGTGAATCAGTTTTATGCATATAAAGAGTGCTTGGGGATTTTGTTCCCATGCATGTTTATTTATGAAATGGAAAGGAAGCAGAAATTTTGAGTAGTCCCATGGTACAACCCAGAGCTGAAATGTAAAGATAGAATGCAAAAGCCAGTGATGCTAATAATAGAAATGCAAGGTCTCTGAGGGTGAGCATGATCTGTGGGGAATGCCACGGCTGTTGCAATCAGGAAAGAAAGGATTCTTCTGCTTCACTTCTTCCTAAAAATACAGGAAAGCTTTTAGTTTATTTTAAACTTGTGCTTCACAAAATCTGGTGGCAATCATGACCTGAAGGAGTAGTGCAGGAGCAAACCACGAACACAGCAGCTCTAGAGTTTGAGGGCAGAGTGAACAGCCAGGTTTTGGCTTTGTGACATTCAAAGGAGAAAATTTATTCCCTCTAGGTTGGCTTTGACCTTGCCAGCCTGCACAGGGCTGAGGGGCACCCTCTGCTACCTCTAAGATAGAATGCAATGACTTCTAACTGCTGACATGAGCAGCGAGAGCATCCTGTATCTCAGCAGCAAATGAGGACAAACACAGTGAAGGTCCCCACGAGGTGCATTTCACCCTCCCTCATCCCCTCACTTCTGGACTAAGATCCTTTGGTTGTATTTACTTCAAATTCCAGTGGTGTGTGCCAGTGCATTCTCCCATCATGTAGCTTTGCCACTTGAACTGTTTCTGTGTTTGTTTGTTCTCTCTGGCAGCATTTAATACCTTTTTTAGTTCTTTCCCCTTTCCCCTCTGTCCCTGTTAGTTCTTCAAGCAGTCTGCCATGTCCCTCCTCCAAAAGTGGCCTAAGCACCTCAGCACGCTAAGCCTGCATGGATGGCTGCTCCTGTTTCACCCAGTGGAGGCAGGGATGATAGGGCCCCTCTTCCCAATCCTATTAGCTCCTCGTGCCTTTCTTAGAGAAAGCAGGCGCTGGTGGTGAGCTGGCCACGAGCAGTGTTGTGCAGGACACCCCCACAGCCATGACTGAACACTATCATTCAGCAGATATAAGCCACTAAAGCTTTCAGCAAACTTGTAAGGCTTAACCCAAAGCACTCAGAAACAAGATAAAAGCTTAAGCATTTCCTCCTCTGCCATTGGAACCCAGAGGTACGTGTGTACTGACCTTTCATATTGCTGGAGTCAGTGTGCAGGGAAAATCCCTCTGTAATTTAGCGCTACAAGGAGAGCAGTCTGGCTCATCTCTGAGAGAACACTTTGTCTGCCACTCAGAGCCCAGAGCAGCTACGTGTGTAAATAGAAACACCTAATGAAAATAGCATTCTAGTCAAGGAGAGCAGGCATATTTGATCCACCTGGTTATTTGGTTCACAAAATACAGAAACTGAGGAACAGTGAAGCAGCTCTCAGTTCTCCAGGTCTACCATTCACCAGTTCCTGCAGTTGCTTCAATCACACTGAGATAAGGAGAAATGTGCTGTGTGGGTCCGTGAATATTTCACACCAATTATTTCCCTTTTGTGGGCACCTCTGGAGGGCATTGAAGCTCACTTTGTTGGAAGATGTTGTGCTGTTGTTCCACCATGAAATCCTGGCTGTGTAAAGTTGCATAGCTCTTGCCTTGGTCCTTTTGCCAGAGTTACAGCTGTATCCCTGTCCTGAGAGAAAATTAAGGAAGCTCTCCATCTTTACAACAGATGGTATGTTACTAAGTAAGGGGTTTTAAATAAACCTTGGATAGTTTTGGTTCTCTTTCCCATATCCTCACTGAGCACTAAATTTTCTGCCTAACAGGGGCTGTACGTCTCTGTCTAAGCAGGACTAGTAAAACAGCCTAAAATTGTTTAAAATATCTGCAAGTGTCCTTCCTGATGATGGGTCTTTGTGCAGTTACTGAAGTTCAGCCTCAGCAAGAGATAGAAAATCTTTGAAATTAGTGACCCTCCACGTAGGAGGGAATGCACTGGCTGATCAGATCGTTCCTGTTATCAGGGTGTGACCTCTGGTGAGAGAGGCAGGAGCTGGGCCAGGCTGGGCTGTCCTCTAACTCTCACTGAGGTAACTGCACTGCATCCAGAATCAGTGTGGCAGGTGTACAGTGTTTCTGGCACTGGAGTGTCTGCAAGGGCCTGGGAACAGCAGGGCAGAAAATATGGAATGATTTCCCATTACACAGGCAGTGGCAGGCTCAGCAGCCAGCTCTGTCTCTATACCTAGAACTTCCACTTACTCGCTAGCTTAAATAACTTTTGGTAGCAGCATCCATGATAATCTGTTGCCTAGAAGTCCTTGGCTTTTCTAGCAGGGGAAATATATTGGGCTAGTCAGGTTGTCTTCTGTGATAGCTGTCAGTTTAAATTGTATGACCTTTTAGTGAGCTCTGAACATCACCTGTCGAAGTCAATTTAATCATGTGTCTTTGCAAGGCTTTACAATTCCAGAGTTCTTTCAGCTGAGAAAACTAATTGAAAAAAGTTGGCAAATACTTCACTTAAGAGTAAGTAAACTTGGAGGAGAAATATATCTTCTTCTGCATGGAGTTTCCTATGTTGTACAACTTAACTTCCTTCAGATGAGTTCTGCTGAAAATATTCACCCCTAAGGCAGCCCTTTATCTTTTCTAGCTCTGCATTTGACTGTTTCTCAGAGACCAAGATCTATGGAAAGTAATTAAATTAAATCTTTTTTCCTAATTGGACTGGGTCTGTGCAGTTGTTGTCCATTTCCTTCAGACATCTCAACGTGGAATAAACTATTTCCCCTTGGACATCGAGTCTCCTATTTTCTGTCACAGCACCAATAGCTGTTATTTCACCTTCTCATTCTGGCACTTCTTGTTTGCATTTTCTAACCTATGGCATTCTCCAGAGATCTAGTTCTGAGGAGACATGACCCCTCCATATTGCCTTTTGTATAAGAACTTCAAAAAATCTCTTCAGGTGCAGTTTTAGTTACCACAGCCATGTCTCACACTTCTCTGGGGGTTTTGGTTTGTTGCCAGCCGTAGTGCTGGCACAGGGGGAGGCATTCTCTGCCATTCCCTGCTTTGGCACAGCACCAGCTCTCTGCTCTCCCACCCCCAGGGGAGTTTTGGTTCTGTTCCTCCACAGCAAGCACAGCACCTGGCTCAGCTCGGGGGTGGCACAAGTGGGGACAAGGAATTTGCAGTGTCCTATGATCAACCAGCAGCCACTGCAGTGCAAAAGTGCCAGGGGAGGTGCAAGCTCACAGAATCATGGAATCAATGATGTGGGAAAAGAGCCCGGAGACCAGTGAGTCTGACCTATGACCAAACACCTCCATGTCAACCAGACCCCAAATACCCCCAGCAACAGGGACTCCACCACCTCTCTGGGCAGCCTGTTCCAGTGTCTAATCACCCTTTCTTTAGAGAAATTCTTCCTCATGTCCAACCTAAGTCTCCCCTGGCACAGCTTAAGACTGTGTTCTCTTGTCCTATCACTGGTCCACTAGTTTCAGGGAGTTGTGAACTTCTTTTGCTCCCTTTCACCACTCCAGCTTTCTCAGAGAATCCTCATCCTACCTCCAGTCTGAGCTGCCAGTCCCAGTACAGTCACTCAGAGTCCCTGCACACTTACCAAAGGTGATTGGTGCAATGTAAGTTTACTGAAACTAAGACAAGAAAGGTTTAGACACCAACTGCTAATGGTATCACCAGCTCAACAAGTGCCCCTGGAAATGCTTATTAAACAATTTCCCACCCTCAGGAGTCAGAAAATTTCCAGCTCTCAATAAAGATACTATGGTATGTCTCAGGAGCATGTGTTGCCTTGTCCCCTGCCTTTGTCACAGGATGAGCACGCTACTGGACATGAAAAGGTGTTCAAAGAACACATGTTAAAATCAGGGCAGAAAGATGGCTATTTAAATCAACATTTGAAGAAAAATAAAGATTCCCATTTACAAGAGTTTTAAAATCTAGGGACCCAAATGTATGTTGTGAAAGCAAATTAGGGGTGAGAGGCAATCAACAAAGTTCTTGAAAAACAGTTTTAAAGCTGAGAAAAAAGCTGTTCTCAGCATCTACTGCAGAGTGGCCTTATTAGCTTTGAGGCTGGGCACTCCAAGGGGGAAGAGGCTTATCCATCCTGCTCAGTGTTCACAGTGTTGTTGGCATTCCTACCCTGATCAAAGCATCAGCTGTCCTCCCTTATGGAATGGAGTTATCAACACGCCCAACACTGCCTAAAGCAGGAGGGAGCCAGAGGCAAGGCCAGGCTGGAAAGCCCTTGTCC
>VXAX01004739.1:201539-222983 GCA_013399835.1 Leptocoma aspasia
AGAGTTCTCTTCTAAGGGATCTTTCCTTAAAGGATATGATAGATGATTAAGGTGCACAGAAAGCTTCAATAGTATATATGTGAAAAGTTCCCCCGGCAAGGGCTCATTGTAAAACAAATGTGCTGCTTTAAGGATAATGGCATGGTATTATTTATGTAGACAGTTCCAGCAGTTCCCAAAGAGAAGTAAATGCTGTAATCATACCCATAAAGGCCTGCCTGCTTGCTTGCACATTATTTGGCATTAATTTTAGTACAGAATAATTATCAAAGGAACATTTGGATTTATTATCTGTAAAGGCAATTTTAAATGAGGTATGAATTCAATACAGTAAGTGTTCTTCTCTCAGCAGTGTGAATCCAAAATAGAGTCGTCGTCTTTCGCCCGCTAAGTCAAGCTGTGCCTGGGCATATGGAGATTTTCATAATATATTCTATTCAAGAATCAGATAGCAGTAAATATTTGTGAAAGCGATAATCAGCAACTGCTTCTGAGGACAGGAACAATGTACTGTAAGATTTTGAAATTATTCCCTACAGTTAGTGCTCCTCCTTGGCTTGGTTTAAGGTCTTTTGGGAAGAGAAGGAGGCAGGAGAGTGAGGTGTTAAAACAGTGAGGGAAGGGGTGCAAGACAAGAGCCTCAGTTAACACTTCTCACTACGATGATCACCTGCAGGGAAACGTTCACCTAAAATTTCAGCGCTGCCATTTTTCAGCTTCTAAAAGTAAATGCCTTCGGAGATGGTACAAGCCATCTGTACTGCTGCAGCCAGTAGGTTTTATTGGGCTATTTTTGTTCTCACTGGACTCAACTCTGCTCCTGGCTTGCTAGACAGCCGAGAAGTGTCCTTTTCCATCTGCCCAAGCCAAGTAATTTATTTTGTTCTTCAGGCTTGAAATCTGCTTTATGCCCTCACATCCTCAAGCCCTGACAGTGCTGCAATGGGCATTGTTCAGTGCTAACCAGAAAAGCCACACTCAAGAAGCAGCTCAGATCACCCCCCTTTTGGTCCTTTTTGATCAGAGTAAGCCAGCAGAAGAGTGACTTCCCTTTGCTCCATGCACTAGTGTTTGTTGGCACTTGCCCAGGAACACATGTCACTAAGTAAATACTGCAGGCATTTCCAAAGGCCTTTCAGGTGAGTTTTCAGCAATTGCTTCCCTTTCAGTGGTCCCAGGTGTCTGGGAAGAGCTCTGAGAGACAGCCAGTGGAGCCCACCCTGATCTTTCTCCTGTCACTGTCTCTCAGTTCATGAGTCTGGCTGGTTTTGAACAAGACTTGATAATCTTCTGTCTGTAGAGCTCCTTTATTTAGTTGGTTATTTGTGTATTTATTTAATAGGAATTGTAGATAGTCTGGGCTGGCAAACATTGCCCCAGCAGGGTGAAAAATGCCTGCACACATGTAAAGAATGGTGTCGAGCAAATCAAAACTGGCAAGTTCTCAGGACTCAAACTCCATTTTGGACTTTTTCTAGTAAAAAAATTAGATTTAAAACCCACAGGGCATTAAAACTTTGTAAGTATGAGGAGAACAGTGTAGCATTTCTGAACAGTAATGATCAGCACTGCCAGCCATGAACTGTACTTTGCAGAGTTTCTCCTGGATGTGGAAATACAGGCAGAAAAATACAGCAACCTGAACAAAAATCTTTGTTTCCTATCTCAAAGTAATTGATTAGAGCACAAACCTTGAAATTGGAGAGTTATGGTGCTCACAATTCTGAAAGCAGACATAACAAAGTCATTGGTAGAGGATTGGTTAAGTAATTTATCCCTTCTCTCTGTTCATGGTTTCCTTAGAATCAGTGAAGCATTCCCCAAATGGATGAAAAGAGACTGTGCTGTCATGAGCAAGATATTGATGTCAGTCCCCAAAAACCAGTGCCAACAAGTGGATTTGGTAGAGCCAGCACAGAGGACGTGGTGACCATGAAAGGGAAAGGGCCTGAGAGCAGTTTGCAGAGAGGAGAGGGAAAGCTGGTGCTTGCTGGGATGGAGATACAAGAGCAATAGGAAAGATTAAGAGGGATGGCTCAGGCAAAGAAAGAAAGAGAATGGCACTGTCAGGGAGGAGAACAGGATTCATGGAACCATAAAAAAAGAAAGAAGTAGGCCAGATTTCCATGTGGTGTAACATGGTGCTGCGACCAATCTCATTTTCAGCAGGTGAGAATCCATCTCACCCTTTCCAAAGGGGCTGCTGGTCTTGTCTGGCTGAAAAATGTCCTGGCACTCCGTGAGCAGCTGTGGCCCTGATGCAGAAGTTACAGGACCGTGTCCAGGCACCAGCACCATGCTGGAGGTCAGAATTAGATGATCATAATTTTGCCCTCTGGCTCTAAAATCTATTAACAGCTATTTTACGACGCTGGTCATTTATCATCGCACCGCAGACTGCAAGACCAGGACCACCATGATATACTTCATAGATAATTCATTTCCATTAGTTCACAGCTAAACTTAATTTAAAAGAATTTCTAAAGAATTGATTATAAGGGAGAAAATCTAGAGACGTTCCAGCATAGAACTATTTTGGGGAGGGGGTGGGGGAAGGAATTTCTAGAGCTGTGAGTTGGATGTAGATGTCTGACCCTTGGTTGTGCTCAACATTTTAGTTTTACCTTATATTTTACCACACATCCCAGAACGCAATTGTCCCAAAGAAGGATAAGGAAGTAATTCTAATGATGTAGGGAAATGTTGGCTTTATTTTTCCACTTGTGTACATTACAGTAATTTTTTTCCTGAGAACTTAATCTTCTGTATTAAATTAAGTCAAATAATCTTGTCACCATAAAAATAATTACCATAACTTTCTGAAAAGAACATAGGAAATAAAAGATTTTTTAACCCCCCCAAATCCACGCTTTTCTTTCCAGCATTATTTTAATGATTAAAACAGTGTTAGATTTAAAGCTCCAATTAAGATTAAAGCACAGGAAAGACCAGCTTTATATTTTGAACATATCTGCTGTTGTTGATGTTGCTAATAGGTTCCACAGGCAGAAGTACTAATTGGTCTAAGACCAGATAAAACTAGATTTTCTTTCAGGCAGGCATTTAAAAAAAAAAAAGGAGAACAAATATGTAGAGAACAAAAGAACAAAGTCTCCTTGGTTTTTTGGCATAAGAACCCAGAGACAAAGAATCAGCTCCTCCAGGTCTCATGTCACTATTGAATGTGCTCCTTAATTTCTGTCATCGGCCCAAACTCTGTCTCCTCCAGCCCAGGCTGCCCAGCCCCAAGCACAGAAAGGGTCCCACTGGCAGGGGAAGCAACGACCCTTAATCAGTAATATCCCTTTGCATCTCTTAGGGGTAGCACTATTTTCTTTGTAAAAATTACTTATATTCCTGTGCTCGTTGGCCCAGATCTATTAACCAAATGTACTTTACTGTTAGTTGTATGACTACTGCAAAATACAAACTGCACTAACATGACAACACACACAGAGCCAAGGGTTTAAATCCATGTTGGAGGAAACTCTTTACTCCCTGTGCATTTTCTGCATTGGGGCCATAAGCCCTTAATGGAGCTTCCCAGTGGAATTCCCAAAGGGGAGCAGATAAAGCTGAAGTGACTGTGACTGGCACCAGCCCTGGCTGTAGAAGGGCTACTCTCAGATCAGCCAAGGCCTGAGTGCTTGGATAAATCAGGACAGCAGGAAATGACCCAGTATTTGTAGAATGCATTTAGAGTTGTGAAGTTTGTTTTCTCCTATAAACTCTTTTCTTTTCCACTGTTAAACTACAAGGATTTTACTGCACAGTTACTAATGAGAGCAGCAGCTCCACAAGGGTCCTGAGAAGCATCCTGAGCCTTGCTCACACAGCCCTTGCTGCCTTGCCCTGTCAAAGGGCTGAAGGGAACAGGTTTCACAACGACTCAGCGTGTGTGTTCCTTTCCAGTGTCAGGATGCCTGGATTAATTCCCCAGCCGTGGCTGGTGATGTTTCCAACATCCTTTGTGCAGCTCCGGGATTTGTTTGTTTGTTTACAGCAGCAGCTTCAACAAGAGGTGGGAGCAGGAAGCATCACAGAGCTGATGTAAAGAGAGCAAGAGTCTTTTGTAATTCCTTGTAGCTCTTTCAAGTACATCCATTTGTTTGACACTGATGCTGTTGTGTATTTTAACCAAATAAACATGAACAAAGGAGCCAGTCCTGGAGCCTTTGCTTATTCAGTGTTTGGGAAAAGACTTCCAGATGTTCCTTATAGATGTTTAAACTATTTTAATGTAAATTTTAATTTTACATCTGAAATGAGGGAGTGTAGCTCCCTGCCAGAATCTGAAGCCTGATCTGGAGGAGAAAGTTAAATGAACATATTGATGCCTGCTACTGGAAGCTCTCCTGAGATATTTTGACACTCAGGGAAGGATGCCAGCTTTGTACTCCAGTTTTAAGATATTCCTAAGCCTTCTCCTGCAAATTTGGTAAAGGGAGGGATTGAGGAGAATATTCACATTGCTTTCATGGAGAAAAGTCTCTAAATGTGGAAGTAAATTTCCCTCTTTCCCCTGCCATCATCTAGCATCTCCCATGATTTTCTGTTTGTGTGATATCACTACTGTACTGTTCTGACACCCTTTGATATGATTACAATCCATCACAAACTCTAAACATTATGCTAGTGCATGTGTTTTACTCCTTTATTTTTAAAATAGATGTACACAAATGAATCTTTACTTCAGGCCTAATACCCAATTTACACAGATGCAGATGGGTTATTATGCCTTTAATTTGCAAGCATGGTTGATATAATTAAAGACATTTCTGCTTTTTAGCCACACAATTGCATATGGCTTTTTAGAAAGAATGATACTCCTGAAGGATTTTTCCCCACTAATGAACATAATGATTGAACATCAGGTACAGAACCATTCTGCAGGCAAGAGGGTGATATTTCAGTAAGATCTCACATGGGTTGGTAGTTGCATGGTCTGGAAATAGCATTATTACCTAACAGACCTGCTTTTTGCTGACCATCCTGACGTACTGCCCTTTCTTCTGGGTGATGGAGGGGAATGTACAGGAGCACAAATATATGATAATCCATAAATATAACACTCCTCACTTAAATGATCTGTTCAAAAAGTAAAAACTTTCCCAAAAATGCTTCAATACCATATTTCACTCCCTCAGTAAAAGCAGAAACAGCTTAAAAATCTCAATAATTTTGTGTAGAATATTCCCAAGCAAGTCATTTGTATGCTGGATTTCCACTTGATGCAATATGAAACCACAGAGATACCTTATCATACTCCAAAGGCTGACATTATAAGGCACTACTGGAAATATTGCAGAGCTTTGCATAGCAAAGAACATTCAGCCAAGCAGCTGGTGAGAGTCCTGTGCTCTTAAACACAGACACCTTTGCTGCTTCAATATTATTACTTCAGGAGACCAGAATCTAACCCATAATATTTATATCATTTTCAAGTGTCTTGGGGGAAAAAATCCAAAATTAAAAGAAAAAAAAAAAAAAGCAGGGGTGAAGGGGTAGGGAGAAAAAGCAATTTGGCTGGGAAAGCTCCAGGGACTCAGTTCTCGCATACTGACATTTTCACCACAGTGAAAGCTTCTTTTAATGCTGGGCTGTGCAAACAAACAGAGGGATGTCTCTGCTTTGGAGAAATTAGAGGCTGATCTGACCTACCCCATCCTCTCTCTCACCCCAGCAGAGCACTTGCACGGGGTGCTGGCACAGGCAGTGTCCCCAGCATAGCAGGTGGGTGGCACCGTGTCAAAACACACTGTAATAAAAACCTAGGGCTAATATTTAAAAGCAGCTGGGTTTGATACAAGGTGAGAGATAGTTTTGGGTTTTTGTCTTTCTTCTTTGTCTAAAACTTGAAATTTAAATTGTGGCTTCCTTAGGGAAGGCTGCACTCTCAGATACCTCTTGTTTTCAAGTAAGATCTCAGGCTCTTATGCCTGGTTTTCCTAAAGCCTTTGGAACTGGATATGATTTTCCCATGGAATCAGAAATAGTGTTTATGTAGCTTTTAAAATAATTGGTTTTAAAACATCTCCCAGTGGCTAAATCCTTTGCTTGCAGATGATAAGGAAACAGTTTTTTGCTGGATGTTTTCTGCTGTTTTCATGGCTTTGTGAATCTAAGCTTTAATTTTTCTTCCCATTTGTGCTTATGTCCAAAGGTGTTAAAGTTGAACTATTGTAAAATTAATTGCATGGGGAAACACAGTGTTATTTTTCTCCCATATCTGATGTTCATATTGTAGCTGAGGGAGGGAAGGAGATGGAAGGGGAGGTTTCTGAATGTTGTAGCAGACAAGCTGCTTGTTTCCTTCACTGATAAAGAGAGTGATTCCTTCAAAGTGGAGTAGAAAGATGGCTTGGGGCTTTGGCTGTGAATAACATCACACGCAGCTGCACCAGGAGCAGAGTCAATATCATGCTTTGTGGCCTCTGAGTGGCTGGGAATGAATGCTTTATGGGCACGTTTAGAGGAGGCTGAACCACATCTGAACCAGCAAGAGTTTTATATTCTGAAAACTCAGACCTTTGCAGAACATCTTCTATATTCTACACTAATAAGGACTGCGGTAAAAAATGACTCTGAAGATTTACACTGACACATAAACACATGTGGATGCTAATGTGTATAAGGAGCAGTGGAAGAGAGGAGGCAGATTTAGATGTGAATGCAGGAAGGAAAAACTAAACACAGTTGGACTGTTGTAGCCAGAAAATGAATTAGTACTGCATTTCTCTGCCAAGCACAGAATATCCATCTCATTTTTAATGTTTTCCTGAGCCATAGATATGGAGCTAAATAGATGTGATAAAAGGTCAGGGGTTTTAAGCTCCACACTGAAACAATAAAAAAGATGGGACTAATTGTCCTGAGACCTTTCACAGCTCATAGGAAGGACAAAGACAACTTTGGTGTGGTAATTTAGACTTGATCCTGTTTCACGGAGTTCAGGGAAGTATTGCCCTCACCTCGTCCCTCAGAGGAAGAGATTTCTTCCCCACCTGGACATTTACAAACTCTCTGCTCAAATACTTCCCAGGCAGCCAGGAAGTTACAATGACACCGCTAAACTTGGTGTGATTTTCAAATCTCCCCATCTTAATTATCAGAGTCTCTGAAGATTGATTTGTCTCTTGGGGCTTGCTGTTTTCTCAAAATCTCATAGAACCCATTCTTCTGCCAGTAANAAAGGGCTGAAGTCCACATAAATTTCTGAGACAATAAGAATTGACTCTCTCTGCAGGCAGATTTACCCCCATCTGCAGAGAAGGTATAATCTGGTTCTTGCACTTGCTCACTTGCTTGTCAGGGCCCAGCTCTCCTTGCCCTGATGCCCATCTCAGAGGGTGTCTCATGCCTGGGCAGTGCCCATGACCTTCCCCTGGTGTCCAGCTTTCCCCTTTCTGCTGCCTCCCCACGGGGCTTGCTGCCCTCCCCATTCCCCTGCTCTTGTTCCCCCTGTCCCCAGGCACAAGTGACCAGAGTTTGGCAGCACAGTGGGGACAGACCTGGCTGTCTGTTCCCGCTGGCTGCCCCTGGAGCAGCCCTGCTGTCCCCTGGGCTGCAGCCCTGGTGTGCTGCCAAGGCAGAGGCAGCTCGGGCAGGCTCTGTGGCAGCTCCGTGGCAGCACGCAGGGCTTGTTCTGCTCCAGACTACTCCTAATAAATGTGATTTATGAGGGCTTCTTTTCCCAAGATGGTTTTGAAGAAATGACGTTGATATCTATATCTATCACATATAAAAAGCCAAGTGGGTGGTTTTTTGTTTCGTTTTTGTTTGATTTTTTTTTTCCTCAATATCAGATACCTCTGTGGAACAAGTACAGATTTTTTTTTTCTGTTTCTAAAGTGTGGCTTATTCCCTGGATTAAATTTCAACATTACCATAGAACATTTCACTTATCCTGTGTAGTGTTGCAGTGGTGAATGCTGAGATAAAGCTACAGAAATCTGAAATCAAGAAGTTTTTTATCTATTTTAAAACTGCTCAAAGTCACTCTAAAGTTAGGAATAAAGAAGATACATTCTCTAGAAAAACAGCAGACAGTCACCACAGTTTGTTTATTCTTCTGTGTTTGCAAAATAGTCCTCCTTTCACCTTAATAAATAGAAGAATTAATGAAAGCTTTTTTTGGCACCCTGACTGTTACTTTTATATAGCCATCAAAAGGAAATGTGAACAGGATTGACAATTTCATTTATCTTTGTGATAGAAATGCAAAGTAAAGAATTTGTAGCAAGTTCTGTGCACATCATAATAAAAGGGCAGCAAGAAACCCTTTTCCAGCCAGTGCAATTTATTTACCTCTTTTCAAAATCAACTTCTTATTGTGTGCCTACAAATCTGCCTGCTCTGAATACGCATTCAAAGAGAAAGAAAACAGGGCAACTTTCAAAAGGATATTACATAGGAAATTGCAAAAAGTACTTTGTAATTAGTTGGAAGTTTTGGCAAATTGGACAGTGCATTTTTGTGCATTTCAATAAGGTATAAAAATGCACTCAGCTGATGACCAGGGAAAGGGGAGGCAGCATGGGACAAGCCAGGTCCATTCCTGCCTTCAGCAGCACCAGCCAGCAGTGCCCATCCCCAGGAGAGGTGCAAAGGCTCCCATCTGCAGAGGGTCAATGAACAGAGGAAATGATGACCCTGAGGCAGAACTGACTCTGATTAGATACTTTTATGTGAAAAGGAGTATAAGATGAGGGAGCTGAAGTGAAGGCTTTAAAGTTCTCCTTCTCCATCATCTTTCTGTTCCCTGAGGATGGAGATTGTTAGCTGTCTACTGTGGGTGATTCCAAAGAATCAAAGCCACTGCTTAAAACCACACAATTTTAGTACAACAGCTTGGAAGAAATGACCTAAATCAGCCCCCACCTGCTGTGTCCCACCTGCTCAGGTACACTGGGGGTGTTGGCCCTCACTGCTGCAGGCAGGGGCTACAGCTCCACGTGTGCATCCATGTGAATTCCTGCCTCATCCTAAGCTGGAAGAAGGCCCTAGTGGGAGTTAGCCAATACCTGGAGCCCTGAAAGCCATTTCCTGCTAAGATGGCTGGGGAAAGGAGCCATTCAATCCCATGAGCAGGCAATTCCAGCAGTTCCCAATAAGAACAAATGTCAGTAATAACATTTATATAAAATGTGTTCAGGGTTTGTTACAGGAATGGAAGAAAAATTTACTTCTTGGGTTAAGGAGAGAAGCATCAACAAAATTTCTAGAAATAATTAATTATGGGCACAAGCAAGGCAAGTTTTTCAAACACAAATGCTACAGTGCCCATCAGGCACCTACCAGAGAATTCCAGATAATCAGCCATGAGAGGTGGCTAATGACAATGAGCAGCTGGGGGAAAATAACCAACTCTCCATGCCTCTCCAAGCTGGTATTTCCACAAGGTCCTAATCAAAGAATGGATCCCTACCACTACTGTTTAATGAAATCAAAAGTTTATGTGGCTCTTTGTCCTGGA
The DNA here is from genome assembly GCA_013399835.1 of Leptocoma aspasia. Taxonomy (NCBI): domain Eukaryota; kingdom Metazoa; phylum Chordata; class Aves; order Passeriformes; family Nectariniidae; genus Leptocoma; species Leptocoma aspasia. The sequence goes on from VXAX01004739.1 coordinate 211,015, forward strand.
GATAAGGTACAGTCTCTTCACAGAGATTGTTAAACTCAACTCACAAAACCTCCAGGCAGGGATAAAATCAAAACCATTGCTGAGTCCAAGACAGGAAATATTCTTGGCATGCAGTTTGGCAGCATGAGCATGTGGTATCAGGAACACCTTCCTTTCCTCTGTCTCTAAACACCAGCACAGATGAAACATGAAAAAATAATTCTTCAGTAGAAACAACACTGTGTTTCGTGTGCTTTCTCTGTTTGGCATTTCATTGAATTTGCAAAAATCTGACAAATCTAACCAACCATTAAAGTGTGTAATAACAGTGATAACTAAAAGCATGCTTTGAGGGAGCATACACAAGCAAATGCAGACAATGAAGAAACATAAGTAGAATTTCTGACTCATGATGAAGAGATTGAATAATTTGGTCAGACAGTTTTAGTAATTTGTCATTTATTCATTAACTTGTACTGCAACATATTCCTATTTATTTTGAGTGCAATGGCAAAGTACAGCTGCACAGAATGTAGGCAGGGAGCTGGATAAAGGATAGTTTTAGGACAGGTGCTATCCCAGATTTGTAAGCAGACATTTCTATAATTAACAGTGGATTCACCACATCCAAAATTTTAATTGTGTAAAATGCCCTCATATATTATCAAGGTTATACTAAAGCCTATCAATAACTTTGGAGAATTTTAAAAAATGTAGGCTAATATATTTGTAGACTAAAAGGTGAATCCTTAGGTTTTTCAACAAATTTAACTTTGTAAGTAAGACCTTTTCCACAGGCTGTAATTTCTAATCACGTATCTATAGAAATTCATGCTATGGTATTTACATTTCATAAACTACAAAGGTGGTTTTTAGTGTGTGTGGAATATTGTGTCAAATTCTCTGTGCAATACAACTCAATAGCATAGAAAGTTGTAGCCCAAGAACTTGGTCAATATTTTTGGAAGCAGGTCTCTGTCAAAAGTGCAACTTGTTTTTTCTACCCAAGTAAGCCCCAAGTTCAAATGCAATCAGATGAACATTTTAGTCTTAGCTTAAAGTCTACCATTAGCCAAGGAGTCTGGAAAGCTATCAGCTATTTCTCAGGAAAAGGTCAAAAATAACTGCTATAACTGCCAGCAGCTGTGGCTGGATATATATGTCTATCCATGTACATGTTGTACACCAAAACTACAAAAAGGATCTTGGAAGAAGAACAAAGTAAATATGACAGTATCTTAAAAACTTAAATCTTTACAGCAGTCACATTAGAGGAGAAGCCTACCTGCTTTTTTAGTCATCTCTGGTTATTAATTTAACCCTGAAAAGATATTTTGGAGGCTTCATGACAGCAGTGCTAGGGAGGCCACCCTGGCCTCACTGCCTGTGTCCTTTTAGCCATAACTGGCAATTTCAGGCCTCTGCTTTGCACAGATCTTCTTTTGACTTGATGGTATCATGTTGACAGAGAACCTACACACAACAGAAGAGCTTCCTAATGCAAGAAAATATTGCTTGTTGTTATTGGAATTTTCAGTAACCATGTGATTCACTGCCATGAACTTCACCATAGTCTAATCAGCCAACCAGTCCCGCCTATTTGACTTGGCTTTCCTAATCCACAAAACAAGGCCATGAAGTTGGACTTTAAAACTTCCTTTTCACTTTAAGACTTCCTTTTCATGACCTTTCATGACCTTTCATGAAAAGGAAAGGTTTTGTAGACAATCATAAGCAATAGTGAGGAATCATCACCCATAAGATAAGAGGACACTCTATGAAGAGATAATGTAATCCTGGTAATCAGGATAAGATGAAGCATGGTGAGGTTATGATCTGAAATCCACTCCAGAAGTTTCCCACTCAAAGCTTTCTTTGAGACACTGGGGATATTGTTTATAGCAGAAGCCACGTGTGTCATACAGGAAGAAAACACAAAAAACATTTTCAAGGGGGTTTTGACTTTACAATACATTTTGGTGAGGTTTTGGCTTTCAGGAGCTGGTCTCGGAGGCACAGCCGGGTAGCTCAGGCAGAGCAGCCCCTCTCCAGCACAGGGATTGTCCCCAGAGGGGTGTTGTTTGTCGCCGTGCCTGCTGTCCCGGGCTCGGTGCGCTCAGCGCCGTGTCCCTGCGAGGGGCAGCGCTGCGCGGCTCAGTGCCCGGCTCCGCAAAGCGCTCCTGCCACCTCTCCCCGCTGGCTACCGACACCATCCGGCCTGCGGGCTCCTTCCGAGGCGTAAAGCACGGCTCCGAGAGGCTTCATTGCTGAGGAAGATGTAATAAAAATAGATAAGTGGAAAACGTCACACGTCGAGCTTTCATCCCCAGAATGGTGATGCTGGGAACAGACTGAACTTCCACACACGGTGGTTTATCTGGGAGCACTGGAATAGACTGCAAATGCACACCCAGCTCTAAGGAAAACACTGATTTTGCTGGGGTAGAAAACTCAATCAGTGCTTAGATTTGTCCTCACAGTGTTCATCTGCTAACAGTATTGTGGCTGAATCCATTCTGGTTATCACCACAGTTAACATCTTCATAACTTCTTCCCAGTTTCCTCCTGAAAACCTGAACTCCACAGTAGCCAAAACTAGTGAGTGATGGCAGGATCACAGCTGAATGCAAAGAGCTCTAAGAGAGAACACATATTGTGGTCAACTTTATACAGGATTAGGAGGATTATCTCCTCAAAGGAGATCAAAATAAGGCAGACCTTCTGAACAATGGAAATCTCTAACTAGCAGTGTGGTCAATTTATTTAAACAAATGTCTACGTGGTGGATTAATCTCAGATTAGTGAAATGAAAGCTTTAATATTTAAGCATCTGTAAATATCTGAATTCTAGAATTTTTATGAAGTTGTAATTGTTTTCTTCAAATACCTTTCTGCTCATGAAACCTTTATCTTCCCCTGTGGGAATGCACTGAAGGCAGGTGAGGCTCTGAGCAGGCTCTGCTCCTGGGCTGGATGTTCCTGGGCACAGCTGGGCTGGAGCTGCAGACCCCAGCACTGAAACCACTGCCCTGCAAAGCCTCACAAATGGCACCCACACAGCTGAGTCCCAGACACCAAATTAATTCCCAGCCTGCTGTGGAGCCTGTTCTTCCCAACTCACCTGGATGCCTGCCTCCACACTGGAGTGGCTGCCTGCAGGGAGCTGCACATGACTGAAGTGCAGCTTGAGGAACAAGCATTCTGCTCAGCATTTGGCACTGTGTAGAAGGTCTAAGTCAGAGCAAAGTCACATCCAAGCATCACAGCTCTCATCCAGAAAAGAGACGAGAAACAAGTTTATGTGTTTGAGTTTTGGTATATACGTGTTATCTCGGCAGGAGAGCTTTCATGGAGGAGCACCTGCAGTCAGACACATGCTCATCCCTAACAGCAGCCACTTTGAACAGGTGGGTATTGCAGTTTTTTTCTAAAAGTCTGAAAATAAAACTATTTTGCCATAACTCTTTGTTAGAACCATTTGCTCACCTCTAAAGATTCATTTAATGAAGACATTTTGTCTCAGACTCTTCCAGGATGCTTTTGTAGATTAATTGCTGGGACTTGTGTATTTCTGCAGTGGTCATTATTATTTTAAGCTGACAAAATGTTATTTACAATTTTGTAAAAATGAAACTCTTCTGAGCATTTCCTTGAATCCATCTTCCCACATGTTAAATACATCTTCTGAGTATTGGGCTTTGTCTACAGCCAGTGTTTTCTGCCCACCCTTTTTGCACCTAACAAACTCCTGCTGGATGAAAATTATTAATTACCACTCTGTAATGCACAGCTTCTAATCCACACCTACCAAATGAGCTGCTGAGGTTAGGTTTGGTGTTTCTAACTAGAATTGGTACAAAAGGATGACCTGTCAGAAGTTAATCAGTTCAGGTCTTTGGATAAGGGAGGTGAGAAATAATTATTTTTAATCTCATTTCCCTGAGAACACTGAGAAAAAACATTAGAGTATGCACATGAAGGATGTGGAATCAAGAACAATCTGCCTTTTAGTTTCCATCTTCATTCCTTTGCTTATGGCAGTATCTCCCCAAGTCCTCTAGAGCCACAAACTCTTTGGAGAATGGGGAGAGGCTCCTCTTCCTGGATGTTGTTGATCCTTTGAGGCTATGCAACTCTTTCTTCTTTGGAAAAAAAATCCTTTAGAGCCATGGGCTGCAGGAAAATTACCCAAGAGAAACTTCATCCTGGCCAGGAGTGAGTTCCAACCTTGCCAGCCAGAAGTTGAGAGGCATCCTCAGAGCTCAGTTTCCCAGGTCAGTGGCTGGAGCTCTGAACCCAGCCCCTCTCAACTGAGTGCCAGCATCTACCTGATACAGCCCCCCTGACCCGTTCCTCTCACTTCAGGGGATAAGCAGTTCAGTTTTCTGCATGGATTTTTCTTCAGTCTGGGTCCTTCCTACCATAAAATATTGATGTGTCAACAGGCCATTCCAAACTTCCCCAGTGTCACCTCCTGCTGGTTTTAGGGTCCTGGCAAAAAGGGGAACCCACCCCCTGGGCCCTTTGGAGGGCCTTCCCCTGGGAGTTCTTTGCCAAGGATGAAAAACGAGCAGGACTCTAGGTTTTCCCGGTCTCCAGTCTGTTGTTTATTTTTCTCTTAAGCTCAGTACTCCGTCTATACACCAGACTTAGCATACAAGAAACAAGGCAAAAAATGGACCCCAAACACCCAAAACCAAGGTCTTTTAAAACTAATTAGTCCAATTACCTTCTAACACGTATTTTGTTTTTACTTTTCTACCAATAACTGCTATTAATCTATTCATGTAGCACCTATGCCACTACTTTCTCTAGCCAATAACTTTGTGCCAACAGTACTACAGAAAATGGAGTAGAAGAAAAAGGAGATGAGACAATGCCCAAAATCCTCCATCTTGTCCTCTATTCACGCTCATATTAGAATCCTAAAACCCTAAATTCTTCACCCTGTGATAAACTACTACTACTACTACTACTATTACTACCTAGCTCACACCTGTATGCTCCAACTCATCCCAAGGCCTCAGTAATTTTTTCCAGGGCGAAAGGTTAAAAGCAGTGTTCTGCTGAAGGTCAGGGCTTCCCAAAACAGGCAGAGAAACATTCTCTGTGCCCTGGATTCCAACAATGTCCCAGTCCAGCACTTATTCCTACACATCCATCAGCCGTGCAGCTTTGTAGCCACAGCGAGCTGTGGTTGCAGCTGAGGACACACTGAGGACACACCAGCAAGTAATTGATCCTGCTTGGAGCAAAGAGTCATTTCAGGTCTCATCTAGGAGCCATGTTCTCTCACAGTCCTTCTGAAACAGTGGCTAGGGGCTTGGATCACCAACAGATCGAAGAGGTACGCTGTCAGTGGGAGGGTTAGCTGCAAACTGAAAAGCACTCATCCTGTCACATTCCCTTCTCCTTGCCACGAGTGCACGCTGTGACAGGAGGGGTGTGAGGGAGCCTCTCTCAGTCAGGCTGCTCCATCCAGGCTTTCCCACAGAGGCACAGCTGCTGAGAGGAACGAGAACGGAGCAGGAAATCGGGGCCAAATTTTCTTTCTTTTTCATATAAAAACAAGTAATATAAATTATTAAGTCAGAGCATCTGACTCATCCATACAGCATGAGGTCAGGTGTTTCACTTGATAAACGAAGACATTGACTTATTAGCTCAGTTTTGGCAGAATTATTAAGAGCGTGTTTACATTCAAGCTCATTAAGAAGACGTCTGAAACCAGAAGCATCCAAAATTAATGGATGCTTTTTGAGACTGTTGGCTTCAATGAGTTGTGTTGCATTCTTTTATTAAGTCGATAGGTTTTCGTGGTTTAGGCAGAGAGCAGCTGCAGAAAGTTCCTTAAAAAATATAAATGTATTCTTGATCTGTAAAGGAAAATTAATCAAATACCTACAAGCCTTTCTGTGCATCAGTCCTCATATTTGCACCCAGTATGATTTCCCACGTTGTATGTGTTTTATGTGTACTATTAGATTCGTGTTTTACTTGAACTTTTCCTTGCAGTCTGATCTTTTGTGCTCTAGTATTCATTGGAAAGATGGGACTTCTGTACATTTCCTGATTACACTGATTTAACAAAGGTCATGATTTTGGCTTTACCAGCTCACCAGATCCACACTGTCAACACCTTTGCTCTTGCTGTCTCACTCACCCATGATTCAAAGACATGGTGCATTGATGTGCTATGGACTTAAATCCCAAACTGCCAGCTGCAGTAACCCACATCCATTTGGAGCTCTCACAGCTTATGTCCTCACAGCTTAAGTGCCATTTATAGAGGTATTTAATACAGAAAATCTTATAAATCATTTAAAGCACAACAACTCTGAATACCACGTATCTATATAGAGACACTATGTCTCTCTGTATAAATATAGATCTACATAAAATAAAATGCACTGTGTGTTAAACAGATTTTAAAACAATTGGTGCTGCTGAAAGGCCCACAGGTGAGCACAGGAAGATTGCCCCTGTACCTGGATGAGGCCAGGATTCAGAGGCCATCACGCTGCAGAGGATGCTGCAAGTCCTGCTGACTCAGCTTGCTCCCTGCCTTCTGCAGGAGCAGATTCCTCTCAGCCACAGCGGCTCATTTCCGAGCTACCTGGCAGCCACATCAGGAAACCTAATTCAACCACATTTGAACTAAAAGCTTTTCTACCACCTTTAGCTTCTGCTTGACCAGAGGGATGCAAGAGATGACTTTCTAATGGTAACTGTTTTCCTTCCAATTGTTTATCAAGTATTTATTATTTTAAAAATATAATAAAGAAAGGAAAATAAATCATGTATCCTAAGCAAATAAAACTCACTTCCTCACCTCTACTTAATCAGGCTTTATTTGCTTGGTATCTGTGATGTAGCAGTAATTACACTAATTCTCCAGTCACTCGTTGAATCTCCCTCAAAGAACTGGATAGATGTGACTTGAATTTCTAATCCTTTAGATTTTCTAGCTTTGTACTAGTGGAGAGCCCAGCATGATGTGATCCTGGCAAAGCAAATAATGTACAGGAAAGACGAAACAATCTTAGCTTTTTTGAAAAGTAAAGCAAACTCCCTCATTTTACACATGGGAAAGCAGATATTCTTCTTTATAATATTGCACAGCAGGTACATCCTCTCCCCCTTTACATTTGAAGATTGTTGAGACATTTGTATTGCAGGTCACAGAAACCCTTGCAGAACTGAGAGGCCTAAGTGTTTAAGAGTTTGCTGCAGATCTTGTCTGATCTGTTGGTTTCTTACATAGAGTTCTTTCCTTGTGAGGTGCTGGGAGTTCTTTGAGATCAAATATATGTTGGTTTACTGTGTGGGAGATGTTATGAATATCTGTGAGCACAGTGGGAAATACAAGGTATTGCCAAACTCAGTGGTGTTCTCTCTTGGACTTCGATACAGTGATCTAACATAATTTCTAAAGATCTTGGTGTAAGTTAAACATTTTACTCCCAGGAAGTAACCAAGGTGTGTAGGTAGGGACATTTCAGAGTCAAACAAACTCACCTCCATTCTGTCGGGCACTGCTGGGACATCTTGTAGTCAGAGCTTCTCATGTTAATGTGGAATTTTGGCTGCTACCCTGTATTTAGCACACCTCTGCAAAGCAGAGTATTTTTTCTAATTCCCAAGACTGAGCTGAGTTGGTTTTTACTCTGCTCTCTGCCTCTGGGTGATCCACCTCACTCAAGCTCTTCCCAATAAATTTGCTCGATCCCTTTCGTATGCAGGGGTTGCACTGAGCAGTGGAGGAGCAGCAGCTCCCATCTGCTGCAGGTTGAGCTGCCAAATGCCAACCCCACGTGCTGATGGACCTGACAGATGACAATTTTCATGTTTTCTTCTCATGCCATCTTATACTCCTGTCTGTTAGGCAGCCAGCATCATGTCTTTTATTAAAACAGGCTATATGCTATAAATTTCAGATACTTTTACAGTGAGGAATAACCTGGCTTTCTGACTGTCTTTGACTTTGTTGTAAGCATGGTATACTAGAATGTGAGATTTTGTTGCATTATTATGAATATGTTGTCCTCTCTTTCCATATGTTTCTGCACAAGTGTCTCATCCTGTTAGATCATTTAACAAAGAATGTCAGATAAGAAAGCAAAACTAGAAACTAAAGTTTAATTAAAAATGCATTTGCTGCATAAAGTGAGAACCGTGCTTGGCCAGAATGCAGAAACATGCTTTCTACCTTAATCAGTTTCATGGAAAGTTAAATGGAGTTTTGTGGTGGAAATGTCACTTGTCCAGAGTAAGGATAAATAAACCAAAGAGGTAGCACAGTCTGCCAGTTTTAACCCTGAATTTCCTCATATGACACCAATCAGTTCTTTCTCAGATACTGTGTTAGACTTCTGACTATCACCTGGATCCTGGAAGAACTTCAAGGCAGTGCAGTCCCTGCTTGGAGATGGGTAATAGGAATTTCATAGTGTATACTGAAAACAATCCAGCCCTTTGAACTTGCAGTTTTTATGACCTTTTACAAACTCCTTCCAGGAACACAAATATGTTGTTCATGTTTGATCGGGACCAAAACACAGCTTATTTTAGGCCTGATCAGGACTGGAATTTGGGGGGTGGGGGGAAGGCAGAAACAAGGCAATTACACCTCTTGATTTGATGTTAAACCAGTGACATTTTAAAGGCAACCAAGGTGACAGTTGCCTGCCTGTTTTTATGAGCTGCTCTGAGATAGAAGCTCCACAGTGAAGGTCATTGTGCTGGAAGCAGAGATGTGATTTTAGCATCTCTCTACTTTTGCTTTTTTGGGTCTCTTTACATCCAATATTCTTTTCCGCCCCTTACCTATTTTCTACAGAAAATGCAGTTTTCTGCAGTTTGCAGAAGCCCCTCAGCATGCCATCAGCACACCCAGGTTCCAGGGTGGCACCTCAAGCCCCAGAGTGTGCTGGAATCCCTCATGTGAGCTGTGAGTGACAGCACTGTCTGCTCCAGCCCTCCATGTCCACAGGGGTCACGTGCAAAAGCATTTACTTGCTGTGACTGGAAGCAAAATTGGCCCCTGTGACTACAAAAACATGTCAGTCTAATGAGAAAAATGAGAAGGAAAAAAAAACCCGACAAAAATCTAAGAATAGAGTGTTGAACAGGACTTATTTCTGCCAGAGGTTTAGGGGAGAGATGCATATTACTTAAATATGGTGGGAATACCATGTCACATCAAGTATGTTACAGTGCTTTGACACCAGCTCAAAGCATGTCTCATCCCACATGCTTTGTGTGTGTAAATTTGGACATTTTTGCAGCTTTCTCTTTTCCAAAGGTAATCTGCACTGCCCTAATTTCTGAGTGGATTAACTCCAAACAGGAGCAAAGGCTCCTCAAGCAGCCATTAGAAAGTATTTTGGTCACTCAAATAGAGGAGCTGCTAGTCATTTGAAAATATTACAGGGAGAATTTACAGACATTCTTAAATGTAATCAGTTACACAGGGCTGGAGGCACTATGGGGATTTCATGAGCTCCTGTAAAACATAGTGCAGCAACAAGAGAAGAGGTCTGTGAGTGACAGTGTCTGCCTAAAGCAGCAGGCACCCATCCACTGCTCAGCATCCATCCCCTCCTGGGGTCAGTGGTGCTCCTGTGTCTCACACCAGGCAGGTTTGGGTTAATAGTGGAGTATGAGAATGGGACTCAGAGACGGCAGAGATGGCTGTCCCTTCAGGAGGAATTCTGCTGGCTTCATCCCATGGTCCCTTCAGGTTCCTCCTGGCTTACCTGGAAAGGTGCTCAGGAGTCAGGAGGGGGACTTCAGAGCTTTCCCTGCCACCATCCCCTTGAGGATGGCCTAGGAATGAAGCCACTTGTACAAAGTGATGGAGAGTCCTGTTACAGAACAAATGCTCCTGTGTTTTGGTTTATCCTACATTAGAGGGATTTCCTAGTAATCAGTAGAATCTGATTTGGAATACTGTGGAAATGCCATAGGATTTCTCTATAAAAACAACCAAATTCAGTTTGTCCAAGTGTAAAATACTGTTATCTATCTGCCATACAGACAGCTGCAGCAAAAAAATAAGGTCATCAACTAAACATGGCCTTTACTTTAAGCACCTGCATAGTTTCCCTGATTTCTGAGAATTGCTGGATGATGCTGCAGAATCAGCCACTGCCAAGTGAGCTTCTCCCTATGACATTCCTGCCATTCATCACCTGTTTGGGGTAAGAGTGCAGGCAGGTGAGAGCTTTTGCTGTAGAAGTCCCTTTTGCCAGCAGGATTGAATCAATAAATGACTTCAAATGTTGTTATGATCCTAAGAGCAAGATGATTTGCACAGAGTACTTGCTAGTGAGTGTAGAGCACCATAGTCCCTCATTATAGTTTTAGCAGAACAGGAGAACATAAAAAGAGTCTCGAATTGCTCTAACTTAAGACCGTGAAAAACACGCTCTTGTGTTTCTTATTCCTTACTTTAATTGAACACAAAGATATCAGCACTTCAGTGTCAACTGCTACACATAAAACCAAACTTGGAGGGTAGTAAATACAGCAGAACTGAAGGTTTAGTGTTATATATTGAGAGAACTATTCAAGATAGAATTGTCTTAACCAACACTACTACTACAATAACAACCTTAAATTTATTAAAATAGAACTAAGTTTAAATGCATTTGCCTTTCCTTTTCATTTTTATTACGTATTTTTTTATCTCTAAGAAACAAAACTCACTTAACATAAACTGGGTATTTTCACTTTCCCAGCTGTTGTAACATTTTCACAATGTTGCAATCTAAGAAGAAATTTTTAAACATCAATTTTAATAAAACCTTGAGTAAAAGTCTTTAAAACATGATTTGTCACTAGTCATTTGATATAAAAATGACTCTTTTTTTTTTATTCTGTTTATCCAATAGGAGCTTTCTAATCAATCCTTGTGCAGAGGGCACAAAGTTGTGGAATTGCCTCTCTAGCAGAAGACCAACTTAACCCGTTCCTGGGATTTGACTGAAAGACTTGTGCTGCTGAGCAGAGTGGCTGCTGGATTTACTTCCTCAGGTGTGTCTGTCATGGTGGCCTTTCTCTGCCTTCTTCATGTCCTGGTGGGTGGGGCACTGCGTGGGGACTCTGCAAAGGGACAATAAAACCCCCTGCAGTGACAGGTGGCCTCAGGCCACACGTGAGAAAAGAAATAATGCTGGATGAAGCACACTGAGCTTCTGGGTGAAAAAGCAAAGTGTCAGCAATTATTAGACAATTTAATTAAATGGTGTTTCCTAGTTATTACAATAAGTTTCTATGACTGGTGGGGGCTAACTCCACCTGCCTGGGGAACGGGGCCCTGGCTGGGGCAGGATTCAGGCTCCCAGTAACCAATCTGGAGAAAGGCAAGTTGGTCTTCAGGCAAATTGTCATAGACCTGCCAGGGGACTGTCACAGGATTTAAGTCACGGTAAGATCAGTAGGAATGGCTGAAAATGCTCTGAAGAAAACATTTTCCAGCAAGAAATATTGATTTGATGCAGTTTGGGTATTCTTCAGGACTGTGTGAATTTTATTGGAACTTCCTGATGGAAACCTTGCAAAGGTGGGTTTTCCTAGCAGGGAGCCAGCAGCTGGCAGGGTCCAATCTCCGTAAGAGATTTTTCTGATGGGACAGGGATGTAGCTGGGGAGCTAGAGACTAGATCAAAGAATATTCTGTTCCATAGAAATATTCATGTATCCAGCTAACACATCATGCCTCTTTTTTATGGTATAGAATGAAACCATTAAAAATATAAAGGAAATTTTCTGCAGATCTTAAAACACATGTCCCAGGCCATCACAGTGATTAAATAAAGTTGTGGNTCCTTCACATTACTTACTGCAAAAATCAAATTCTGCTTATGATTTATACTCATTGTAATGACTTTACTGATGACTTTTCACGCTTCTATTTTTTAATTGGAACATTAGCCTGGGAAACAGCTGATCCATGGAAACGTTTTCTTGTTATGATACTGTTTTCTA
>VXAX01004739.1:227686-261209 GCA_013399835.1 Leptocoma aspasia
CGGGCGGCACCGCCGCCAGCGCCACTGCCACCGCCGCCACCGCCACCGCCTCGACGGCCGCCGCCGCAGCCTCCTCGGCCTCGCCGCCGCCCGGGCAGGCCGCCATCCTCCGCCAGCAGCACGGGTCAGGTAGGGCCGGGGCGGGAGGGGACCCCTGTTCCCGCACGGCAGTGAGCCCCGACGCTGCCACTCGCTTGCGGGCCGGGCACTGTCACCCCTCTGCCGTGGGGGGACTCTGGCTGCGACGCTGAAACTGAGCAATCGCGCCCAAGGCTGTTGGCAGACTGCGCTTAGGTTGTCCTAAAGGCCGGGAATGGTGCCTTGCCCCAGCCTGGACAGGAGTGAACGCGGGCACGGGGCTGGGGAGATGGGTCCGAGTACAAGGCTGGGACCTGCATCCCTTTGGTAGGTGCAGTGGGAGGCCCCAGGTTCAGAGCCCCCTTGCAGCTTTTCGGGTGCAGTGTTTGAAACAGTAGCTGCAGCCTCAAGTGAGCAAAACACCATGGATGTTCTGCAGAGAATTTAGATTTGCAGAGAATTTAGATCAGCGAGTGGCTTACAGGGCTGGTTGTCCCAGGCAGATGTGAGGCCTGTGCAGAGCAGGATGCGGATTCAGAAGGGAAATGTCAATTGCTGTGTAATGAGCTCCACATCTGAATTAATGGCAGGATAAGAATTGGAGATACAGTGCTCTGTAATGTTTTCCAAATGTAAGCATAATGCTACTACTGATTGTCTATCAGTTAATACTGTATTAAGTTATTAATGCCACATTACCATATTGTGGTTTGCTAGAGAAGGCAGTTATAAACCTTTATTTACCCAATGACAGGAATGTCTGGGATGAAGAACATAGTCTTAAATCTGCATTGTAAAAGTGTTTCAAGCTTCAGAGGTGTGGTGCTGCTCTGGCTGGGCTTCAGCTCTCCTCTCAGCCACTGTCACTTAGCTAATGTTGAACAAATGTCCCTGCCAAGTTATCTGTGGAAGAAGAGAAACAGTTTTATGCCACTGACTGTGCAGGGAAGGCCCTGAGCTCCTCTCTCTGCTGAGTCTCTTCTGACGCAGATTCATAATCTTCACACAGGGAAGTTCACACTTCTTCCTGATACCTCTTCACACTCTCTGGGCAAACAGTTGCAGGTTTTGGCTCACAGTAATGGAAATCATTCCTATATGGGTCACTGTGACCTGCTGGTGCTTTACAGGTGCTGTGTTTTATCTGGCTACTACCTTCTCCTGTTTTCTGAATAATTTGGTTTCTTTCTTCTGTAGAAATGCATGCAAAAGTTAGATTTTACTCCTTATCATCCCTAAGACTGAGCTGGTTGTTCATTGCTTTCTATTGGTAGATAAGGTGACAGTTCCTGAGATCTAACTGCAGGTGCTTGTGGGCATTTAAGGAAGTTCATTTTGCTTTTGCTGAATCCACTGACCCCAAGAAATTAAACCAGACACTGCAATGCTCATGATCAATCATTTTTTGTTTGGAAAGATCTGCTTTTCTCTTGGGACCCCAGGGCTGGGGGTTGTTCTCATGTTTCCACTCTGTGACTGTGAGAATTCCTGCAGTGTTTTCCATGCTGACAATAGAGGTTGGGTTTAGGTCTTGCAGCACTGTGCACCCTGCCTGCTGAACCCAGAGCTTATGTGGTGCCTATGAGCTAAAACCAGGACAGTGGAAGTGCAGCGGGCTCAGTTCCACGTCAACAGATGGATGTGAGCGTGTGCCGCCAAGACAGCATGTCACACATGCCTGTTAGGGCAAGACCTCCTGCCCAGATCAGCTAAACTGCTGTCTGTCCCAATTTTTTACATGTCTGTGGTTTGGGATATGGCACTCCTGCATCATTTCTAGGCTGCATTAAATTCTGAAAATAAGCTGGTAGTGTTGTGGCCAGCAGTGGAGGTAATGGAATGATTTAAATCAGTGAAAAAGGTAGCAGAATACAGAAAAACATCTAGTGGGGGTCTCCAGGTGGAGACTGATGCTGAGGGCTACAAACTGGCTAAACAAAAATGTGATGCTGTGAGCTCCCTGCTGGGCACACGGGTCTCTGTGAACAGTGCCACTCCGTGGCAGCTCCAGTGCCAAGCCAGACTGTTCCTGTTCCTGTACTGACTTCATAAGGTGTAAACCAGCCCCTGCTTTTGTCCCCATAAGAGGGAAGTAATTAATGTATATTTTAGTATGGTCCTCTTGTAGAAATAATGCCTTTTTACTCTGCTTGAGTCAAGACCTCCCTGAATAACAGGCTTCTCCCTGGTTTGTTGTAATTTCTGTACCTATGGTAGTTTGGAGCTGCCTGTAATTACAAATCAAGAGAACATCAATCACAGCATGGCTTAGGAGATTTGCAGCTGAGGGACTTGACCCTCCAAAATTCCTGATTCAGGTGCCTTCTGGACCAGAACTGTCTGAGTCTTGTTACCATGAGATGTCTCTTTGGTTGCTTCTGTGAAGCAGATTCCTGCTGTCCCAGTCCCCATCTCCTGGGTACTTTAGAAAGACTGTCTGGGCCAGGGATTTAGTCTGAAGCAGAGAAACAGCTTGATGTAGAGGCAAGAAGTCTTCCCTAGACATGAATGTTGCATAGAGACCTGGATAAAATATTAACATGGCAGTCAATGTGATGAGGGCTTGCAGGAGTATCACCTGCTTTTGTGAGGAATGGGAAGACTGGGGTCTCCAGTGCTGCCACTCAGGTTGGATGAGCACTAAACTTTCTTCAAAATGTCCTAAAAGAAAATGACATCTTAGACCTTCTGAGTTTCCCATTTGTGTGTTAAAGTGGTCTTCTTTAGAGATATGTTAGGTACAGTAATTATTGTTCTCCATAAAGAATGCAGTTGCTTTATAGGAAATGGGTTTTTCCCCTTTTATTTACTTATGGGAACTAGAAACTCTGTTTCAGGTCCACCCCCTTGGGGCAGTGTCGTAGCTGGTTTTCCACACAGTAAAGCCAACAAATCCAACTAAATCTTTGTTGACATGGTGTTTAAGACTGCAGGACCTAACCTTGTGTTGCTGTATGAGTCTTATCTGCGTAGCAGTGTAATACATACTCGTCATTATCCTATTTTGAGCTCCCTAACACATACGGATAAGTACTTGCACCAAATCTGTGGGTAATAATTGAATAGTCTAATACAGTTACAGTATTTAGCATTTCTAAGTCTTTTCATTGTACACAGGGATATTTCCTCTGTATAAAAGCAGAAATGTGGTCGAACAATGGATTTGCTATCAGTGATTAAGAAACATCCTCATTTAAAACACTGGAGAGCTCTGCCTAAGAGCTGATGGCATGGCACTAGCTACAGTGTCCTGCATGAATTGGCCTCTAATCCTATTTTCCTTGCAATAGAAATCTTCCCAATACTTTCAGTGTAGTAAGAGAGGGCCTCTATGTACTTGGATTCCAATAAACATGATAATAGATCAAATGCTACATTGGGATGTGCCTGCAGGGCTCTTGTTGACTTTAGCTGCTGCCCCAGTCATGCACCATGGAAAAGTGTGATTCTTTACATCTTCTAAGTGAACTGAAACATGAATTTATTAGGATAAATGTGTCTGTTACTGAGATTATCTAGAGCAGGGAGTCTCATTTGACAAACTGGGTATAAACAGAAAATCCATTGTTTTGGACATCATCAGAAATGGTATTTGCCTGAAGTTTGTGTCAGCATTATGGTATATAAGACAATATATCCAGTATAACTGAAAAATTGACCAATATGCCACAAATGTTAGCTACTTAAACAGAATTTTATCTGTGATGTTTAAACAACCATATAAAAACTTGATGCTTGGTCTCATGGAAACCTAGAAAATGGGATTTGGGCTGTGAGGAGACAAAGATCTGCTGGCAAGACCATTTTTAACACTATCAGAGAAGCAGTCCATGTGGCTCTCAATGAAATACTATTGAGCTTTTAGTTTAAATGCTTGTACACAAATGGAATCTTACACTGTAGGAAGAAAATTGGGGTGAGCAAGTGAAAGTGTGCAGAGTTATTACTGTTTGGAAGTGCTCCTGGTTTTAACGGGTAGAGTAGGGGGGATGCAGGAGCATCACTGAGGGAAACACACGGCATCTCTGTCTCAGGTAGTTTGTAGTCCAAGTGTTTGAGACAGATAATGACACAAGAACAATAACTGACTTCGTTGAGTTGTGTGGCAGCTGTGAAATTAAATATGAAAACTTAATTTCAGATCTTCTAAATTTAAGTCCAGTGCCTTAGTTGTGAGACTAACTTTGTCGTCTGATGGTGAAGTAATAAACAAGGATCTTCATCCTGACCTCCTGGGAGGGAAATTGACTGTATTATATCCTACCAAATGGTCTCCAAAATGAGTGCCTGTGTATTGGCTTGGGGGCAATTTTTAGTTTAACTTCTGAGCAGAATGTAGATCAGACATTGAAGCTTCCAAATTCCCTTTTATTTGTTTGATCTCTAGCCTCAAAGCTCAGAAGAGAAAGCTTTAAATAAAATAAACAAAGATGGGAGTGTGAAACAAGAAGCTGTAGGAGGAACACAGGCTCCTGTGTTATGCACAGATGAAGTGGTCATCGCAAGGAGGAGCATCAATCTTCACTCCTTGCCTGTCCCTCCCCTCCTCAAAGCCTTTTATGTCTGAGGCAGAAGGAGCTCTGCTCCTGGGCTGCTTGGCCAGGTCCTGCAGCCTCGGTGCCCGTGGTGCTCAGCAGAGCAGGGCATGCCCAGCCAGCCCACCTTGAGGCAGGAGAACATGTGGAGGCTCTCAGATCTCTGTTGTGCACTCGGGTGCAGAGGCCTGTCTTTGCAGCTCAGGGAGAGCGGAGGAAGGAGCACAGTGTTTTACTGAGTGTGCAGAGCTGTGGCTGGTTAGGGGGACTCTGTTTGGAGGGACTGTGGTTGGGTTTGGACTAACTTTGGCTCTCCTGGCTTTGTCAGAGCTTGAATGACTCTCTGCTTGTTGGAGACACAGCCTGTGGAGCTCGTTTATGTTTGATAGATGAACATTACATGAAATAGCAAGAAAGGAAAGTCTGTGAGGCTGCTCTGCTCAGGCTCCCTGCCTTTCCCACTCAGTAATGTCTGGGTCTACTCCACTTCCCCTGTGCTTTTTATGAGACCATGTATGAGCTCAATTCTGATGTTACTTGTAGTTAAATGCAACCTGGGTCACATCACATTTTCCTTTACATTAAATAAAGTAGCAAGACAGAGGCCATAACTGAATTATCAGGCTGACCTCCTAAATGTCACTGGATAATAAACATGCAAAAAGAATTCTCATTAAATACACATCACTAGCACTTTAATATCTAGGCAAATTAGACTGCTTTGGGGACAAGTGAGGTCAAATATCTTCTTTTGTGTCTGTGTAATATGGATTAATTCTCGAACTGGACAAAAGCACTAACTGCTGTACTGTGTCACTTCATTATCTAGGGCAGAAACAAGCTGTGCCTGGGTGTTTTTGTACTGTGGAAATGCAATTTATTTGAGTAACCTCCTTTCAGTGGTTCTTGCTTGTTCCCCAAAGGACAGACAAAACTGTACTAACCTATTCTATTCCAGCCTGTTCAGTGCCCTTGAAGAAATTCGAATATTATTTGAATTTCTTTGATATCTTTAAGTTATAGATGAAAAAAAATTCTAAAAATATTACTAAACACAACGAAGAGGGTATTCCAGGTCTTTTTAACAGATGTTGGAGCTCTATCTAACACTGGTCTAGATTTCTATATAAGATTGATTCATTAGTGAGTGAGAATTAGACATTTATATAAAGAAAGGCTCAGTGCACCCACATGTGTTTTTGCATGAGCAAACAGCATTTGGGGCAGGAATATACATGTAGTGCTAGTTCTTTATACGTTATTTCAATAGATACTTTGCAAAACGGAGTCTTAGCTTGCAGAACCAGATAACTTTGTATCTTTTATGGGAGGCAGTAATTGTTACACACTCTCCACCTCTGCTATACTGGTGCAGCTTTACTGATGTATAAACTAATGCTTGAACTGTGCTGTCGATTTATACATGTCCCTGACCATTTAAAACTCAGCAGTCGTGGCACAAAGAAATGCCCAGACAGCCTTACTGGTACTGGTTTTGAGAAGGCTTTTAGTAGTGTGGGCTGTAGTTGGAAAGCAAACACAAAGTAGCCTCTGCCAGGAAATGAATCTTACAGTAGTCCTGTGTAGGTGTTTCTTTTTTACTTAAGAGAGCCTGACAGGACTGTGCTGGCAATGAAAGGAGGTTGCTTTGGATTTTGATTTAGCTTTGGTAAAGCAGTAAGGATGCTGTCTGGCTCACTATTGCTGTTTACTATGTGTTTTTTAAAATTAGATAATGGTAGAGCAGTCCCATATGTCAATAATAAACAGTTCAAGTAGGTTTGTATTGGAAAAAATGGGGTTGTCAGCAGAATGGTATTATTTGTCACAACAGTGGCTAACAACGGAGCACTTTATATTGCTAGGCTGTTATCAGCTGGGAGGCAATTTTATTAGCTGGCGAGAAGAGCAGTTTGGCAGAGCAGCAGCCGTGCTCAGCAGAGGGGTCTGTGTGAGCCAGCACGAGCTTGTGCAGGGCTGGAGGAGGGAGCAAAGGACCCCAAGCATTCCCCACAACATCTCTCCCCCTGCTGTGGCTGGGAGCAGGCATCCCTGTGTGTGCAGGGAGAGGCTCTGACTTCCAGAGCAGGCAGAGCACAAGGAGGTCTCTCATGGACATGGTTGTTTTGTTCCCATGCTGCTGGAGGGGTTCAGGAGACAGGGGAATGTGTCACCTGAGGACATGGGTTAGTGCTAGGCAGTGTGGTGGTGCCGAGTTCATGGCCGGACTTGGTCATCTTAGAGCTCTTTTCCAACCTCACCAGTTCTCTGATTCTATGGGTAAAATTCATCAAACTGACATAATTAGAAATAGTTTGTAATTTTTAAAATTGGCATGCTAATCTGAATCCGTCTCACACCGAGGAGCTGGAGATTTCACACGTACAGAGGGTATTCCCACATCCCACATACAGAGGAATATCCCACATCCACAGTTTTGTCAAATAACCCCTTGCTACCTTATTCTACAAAGCTTAGCCTCCCTTACATCTAGGGCATAGCAAAGTCTTTCATTAACTAACATCTAGCAAATATCAGTCATTGGAAATATTTGGAGGGTCTCTGTACTTGTGGGTCAGTCCCAAAATGCCTCTGTTTGTCTACAGCAAAAAGGTGATCCCTTCTTTATGGAAATCACAGGCTCTGCTTTTTTTTGCCAGGCACATGCTCTCAGTACAGCCATTTTTCGTGTGTCATCATGCATTCTGCTAATGCATTTAGCTCTGTTCTTTAAGTATGGACAGGATAGGGTTATTTTTCAAAAAAATCCTTAATCTGCACTTGCATCTGCTTAAGTTTAGTAATTCTGATTGGAGTGATAATTACAACTACATTGGCAGCTTGCTCCTAATCCTGATCAAGTCAAAAACACTCTAAAAACAGTGAAGTGAGAACCACAGTGTCATCATCTTTATTTCTAGGTTGCAAATATTTACAACTTGTATCAATTACAGAATGTGAAACCTGTGGTTCAGTCCAGTGGGACTCTTATTGTCAGTCTTTTCATAAAGTTCTTACGGAATTGTGTGACCATATCTAGCTTGCCTGCTTTTCTGCAATATGACTTTTTAGTCTTCCTACTTATAATGAAAAACCTGAGAATATGCCCCAAACTTGCTTCAAAGCTCAGTAGCTGAAACCAGCTCCCAGTATTTTTCATTGCCTTGTGATCTGAGCAGTTTGAGTTGTGCTTTTGCTCCTTGTGTGTATGGATATGCTCTGAAATTGCTCACATAATATTACAGAAGAAGGAAGTGTAGGACTGGCTGCTTATTTACCAACTGAGCTATCAATAATGCAATTAATTCTGTTTCTCTGTATTTTAGTTTAGAGTTCATTTTCCACTACATTTCATTACAAAGAATTTTGTATCTCTTGTTATTCAACTTCCAAGGAATGAGTTAATGGTTCCTGGTTTTGTTAAGTTAATTTTAGATCATGGAACTGCAGAAGATTCTGGAAATTAAGACAAATTCATAGTTGCACGGTTTAAGTGTCTTAATAAGATATTTGGTGAGGAGAGATCATCTCACCAATACCAAAGCAGAAATCTGTTTATGTGAGGGCAATGCAAAGCAGAGACCAGCTGCAGGTCTTAAAAGAGGAAAGTTACTGGCTTATTTAAATGCAAACCAATAGAAAGTATTTAAACTGTATAATCTATGTAGAATGAATTACTCATTTGAAGCATTCAGGATGCATTTCTGTTCTCCATTGACACCGTCTAGAGCAGTGTTTCCTTTTGGAGCTTGTTATAAATTACTCCTGGTGTTGTCTTGAAGTTACTCTTTAATTTCTCCTGAGTGGACGTTTGGAGTGGTTGCGTGGTTTGTTTGGCTCTCTGCAGTGTAGAAGAGATGCCAAGAGCAGCCCCTCAAGGGCCTGGCTCCCTCAGCTCAGCTGCTGCTCTGCTGGGCTGTCTGTGGGCACTGCCTGCCCTCAGCACAGAGGTGTTCACAGGCACATGTAGTGTTTGAAGAAGCAGAGGGGAGGCTTTGGTAAGAGTGCTGATTGTTCTGTACACTTTTGGCTACCACAGAAGGGAAATGGAGATATTGGGGGAAAATATTTCCCATATTGTGTTACCCCTGTTTCTTGTAACTTTAGTGGGAGATAGTTTTTTGCCAGTTTGTTGGCAATGAAACTGCATATTTCTCTGGGAACCTAACAAACAGAAGTATTTTTGTATAAAGATTGAAGTATTTCTTGCTCCATAGCAGATATGCATTTCCCTACTTTCATCAAATCCACTAGTCCAACAGCTCCTCTGTTTGTGATAGCTGTGGTTAATACACAAGTGTTGTGCCTTGCAGACCTGCAGCAGCTGTGGAATGGGTCAGATCAATTGTCCATTTAATCCTGTACCTTATGTCTAATGATGTTCTTATGATCCAGGAGAGGGAAGAGCCTCTGTAGAGGAGAGTGGAGCACTTGGCTGGTCTGTGTACCATGAGCATGTTTGGCAGGGATTGTCAGCACTAACATTTTAGGGAAAATTTGCCCTTAATGAGTCTCAGTTAAAATGAGCTCTGTGGAGATCAAAATCCACCTCAGTAGCTGCAGGTGCCTTAAGAAACACATCCCCAGCTCCTCCACCAGTGCCTGTGTCTGTCCTGTCCCACAGGCACTCACTCACACATTGACTTCCAGCAGAGCGCTGCAGTGCTTCAGAAAATCAATACTGCAGAAGGAATATTTTTCTTCTCTTAGCTTATCAGAACCAAACTTTTGTTTCTGCATCATTTCCTTGCATGGCTACACCCCTCTCTCATCACCATCCAATTTATTTATTTTGTAATCTGTAGCCTTCCTGCTACCATGCTAAAACACCGAAGTCTAAAACACCAAACTAGTAAAACACCAGTCTTCTGTCCCAGGTGAGCTTTTTGAGTTGCCATGTCAAGAACAGTCAAAATTAAGGACCAGGCTGCTACAAGGAATTGGCTTTTTCCTCAAATAAACATATTTATTTTTCTACCTATTCTGGAAATTTGCACTGTGCTGCCCTGTATGCGGCTTCTGTAGAGTTATCAAGCCTTAAATTCTGCCTCACCTCATTGTTTTCAGGTGAGGTTTAGCCCAGCACGTAAATAGATACAGGTGTGGGCAAGTAAAACATGCTCTTTTCAGGACTGCTAAATACTCCAAATGCAAATGGAATCTTATTTGAAATATTAAAACCTGTTGAGTTTCCAAAACCAGGACAGGAGGCTTTCAGTTACTCTTGTAATATGGGGTTTTGGCAATTCCTCTCTAAATATAGCCCTAAATATTGAAGTGGATATCTTGAGAGAGAAGGTAGAGAAACAGTGAAACTCAGGTGTATTGGAGAAGACCTAAAATGATGACAGAGTTTTACAAAACTCTGGTCAGTGTCTTCTGGCCAGTAAAATTGCTTTCAGCTTCCCTGGAGAGTTTGAGGCTCTGGTGTGGATAAGTGAAATGTGGGCATTATCATGAAGGGTGTGGAGGGCAATGCTGATAGTTTCACCTGGCTGTGTGGGAAGATTTACACCTGACCTTAAAAATCTTGATGTCACGGATGAAGGAACAAAGCAGAATCACAAGCTTCTACCTGCATGGTTGTGTAGAAATAAAAACATGTGCTGACTTCTGTGAGGCATTTTCTTGAGATTAGTTATGGAAAGCTGTTCCAAAACTCAGCAAATCATAAATAAAAACTGTGGTGGATAGAAAACTAATTTTGTCATCATGCCTTCTAGGCAGGTTCAGTGGTGAGCAGATCCCATGCAGTTGCTCATAAATATGTGGGAAGTCACCACTGCTGAAATTAGCTCCACCAAAAGGCAGCTGAGGAGCTGTTTCTGGTTGTGCCTGGGCAGGATGATCCACAGCCAGCCCAAAGCTAGGAGCAATGGGGACACCACAGTTCAGTGGTTTTTTCTGTTGTACCAATACTTCTTTGAACAACACCACCTCCTGTTCCATGCAGTGCTCTAGGGTTGAGCTGGGAGGGTCTGCTAAAGTCAGCACAGGCTCTGCATGCACTTCTGCAAAGCATCCTGGAGAATTAGCTCTTGGGGAGGAGTGGGAATTTTAAGGCATTGGGTACAAAAAAAAAGATAAAAAAGCAAAAATGCAGTGTGTGGATTGTGCTGGAAGTACTTAAAAGTGGAAGGGTGTAGACAGTTTATAAGATCTTGTCTCAAACTGTGGTATAGTTCTAATGGGGTGTAGTTTATTATCTCTTTGGTTCAGTAAATGTACAGTGACTTTAGTAATTTCGATTAAAAACTTCTAAGAAGCTTTTAGGTCTGAAGTTGGGTAAATTCCTTTCAATTCAGTGCAAGTGCTCCAAATGTATGTCAGTGAGTGAGAGTCTGTTTTATCTAGGAGGTTATTGTTTGTAATGATCCTTGACTAGCAACCCATGTAAAACTCCGTTTTTTCCATAGATGCCAGAACAAGAACATGTATCTAGCGCAGTCTAAAGTTTCTGGACTGAGAGAACAGATCAATCTATATGGTCAGTTTGATCCCTGACCTCTTAATGAAATGCCAGGTTTGAGGGCTTTAATTAGGCATGTTCTGAAAGGAAATAGGCCAAGGCTAACAGGTCACTGCATAAAATGCAGTACAGAGAAATGTCTCATGACACTGCCAACCAGGGCCCCAGCTCCATCATCAATAGGCAGTCAGATTTTAGGTGTCATCTCATCTTTCAAGGAAAATAGGCTACTGATGTCTTTCAGCTTTTTATTATATGGGCCACTGCATTTTACCACCGTCTCAGAAAGAGACTTCAAAGGACTTTTCAGATTCTTTCTAGTAAGAAAAATAGGTGACTGCTGGAAACGGTGGGTTTTGACCATTGGTTAAATATAGCTTGTAAAAGAATCATCCCATTTTTTCTGGGTGTCACAAGTCACTTGGTTAATTAATGTTTGTTTTGATTGAACTGTTTTAAGTCAAACTGTGATTAATTCTGGCATAAAAAAATATTAAATAGAAAATTGCAGTAAAACACTATTATGTCATAAATCGCAAAGAAGGATGAGTGATGCCAGAGAGCAATTCACCATACACAAAGAGAACAATTTGTTCTTGTTCTGCATGGTGGTAGACTTTCCCTTTTGGCCATGAGCATATAAATATTTTAAAAGCAAAGTTGTAAGTCTGTATAGTGATAAATAAGCTTGCAATAACAGAACAATCAAATGAATATTCAAAATATCAGTGAAATGTTTTCTCACAAATGTCTGTAGTTTGCAAACTAGTAACTGTGTACTCCTGATTTAGGGTGTCTGGATAAGAACCCTCTGTTCACATGGGGCAATCATGTGTCCAGATCCTCATGCTCAAGCCCACATTTTGTTTGTTTACATCTACAGATGCAGTAATTTATTAACTAAAAGTCAAGACTTCCACTACTGCAGTAACAGCAGAATTGAGGACACTAAGTTCAGGTTGTTTATAATCAATGATTCAGGTTAACAAATCAGGGAGAAAGTACTGGAAATTATTTTCCTGGTCTGCTTATATTTAGAGGGAGGTGAATTGTGAAGTTCTGTGTGTCCAATACTGTCTGAAGTCTTAGAGCAGAACAACACTGAATCAGTATGAAAAAAGAAGCTTGTATGTGGTGTTCAGTAAGAATAACTACTTTCAAATAATTTTTTAAAATATGCTTCATTTAACTGCTGAGATTCTCTTAACAGAGTCTGAACTCACATTCTGCTGTCAGAGAAGATGGAGAATATATGTTAAAAACAACAGTAGTTTCTACAGAAGGAAGAGACAAAATTTGGTCTGTTGAATTCACAGTTCTGCATTGAAATTTAAACTAAAACTAGTACATAAAGGTAAAACCAACATAGGAATGATTTTGGTAAGCAGGCACACAGGTGCTGCGAGGAGTTGTGACTAATACTGCTTTCTCTTCAAAGCAGAAACGATGCTAAGCTGGTGTTCTGGCAGCCCTTCAGCACCATGGTTGTAAGAACACTTGAGCTTCAAGAGCCCATTTCTCCAGGTTGAGTTTCTCAGTGTTTCCAGGGGAATTTCCCCTCACAAAAGCACATCTTGCTGTCTGAGCAACAGGCAGCATCTCAGGCTAGAGCCCTGTTGATTGAAAGAACAAGTTCAGCCCTAGCAGGGAAAGAATGGGTTCTCTGCACCCTCAGGTTTGGTCATAATAAATATCCAAGGCCAGCTCTTCCCTGCAGTGCTGGGCAGGTGTGGAATTGGCACAAATTTGGCACCATTGAGCTGTGTGCAGCTGCCAGGAGTGTCGGCTGCTGCCGGGCTGCCCCTGCCATCCCCGGGCTCAGGGGACAGTGACAGCATATGGGGACTCTCCTGGGCTGGCCTTCTTGCAGCTGTGCCATGTCCCGGGAGAGAGGCCTAAAAGACACTTTTAGTGTCTTTTTGCAATGAGTTGCAACTAACTCCTTTAGCTGCTGGAGTTGTGTTTGTTAATGATTTTTCAGCTTTCAAAACAAAAATCCTGTATTCATCTTAATACCTTGCTGTTGCTGTGTCGGCAGTCCTTAGCACGTGTTTGTGCATGCAGGGATTTAATTAAAACCTTAATAACTAAATAATCACCACACAGTCTGGGTGTCTGTGAGATAGCACTGCGGAGACACTTTTTGAGTTCCTCAATTGCGCACCACAGTGCTCTGTACTATTTTTGATGCTGGGTAATCGTACTCCAGCATTGCTGGTGAGGTGTGTATAGATTACGAGGCAGCTGGAGCAGCGAGCCCAAGAGCAGTGCTTTGCTCAGCCACTGTTTGAGGCATTTCCTTTGATCATGCCACAGCTGGGAGATGCTCAAATGTCCTAGAGACTGAGACTAAAGTATTCACATTACCGTGCCTGAAGTGAGTTTCCTAAACAGAAGTGCCCTGATTACTTTACCAGAGATACTGAACACAGAAAACTTACTTTTGAAGTTTTCACACTTTGCAAAGTGTCTCTCACAGTCTGGGTGGCAGTCAGTGTTTTGGGCATTGATTGCTCCTGTAGGTCGGGTGTTCAGCAGAGAGGAGGCCTCTCCCCAGATCCCCCTCTGCACTTCAGCTGCAGGGCAATTCCAGGGAACGGGACTGCTCCAGGGAACGGGGCTGTCCCAGGGAACGGGACTGTCCCAGGGAACGGGGCTGCTGCAGGGAACGGGGCTGCTCCAGGGAACGGGGCTGCTGCAGGGAACGGGGCTGCTGCAGGGAACGGGACTGTCCCAGGGAACGGGACTGTCCCAGGGAACGGGGCTGCTCCAGGGAACGGGGCTGCCCCAGGGAACGGGGCTGGCAGGGAACGGGGCTGCTCTGCCTTTGCCTTTGCTGGAGCACAGCAATGGCCATTTCAGAGGTGGCACAGCCAGAGCCGCATGTCTGTCTGTCCTTCTCTCTTCTTGGCTGAGCGTGGCCAGGAGACCTCGGCCCCACGGCTCAGCCCTCCCACGCCAGGGAGAGGGTGCACACAGCAAATACCTTTTTGTATCTTTTCAGCACATGTCGCTAGAAAATAAAACAACTGAGCGAGTATCTTGGTGTNGAGCGGGCCGGCCCCAGGGAACGGGGCTGCTGCAGGGAACGGGCCTGCCCCAGGGAGCGGGGCTGCTGCAGGGAACGGGACTGCCCCAGGGAACGGGGCTGCTCCAGGGAACGGGACTGTCCCAGGGAACGGGGCTGCTCCAGGGAACGGGGCTGCCCCAGGGAACGGGGCTGGCAGGGAACGGGGCTGCTCTGCCTTTGCCTTTGCTGGAGCACAGCAATGGCCATTTCAGAGGTGGCACAGCCAGAGCCGCATGTCTGTCTGTCCTTCTCTCTTCTTGGCTGAGCGTGGCCAGGAGACCTCGGCCCCACGGCTCAGCCCTCCCACGCCAGGGAGAGGGTGCACACAGCAAATACCTTTTTGTATCTTTTCAGCACATGTCGCTAGAAAATAAAACAACTGAGCGAGTATCTTGGTGTGCGTGGATGTGAGGCAGGGACAGCCTTGGGAGCTGCAGCATGGGCGTGGCTGCCGCTCGTTGCTGTGAGCAGTCCCCTCGGTGTGTCCTGCCCCATGAGTTAGCTCATCGCTCTCCTCGGGACAGACTGACGGGAACAGATGTGTTCCACACCTGACCTCTGCTTTTCTATAGCTCCTGAGCACATTTTTAATTTAAAATTCTGCTCTTTCCTATAAAAGGTAAAGAAGATGTCAAGGTCTTGCTGTTCCCATTCCAAATGAAATGGGTTCATGTCCTGTTAATCAAGAAGTACAGACGCAGCATTTGTCATTTCCCTTTAAAGTAATGGGTGGTTGATACCTGTCATTTCTCAAGAAACTATATACCAGATTATGGTGTATTTATAGAAATCTCAATTGCTGGTAACTTGGCTGAAGCCAAGTTTAGGCATACCATTAGTAACACATAATGAAATGACCTAAGTGGAGTCAGATTTGGGAGGGGGAGGAAAAAACTATTTGAGTTGAATAGCTTGAGGATGCTGTTTTACTATTAAAATTAAGCTTCTGACCCCTGGCACTGAAGTGATAAAAATGAATCTCCCTATATTTCTCTTCTGCATTTAATCTTCTATATTGGAAAAGATAAAAAATCAAATCTCCTTCTCTCCCTTGTCTCTTTCTTTTCTAGGTACAGGACCTGTTTATGCTACAGACCCACTCCTATACATGTCCCTGTTAATACTGCATAAGCTTGTACATTTATTAGTAAACCACTGACGGACTGCTCCCTCCACTCCTCCTCAGCCAAACAGAAAGGAACCTATTTAATAACAAACAAAACCCCTGACAAAGAAATCCCTACCGTTTTAAAGATGGACAGAAAGAGACTGAAAGAAGCATGATAAATTCTACGTGGGGGGAAAAGCATATTTTTGGGGATGCCACAGAAAAGTAAACCACATAGAATAATGCATCTAGTTTCCAGACTCTATGGTGTAAAGCCCTGCTCTGTGCATGGCACTTATGATTTCTCTATTTTAATGTAATATTTTTTCTTTTCTAAACCTTTCCTCTGACTCTTCATTTTGCACGAACTGTTGAGCAGTTATCTTTATGACAATATGTAAAGATGTTGGGTCAAACCCTTCCTAAGAAAGGAAATATTTTTAGTAGATTATTGTGTTTAGGGTTTTTTTGATTTCCTTTTTCTTTTTTAATTAAATTATTTCTTTTGGAGACATTAAAAAGGTACATCTTACCATAATTAATATTCACTGTCAATAATATTTATTTTTAAATGAAGATTGGAAACAAGGTAAGACATTTGTTTATAAACTGTATTGTATATTGCTGAATAACAGTTGAATAAAAAGATTTTGAAATAAAGTTTTTACAGATGTGTGTGCCTTTCCCTGTGTCCTGAATGTCCCTGAAAAGGCTTGATGGCTGCGTGCCTTCCCTACCTTGTCACAGCACAGAGACTTGAGGAAAGACGCAGTACAAACAATATAAAATTGAAATTAGTTATTTTTCAGACACCCTCACCTAATGCCAAAGCCCACAGCAGAACGTTCAGGCAGCCAGTCCCAGGCTGCAGCTGCCTTTTCCTTGGTGCCACCAGTTATCTCTGGGCAGTCAGGGCAACACTTGGTAGGTGGACAGTGGGACAGTATGTGGCATTCAATGTCAATTGCTTTGGTTTGCCCCAGGCCACTCTGAAAAAAAGGTGAATCAAGCAATGAAAATCAAAATAAATCATCCTGGAATGTTGTGTTCCCTAGTTCCAAGATTTGTTTAAAACATATTCAGATTTTTTAAAATGCATAATTGTGTCATTTTTCTTATCCAGGTGAGGTTCCTTTAAAGAAGCTTTTTTACAGTAAATAGTTATTTCTCTGTTGCAAAATGCTTGTTTTTCAAGTGAGTCAGTAAGATGACTTAGTAAAGAAACATGACCTTCGTTAGCTGAATTTAGTGAACTGCCTTGAAATTTCCTATGCCTATGGCTCTTATCCTGCCATTTGTGTGGTGTTTTAGAGAGGAGCTTCCTTGTGGGAAAGGCAGTGACAGCTCCAGTGGCAGCAGGACTGTGCCTGCAGGAGCTGCAGAGCAGACACAAGACATGGCACAGCCTCAGCTCATACCCGAGTCCTGTTCTGGAAGGAGGGCAGGAGGGGATTGCCATTATCCCAGGTGCTCAGGATTTCCTTTTCCTAGGGCTGCCAGTGACAGCCAGGGATTTGTGCCACTTGCACTCACTGGGTTTGAGGCCAAGCAGATCAGGTTTGATACGTGTACTACACTGTGGTAGTAAAAGCCTTTTGCACTGGGGCAAACTCAGCATGGGGATCCAAAGGGGATAAAATCCTCACAGTAGTGTTCATCCCATTGCTGCCAGCTGTAGGATCCCATGGATTGGGGAGCAATCCATAATACTCCCACAAAAAGCTGAACTGCTCTTTGGAAGAACTTGGAGGAGGTGGTCATTGCCAGCCTGGAGGTGCATCAGAGCTTGAGACACTGAAGAGCACAGTCCTTGGCTTCCATGTGCACACAGGAGGGCTTCTAAACCTGGAGGAAAAGATAGGTGGAAAAAAGATTTGTGTGTTGGACCATGTCTAAACAAATACCAGCATTCCTGTGTGGGAATTTGCTCAAGGACACTGCAGCAGAAGTGTGTGTGGTGTCTGCAGTGTCAGGAGAGTTCTAACCCTTCCTCCAAGGGCTGGTCACTCAAGTGAAACCTGCCTGTGTTTGGGCTGGGGGTCCTCTGGCCAGCTCTTCATCGCTGCTGCTGTTTCCCCAAGGGCAGAGGATATTTCAGTGCCTCAGTGCCTCAACTTCATCTAAGGGAGAGAACTATAATTTTTCCACAAGAGGAAGAAGAAAATCTACCTAAATTGATCAAATAAATAGCTGAGGCTTGAAGCAGTGAAGCATGTCTAAGAGTAGTTATGCTTCCATTTCAACTTCAGCCCTACCTCAGCTGGTCTCCAAGTAAACAGGTATCTGCTTTGCTCTGATACTTTTGTTCCATCACTTGTTGAGTACATTGTCTCTTGAACTACAGACTGTGTGGTTTGGAGGAAATATATCAATCATCTTGAGTTTGTCCTTCCCTTCCTTTTGTAGCCTGTTACCTGCAAAGGGATGTGGCAGCAAGTTTTGTGTGCAATGACAGGAGTAAAATTACCAACATCTTTTAGACTTTAATCACATTAAAGGTGAAAAAATATTAAATCTGCAATTAAAAGTAACTTTTTTTATCCTGAGATCAGAATTAAGTGTGCCACAGTAGGAATAACAATTTTTACATTCCAAGTCAACATAAAACCTCAGAAGTACTAAACAATAACCTGAGGATTTGATGAAAAATCTCTTCTAGCAAGAGCAAAAGGCATTTTTTCTTTCCAGTGAAGACCTGTACACAGGCAGAGAGAACTCATTCCCAGGATAATTTCAACAAGTGAGGTTGCCTTGCTTTACCTTTGCCTTCACCTTCACTATATGTCTGCCTTTAAAAATGTGCAAAATGAGTCCTTCAGGTTTTGGGGCCATGGTTTCCACGTTCAGGCCAGCCTTTTTTTTTTTTTTTTTTTTTAGCAAAATACACAGCCTATAATTGGCCCCATATTCCTGGAGTGCAGGGAAAAGAAGTGGCTAAAGAGGAGACTGCAGCTTTCAGTACAGTATTTAGTCTTTAAAAAGCACTTAAAGGAATGAGAAACGCTTTGAAGAGAAATTGTAAAGAATTTGGAGCCTTATTGCTAGTGAGTGTGTTGAGAACTTTTGCTAAAACGTCTGTCCTTTGAGAGTGCTCTTTCTTCTGAAAAGGGCAACTGCCTCACTTCTGCTGATTGTATTTACAAAGGGCAAAGCGAGGTTTTGCCGTAGCCTTAATGGACAGAGGCTAGTGGCAAATCTTGCTCTTTCATAAATCTCAGCATTCCTCGTGGTGTCTGCTGTCAGAATCGATTAGGAGTAAGTGCCTGTGCTGCAGAGCCCTGGGAGGGTGGTGTGGTTCCTGCAGTGCCACACGGAGCCGGGCACAGAGTCCCCCAGCACCGCAAAGGCTGGGGTGGGTGGTGCCTGGGGAGGCAGCCCCGGGTCCCTACCCTGGGGACAGCAGAGGCTCCTCGCACAGCCAGGAAGCAGGGAAACATGAGGGATGGGTGTTGGGGGCCAGAGCTGAGTCATCTGTAATATAATCATAAGGAAACACACATTTTTCTTGAGAGAAAATCAATAGAACTTTGCACTTTTCCTTGTAATATTTCCAGTCTGCGCCATCAGCTGCAGCTCGCTCACAGTTATACTGCCATAAATTCACTGCGAGTTAATGGATTCCCACAAAAACGAGTGGATTTACAGCAGTGTAACAGAGCTGCTGCTAGAGCCATGCACATGTAAAAATACATAGAACAAAAGTAGTTCAATAGCACACAAGTGACCTTCAAAGTGCCAAGATCTAGCGAGTAAAAAACAAAATTACCCAGTTTGTGGTGTGCTCCTTTCCTGGCAAAGTTCCCGAGGAAAATGGAGCCTGCAGTGCTGAAAGCCTCGCTGTGCGTGGCAAGAGGGCCAGACCCACTGAAGGGAAGACGGGTGAATGAGCAGCTTCATGCTGTGATGGAGAGTGCAAAAGACTGTCTGAACATGTCATTTGTCATTTCCTGCATAAAACATTTTGAAGCCTAGTCTCGCTTGGAATTAGTAAGTAAGTAAATAATGTGCTCCCAAACTTGTGTGTCAAAACTAGGTTGGTTAATGTATGAGCTGCCTCTGTTGCATTTGTTACTCCACAGCAAATTTCATGCTTAGCCAGAGGCTGGCAAAGTTCATTTATTCATTATCCCCAAACTTTGGGCAGTTATTATTCAAACGCCCCTAGTACATCTATTTAATAAGAAGAGAACAGAAAATTGATGGGATCAGAAATGTTAAAGTCTTAATTAATGCTTTTAGCAAAGACTGATTGGAGGGGGGTTGTTGTGAGAATATTAATGCGCAGCAAGCGTGTCTGGCTGGTGTCACTGGGCAGGGGGAGGGCTCTGCCAGCCCTGCTCAGGGAGCTCTGTGCCTGTGGGACACCACCTGCATCACCCCGGGGCTCTGCACCTCCAGGGCAGGGAAAACCAGCGCTGCAGGCCTTGGGAGAGCACTAAATACCAACATGTGCGAATTACTGCTGCTAATGGGTTTAAATGGTTAAACATCCACTTACAGCAGAGTAAAGATGGGGGATTCTTTCTTTTCTGCTGTTTCTGTGCAGTGCTGCAGATCCTGTGCTGCAATGGAGGCTGCTGGGCAACTGTGGGCACCTGGGGACCAGGTTTGGGTTTTGTTCATGCAGAAGCAGCTACAATTATTCCACAGGAAAATTGCCAGGCCTTGAAACAACGGGAACAAGATGAAGGCTTGAAGAATCCCAGCAAGGCAGGCCATAAGGAACCCCTGCATCAGCCTGTCCTGCCCCAGCACAGCAGCAGCTGTGTGTGACAGGGATGGGGAGGAAGGGTGGCATGGGGGGGTTGTTGCTGAGTTTAGGCCAAGTTTATAAAATCCAGCAACCTCTGCTGAATAGAGATGGATAATATTATAAATGAAGCCAGTCAGGGAAAACACGTGCTTCAGATCTATAACAATGACAATCCAAAATTTAGCACTGAACAAGGTGGCTTTTTTTAAGGACCCGTGCTAATGACAACGAGTGGATTGAAATCTCCTATTTCTCTTCTGGTGACTGCCCACCTTCTAATTATAGCAATTATGGACATTCCAAGTAAAACATAGTTACATTAAGAATTGAATCGAAGAGGACTGTGATGTAGAGTTAGTTAATGGATTTCCCTATTTGTTGCGTATAGATTTCCTTTCCTGTTATTATTGAACTGTTTCTTAAATCTCATATGGAAAATCATCTGTAGTGTAATACAAGCTAAATTACCAAGGTCTTCATAGATAATTCAAAAATGTTTACAGTTCAATTGAAGATTATACTTTTCTAACAGGAAATGTTTGGGATTTACTCTGGGGAAAATGGGAAAGCGGGGTGTTACTTTTTTTTTCTATTCCATGACCAGATCTTTCAAAAACTTTCATTCATCTCTGTGTTAGTATTATCCTTGAAATAGGAAACAACAGGTTTAGTCTTTGGGAGTATTATACAGAATGAAAGAACAGATAACCACAGAAATGGGCTCTTATTTTTTTATTTTCTTGTAATTTTGCTTGGAAATCTGAAGTAATTGATTTATTTTAATAAACTAAAATAGGAATTCTTCATTACTAAATATTTTTCAGGCTTTGAAGTTGCTCGGACAATCCAGTGAGTATTGTGACTAATTTTGGGTTTTAGGGTGATTAACATAGTACTGAGGCAGGTGTTGATATTTAGGCTGACAGTCAAAGTCAACTGTTTGGCAAAAATTAGTAGCATATTTCTGATTTCCAAGTGTTGTGTTTCTATAATAGGTTTTAATTTCTTTTTTTTTTTTTTAACAGAGTCTGTCTGTATTATCAGTCTATGTTAAACATGAGATTTAGCTCTAAATTCCCATGGCAGAGCCTCTTTTTAATGCCTATGCTGTAATTTATTTACTTACTCTTCTGGACTGTTGCATTGCAGTACTTCCAGAGTTGTCAGAGTTGATCCAAGTGATGGATATCTGTCAGTATGTCATTAACCAACTGTCTTTGCAGTTTTACAAATGTGTCACCAGCCCCACAGGGAGTGTGGGAGCTCACACATGCACTGTGTGAGGAAGGTCGGTGCCGGGACTCTGACACCCTCTTGGCTTTGCCTCATCCTTCCCTCAGGAGAGCAATGTGGTGGTGGCTGTGACCCAGAGAGGAGCAGCTTGCCCAGATCTTAGCCAAGGATCTGAGAATTAAATTCCCCCTTGGGAATTAACATGCCCTCTCCTGGCATCAGGCAGCCCTGGGCTGTGCTGACTCTGTGCTCTGAGAATCAGAGTCAGTTCTCTGGAGCCTATGGATCCATCATCCAGCACCACAAGGTGGTGAGGACTCTTAATTTGTCTTTCTTTTCTGGGATGCCCTGCAAAGCACTGAAAGCAGGATGGCAGGGGCTGTGTTACCAGAGCCACGGCCAGTGCAGCTCAGGAAAGCTCCTAAGTGTCCCAGGGCACAGCTCAGCCTCACACTCTCTGGTCTGGAGGACAGCTACTGCTGCTCCTGCTGCTCTGAGCAGGCAGGGACAGGGGGAGCACAAGGAAAAGCCATCCCTCGCTTCCTGAAGGGACCCTCAAGTGTCTCAAGATTTAAAAGCCTGGTTTTCCTAGATAGTCATCCTGTGTCTGTGACAGGAATTGGGATGCTGCTGAAACATCCCCCAGTGCTATACTGAATTTAGAGTGCCCTGGCAAGCCAGCAGTGCCTGCCTACCCAGTGTGTCTCACTCTGACTGAGCCAAGCAGTGTGTGAGCTCCAGAGCTGCACTTGCTTGGGAATGTTGATAAACCTTTGGACAAAGACACAGTGTGCACATCTAGATCCAAGTTAGGCCAAGGAATAACTGTACTGAGTGATGATCTAGGCTGAACCATGTCTGCCAGTGATATCTGTGAGCCTGAGGGGAATGCAGCACTTGAGAAAGTGCACAAGAGAAGCTAAAGGCAACAAAATCAAATGAGACAGTAAAAATTTACAGTTTGATTAAGGAAACATCAGTTACTTTACCAAATACACTTGTGTTTGTTGTTCATTTATGCTAATTCAGTGCAAGATAGTAAAAGTACAATCATTCAGTGCTACAAATAATGATAATAGTGTAATCCATTTACAGAGTGCCTGGATATAATTTCAACTTTTATAGTATAGTGGTATGGAAGGCTCAGGTTAGTTAAATGCACAGCAAGGTGCTAATTGCAATCCTGGTTAGAATCAACCTCCATATATTGTTAAGTCGCTGATGATGACTTTGCACCCAAGCTAGCCAAGAACCAGGCAGCCAGACTCCTTATGACGCCCTTTAAAAATTAATAACCCTGGCATTTCAGTCTCCAGAGAAGCGAGCAGGGTTTGACAAGACAGGAAGACCAAAACTGAGTACCTATTAGTGCTTCAATCCTAGAGGACTCCGTGGGTGTGGCCACCTTGCAGTTCCCCAGCATCAGGGAGAGACAGAAGGTGGGCTCTGCCCTCAGGGCGGGGGGCTGCAGCCCCAGCACAGAGCAGTCAGCAACCACACCGTGCTCCTGGCAGAATGGCAGCTGTAACACAACTTAATAACAAGATTGAATAAAAGGAACTAAATCCAGCTTGCCACGGTGTCAAATGCGAGTAGTTGAAGTTTTTACAATATTTTTTAAGGGCATAAACTCCCTTTATGAACCCGAGTTAATTATTTAATG
Organism: Leptocoma aspasia; assembly: GCA_013399835.1. Taxonomy (NCBI): domain Eukaryota; kingdom Metazoa; phylum Chordata; class Aves; order Passeriformes; family Nectariniidae; genus Leptocoma; species Leptocoma aspasia. Next base: position 250,596 of record VXAX01004739.1, read on the forward strand.
ACCAGAGAGGTCTTACTCTACTGATGCTAGACTAAAGCATTTCACTAAAGAAAACCATCTCAAAAGCACATGCAGGGAGCTGTGCTAGGTTCAGAAAGTGTTTGTCAACCTGCTTGTATACGTGTATGGAAATGTCAACCCAGTTTAGGCTCATTACCCCGGGTAATTCAAACCTTGCCACAGGTTTTTTGGAGCGCAGCAGCACCAGAGAAAGCCCTGCTCACGTTCAGGGCCATGAAATGCCATGTGTTCACCCAGCACGTTTCCCTTCATTCGGTGCTCATCTGTTGCTGCTGGCTTGGGAAAAACATCCATCCAGTTTGTTGTTTACAGCCGGGAGTGCAACTGCAAAGGGGTGAGGGGGCGAGGCGGTGCGGGGAGCCTTGGGGACCATTTACCGGCAAAACAACCTCACCTGCTCCGGGGGCTCAGGACCACGAAACACACCTGCTGCACGGCCTGCACGAGGAATGTGCTCAGCAAGCTCTGCGGTCACGCTGAAACCATTTATTTTAATTTTAGCAACACTTAGCATTCCCAAAACAGCCGGATGGAGCTCGAGGACACAGGTAAATAAGCAGGAACAGCGTGATTTGACACAGCTCGAAGTTTCACTCTGCTCTAAGACAAGCTTTTCTCGGTGGGGAAAAAGGGTGTGTGTTTTTTTCTTCACGTGCTGAACCAAGAAGCAAAATAAGGTGTTTTCCCACCTAAACGAACAGATAACGGGTTTTGTCATGCATCCCTAGCTAATTGAGGTGTGATGAAGTGCATAATTCCAAAGCTATCTAGCCTGAGGGCTTAAAGAAAAGCTAAACTGTGCCTGCAAAGCAGAGTGGAGATAGCTGGTGTGACAAGTGCCTATCAGGAGGCTGCAGGCTTTCGAACCAGCCCGACACAGGGGCACTATCTGATTGCAGCTCCCATTCTGCCCACAGTCCTGCTGCCGGGTTCAGCAGTTACTCGATGGCCAATAAGGCATTAAAGAGTCACAATGTACAGCTTATTTCAGGAGGAAATATTTTAGCAGCACAGGTGACTGTCATGCATGCATTAAGAAAACCAGGACACAGCATACCAAATTAAGTTCAGCTACAGTAAAATAAATGTAACAGAGCAATGCTGACCCCAACTACTGAATGGTGAGACCTGGCTTTTGCTGCACGGGTGAGATTAGGTTTTTCTGGTTTGCTTTCCTCCCTGTCACCTTGCATATATAAATCACATATATAGTGTATATTCACAGAAATATAGCATATCTTTACTATTCAGATGTTTGAGATAAAACCCCAATATCTTAGAGAGAGAAGTGTCCTTCAAGCTCTGCAGCACAAGCTATGGTTTCACAGAAATACAAACTGCAAGAGGAAAATAGCCCTTACTGTGGCAACTCTTTCACTTTGTTAGATTGTAATATATTTTCTCATTTTTCATGTGTCTGGTTCGTGTGACCTGCCAGTATGCAAAAATGGTTGTTGACAGTTTCTTTGTTTTGGTTTTATTATAATGTAATTTATGGGATGCTGAAAGTCTGCAAGTACTTGTACTTGACTGACATTTCTCTGAGAGTCAAAAGATTGCTCTGTATACTTGACTGAGATTAAAATGAGTAGACTGCGTATAGCTGTATCCTGCTTTGAAAGTGCAGGATTGGAAGGCTTCCATTAAATTGTTATTTTCAGTTATTATTAGCTCCTAAATCAGTTAATATAATTCCTTTCCCATAATGAATGCACAGCACTGTAAGCCTAAATGCCATATTTTCTATTGATCTATTTCCACAACCTGTTTAGTGAAATAATTAAATTGATTTACAAGGCTGACCCAATATCTTAGTGGTTTAGTAAATCACGCTGCCATGTGGGAGGCTCAGCTGGTTTTAGAGCACAGCTCGTGGCAGCAGCAGGACCTGGGAGCGGAGCTGTTGTGCCGCACCTGGAGAGGCGCCGGGCTCCGGAAACGCCTCCTCCGACAGCCAGGGAGAACGAGGGCTCCAGCTGCTGTGCTCAGTCATCACCTCTGGCCAAAGATGGGGAATGTCTTGGTGCTTCCCAGTGAGAGCAGAATCCGAATTGCAGGCAATGTATCTACACTGCCAACTGGAACAGCCCCGTTTTCTACCCCCAGAACTGACTCTGTATATCTGTGTGAGCACCAAAAACCACTCAGCTGTGGAGTTTGGTATTTTTATATGCATGACAATGAAGGAAATTATTATTTCTACCTCCTTTTTTTTTTTGTTTTCAGTTCATGAGAAGAGGACAACACACAACATCTGTGTTTAAATGCCAATTAAAACATGTCCCACAGTCCCTTAAAATCCCTGTGAGTCAGTCCTCAGGGGACAGGGAGGGTTTCATTAAGATGATCTCCTTGGCACAGGAGCCCCTCCTGTAATGACTCCTCCATGTCTCCCACAGCTCACACAGGCAAACACTCTGGGCTGGTGCCGGCAGGACCTCCAGGATATTCCTGGGTTTGCTCCCAGCTCACTTCCCAGTGTTACAGAAACACTGAGAGCCCTTGGAGCACGGGCAGGACACTACAGCACTGCCTGGGAGGAGACACAGCAGCCAGACTGTGTAGCAAGAGTGGCAAGAGCCAACTAAAAGTACCATTATCAGAAGTGGGTAACAACTCTCCTTCTCATGAAGAGTGTGGATTTTGACAGCTGCAGTCTGGAACAAAAAGGATCAAGGTGGCTTCTGTTGCATCAGGGCAATGGCTGTTAAGCCAGCCTGGCTGGGTCCCTCAGGGTCCTGCCCTGGCCAGCCATGCAGGGAGGACATCCCTTAGGGGACACATGTGTGGGCAGGATGGACACAGACCTCCATCCTGGAAAGACAGAGCCCATAACTTTGAAATCAGCATTTGAGACACCAGTTATAATGCCTCTACTTGCAATCCCTGAGCAAGCCTCGACTTTGCTTTCAGCATCTAGTACATTTTTTTAGTTCTATTATTTTTCATAATTACACAAAGAAAAGAAAAAACATTTATAAAGTATAAAAAAAACTTTAAAATTTGAAGACAGTTGTTGGATGCATTTTGCAGCAGATGTCGTTATCTTCCTTCCCTGACCCTGACCTGCAATCATTTCTATTTTGCTTTAAATGATACTGTAATTTCACAATACGTATTCAGCTGGAACTATTATTTTTTTAAAATAAACTTTACCCTTGTGCTGACTGCTCCAGGCTCTGAAAAGAAACACTTCTTCCTTGTGACTGTTTCAAAATGTAGGTCTGAAATTCAAAATAAAATGTGTCGGTAAATGGGCTGTAATCATACTGAAGGGCAAGTGCGTATTCCTCCTCTAAGGCAGAAGAAAATAAAGGAAAATCTGCTTTGCTTCTGCTGCCTCAATGCTGATAATTTTACAGATCAGAGGGCTTTTTTAGAAAGAAGCCTGCTGTGCTGCAGTGTGTGTTTCAGCACTGAGATACCCGTAGTCAAGCCCTTAATGCCACACTTGGATGTGTAAATCAGGGCTTCATTTCATGTCCCCAGCAGCACCTGGTGCCGCCAGCAGCAGAGGGCCCTGGCAGACACCAGCACAGGCACTGGCAGCTCCAGGCTCACCATGGGCCTGAGCACTGGGAGCAGCGTGTCTGTCCTCAGCTGTGCACCTGAGAGCTGCAGGGATGTTACATGAGAGCTCAGTGCCTCTGAGAAATAGCACTGAAGTGATGCAAGGTTCAAAAATTACCTCAGAGTGACCTCACAGTGACACACAAACACCCACCTCCTGAGGGCACAGCAGGGTCACAGCCCCCTCACTGCCCTCCATCACAGGAGGACATCTCCCCTACTTCAATGTCTGCCTGGCCTCAGAGTTAGCTCTCTTCCAGAACAGGACAACCACAAACCAGAAGGAGCTGGGCAGCCCTGTGGTCAGTGTGTGCCACACAGCTAAAGCTGACAGGGTCCTGGGCAGTGACTTGCTCTCTGCCCCAAGCCTGCGTGGCACACACACACCTCTGTGGTGACTGCCAGCTCTGCTGAAGATTACCAGCTCCCTTGGTGATTACCAGTGTGCTTTTACATATAGATCTGTCTTTTCCTGCAGCTCCTCTGTATACTTGCCAGAGCATCCATCCTTGAGCTTGCTGTAGCCCCAAATAACCGCTGCTCTTCCTGTAGCAGGATCCACCCCTGCAGCATTCCTCATTTCACACTCTCATAACTCAGAAATCCTTTAAACCACAGCAACACAGAGTGACTCGAGTTACCTGCTAACCAGGGCTCTGTACTTACTGAGCTGTGGCAAAGCCAAGGAGCCCCTGGCAGCTGTCTGCAAGAGGGCTTTGGGTCAGGTATAAGCCTGTGATTAGTTAACTCTGTTTAGAGAATGTACTTAAACATTTTCTCTCCCCCATTTTCACACAGTGTTCTGTTTTTAACAAGTATAAGGTGCTTAATAATCTCTACCACTAGCAGGATGAAAGCTCTCCCCTTCCCATCCTTGCCATTTCATCCCACTGCAAAATGTATAAATTAATCCCATGCTAAAATTAACATATATTGCTGAGGTAAATGAATTGGCATCTGCATGTGTATCTATTAGCTTCCAGCATTTCCTGAGAGGGCTTTCATTTAATTACCAGCCTGACAGCCTAACTCATTCCCAAACTGCAGCCACATTTATTACTTTTATCTTCTTGGACACCTGCCTCTCTCTGTGGTTTATCAGATTTCTAGTGAAGAGAGGGACAGAATATTTTCTATTGCACCAGGTTATTGTTTCTTTAAAAGGCACTTACTAGAGCACTGACCTCAAACAGGGGGTTGTTTTGGTTAGCTTTGGATGGGCTTTTTTCTTTTTCAATTATCAAAGGACTGCTGCAGTGTTAACTCCCTCACTGCCCCACCACACTCCAGCAGTCCTGAAGAAATGGGATTACACACAGGGAGCTGAAAGCCTCATCGCCTGCTCTGTGCAAGGAGCTGACCACTGCTCATAAGGACCCTGCCTGCAGTAAGAGTCCAAGCCCTCAGATGCTGTGACTGCTTTTCACACTCCCATGGATGAAAACTTCAGGAGTCCTGAGCATAGCTCAGTGCCCCCCACTGCAGCCCAGTGAGGGGGATTTAGCTGAATTTCCCTCGATGGTTTGGGTCACACTTTATACAGTCACTGATGCCTCTATAATTGGTTAATAAAACACCAATTTTTTGGTGTTTGATAAGCAGGAACATTATAAAAGTAATGCTGCCTCCATGCATTACCAATATAGTCCCAGGCAGCGTTATGGGTTAGCAGCACGCTGTATGCACCACTCCATAGCAGCTGGGAATCAGCGGCTCTCCCCTCAGATTGCCTCAGGCAGCAGATCAGGACGCTGCTAGTTCAGGTGCTGACTGTGTCAACGGGGCTCGTTCAGCCCAGTTTCAACAGACAAATAGCTCCCACTTGTTTTTCTCTGGGTAACTCTACCTGAGACACACAGGTCCCCTGGGCAGCACTCTTAGGAGCTGGCATGCTGTGACAGACACCTTCAAACCAGCAGGACCTGAAGCTGAGTGCTCAGAGGAGCCCTTCCAGTGCGCATTCAGCAGCTGCATTTGGAGGTGTACAAGCAGACTTGCTGTGTTAAAAGGAACAGTTCACTCCTGACAGCCGCAGCATGCTGCTTCCAAAGAGTCTGGCATGAACAGGGCTTTGCTGAGAGTGATGCTTTTGAGAAAGATGGCTCATTATGGAGGAAAAACGAGAAATTCCTATCTGTTCAATTAATGAAGCTCCTCAGCTTCCCTGGGTTTCACAGCAGTTGTAACTCCAGGCACGGTGGCTGTTTGGCAGGGGGCAGCTGCTGGCTGGGAGCTGTCAGGAGGCGGCTGTGCCGTGGACACTGCCCAGCTGGAGCCTCCTGCTCCCTCCTGGGTCGCGGTGTCAGGGACAGTGCCCGCGGTCCCAGCCAGAGCCCCCTGAGCTGCAGGGTGCCCTCCCCCTGCCTCTGGCCCGAGCACCTGCTGGGAAACACAGCAAAAGATGCTTCAGGGAAACACAAATTATTTTAACATACACCTTTTCTTTTCAATACACCTGTATTATTTTCAAATTTTAATGTATTATGTTACTTTTATGTATGTATGTATGTAATTTTATTTATGTATGTATGTATGTTTAACCAAAACCAAATGAAATACATTAAACGAGTCAATCTGCTATATCTCCAATGACTATTATTACTTTCTAATTTACTATTCTTAATACTCATTTTTGCATCATACCTCCCTATCACACATGAGCCAATGTCAATTAAGTTTTAAAATAGAATATTCAACAAGTTATAAATGAGACTCAAAGCATAACAAAAGTAATGACTGGGAGACAGACTGTCATGGAATAATACATGAATGCTGAATGCTGGTATTAATTAGTAAGTACAAGCTGTTCAGGAGCAGAAGTGGTGCCTGTCATGCTGATGTGTGTTTGGATAATACGTGATCCCAGCATGCAGGGAAACCAAACATCAGCTGCCAAAGCCCCAGCTTTCCTGACTGCTCATTACTGTTTTGGGAAGCAAGTGTTGCTATTTTAGCACTGCTCTGTGCACCAAGGCTGGGTACTTGTAATTTGCAATAGTTATCTCCAGGTATTCTAGGGTTGCCCATATTTTAAATATTTTAAGACAGATATAGCTTCTTATTTTGATATAAGAATTTATTGGTAGTTAAAAAATGGCCTCCTTAATTTGTGGTGAAATTGAATTCCTTCACAATCCTCTTTTCACTGACACTCTGATGCAGAAAAGGTTGGTATGTGGAGGAGCTGGAGTTCTGTATGCTAAACCAAGCTGCAAATGGGCCCATTTCTTCCATAAGAGGACACAATTTGTAAACTTTTATAATTTATTTTTGACTCTGAGACAGTGAGCTGAATTCCAACAGCACTGTACAGTCTCGGGCTGCCCTCTAGTGTGAGCAGCTGTGGAGACAGGACACAGCCTGCCAAAAACCTGCCTTGTTTCAGTTTGTTTTCTAAAACCCAGCTATTAAACCATTGGGATTTTCTGAAAACATTTCTGGATTATTATTTGCTTCTGACTTCTGTGCCACTGAGATCTATTTGGACTGTGCTTCCCAGCGCTTTCTTGTTTCTGTCAGGCACAGACAAGCCAGCCTTTTGTCTGTGCCCTGGAGCAGCAGCTGCGATTCGAGATGAGAAGGAGCCAGGACTGCAAGGAAATAATGACCCTTCAGCTGGGAAGGACAGTTTGTCAGCTTGGGGCGGGGGCAGGACACAATGACAAGCCTTGAGTTAAGGGTGAGCTGATAAAGCAGGAAAATTAATGGAAAAATATATGGAAAAGACACATTTGAGGTATACATGGTACTTCAAAAGATGCTGCTCATCAGTCAGCCACAGCAATCTAAAATCAGTCAACCAAGCACCTAATGCAAGAGTTTGGGCTCACACACACAAATATTGCAAACATTCCTCTGGCATACCTACACGGACACGAGATGAAGATTCAGGCTACCACATCAATCACTCCATGTACCCACCGGGCTGGATGGCAGATTTCACCCTGCCCACACAGCCACCACCCCCAGACATGACCCTTTCCTGGATGGGCTTTTCCAGGGAATCCTGAGTGCTGACTCCCTGGAAAGGTCCTGGCTGCACAGCCAGTGCTGGGAGGGAACAGCTGTGTTGGGTATGGCCAGCCATTGGCCCCAAAAGTGCTGGCACGGAGCTACCCCAGGAACAAAGGAGATGCCAGGGGCACGATGCCAAGGCTGGGTGCAGGCAGGAGCTGGTGGGATGGTGGCAGGGCTGACATGGACTGGATGGATGCTGCCTCAGCACAGCCATGGGAAGGGGGTGGGAATTGTATTATCTGGATAGAGGAAATCAGATCAGAGGGCTTTAAATGGAAATTATTTTCACCAGTACAGATGTCCCTAAGGACCAAATTCAGCTGCTAATACAATTTGGCCAAGAGGAATAAACTATATTGATCTTGAGAGCTCAAATGCTTGCTGAAACAGTCCTTCTAGAGAATTACAGTATTTATTTCCTACATCACTGTCAGCAAAAGTACAACAGTAATTACAGCCCAGTGACTTTTTGCACACACCAGTTAACTTCATGCTCATCTCTCGCTTCAGTTCATAATTACTCTTTTTTAAAAAAATCTCTGATCTGCTATTCTTGTGTTGCACAAACATCTGTAATTATACTGTCTTGGGTCACTTCACATCTCAAGTTTTAGCTTTCTGTGACTGTCACAATAAAGCTCATTGTGTAATTTCTCCACAGCCACCCAGCTCTCCCAGGACACTGCTGTTCCCCAGCTTGGCCTGCACAAAGGTTTTTACCCATCCCTGCAGTTCAGCAGCCCCAAGAGGTACAGCAATATCCTCCCCTGGGGCACACAACTAGATTGTGTCTGTGAAAGGGGTTTGCACAGGTGTGAGTGGGGTGTTATTATTCTTGGAGAGCAATAAAAAAAGCCATATAGATTTAATTGGACAAGAAACACCAATGTTGGCACCTATAACATGGTATTAATAATATATATCAGGGAACTTTATCACTACAAACCTATTCCAAGGTGATTTACTTGACATAAAAAGCTTCAGAATTCTAAGACACTAAAACAGGGTGCTGCACATCCCAAAACATGCATTACAGTTATTTGCTGGCATATTTCCACATCACTTTACATTCACACCTTGCCCGTCTTTCCTCATTTCTCTGAGCCCTCTTTTTCTTATCTACGAACTGCCTTTGCCTATTCTGTGGTTTCTCAGTTTCTTCACCTATTCTTTTTCATGTTTATTGATGTGAGTCTCAACTCCTGACGCAGAGCCTTCTTGCTGGGACACACACTAACGCGCTGAGCTCGCTCCCTCAGACATTATATCTGAAGATAAATTGGGAAATGAAGATGTAGAGCTGTTGGAAGAGACTGGTTTCCCCAGGCACCAGTTTAGCCTGGATCATTGGATTTACAACACCAGCACTGCCAACACTGATTTGACTATTAATCCCTGAAGTGCCCTAAGAATTGCAGCATAAATCCAGTGAAGGAGCACTCATACGGCCCTAAAGACCCATAGCACTTATCCTGGTACTCCATTCATGAAAATTGATCTTCTCACAGTAGCAATGACAACTCAAGGAGTCCATGCTTTGTAAAACCAAGAGATCCACTTGCTGTGCTAACATACTTAGCTGCCAGGAGGTCTGGGATACAAACCACTGCTCTTCATGCTTAATACCCTGCAGACACTGGCCCTTTCTCCTTTACACACATCCAGAGAGATCTACTATTTCATTCCGTCAGGGATCACTTTAGCACTCACTTTGTGTCCCACAGCAGCACTCCACAAAATCATGTTTCCTACACCCTGCTTCTGTAACTCCCTCCCCAAATATCTCTATTTGTTATTTATCTCTAATTATCTGCTAAGCAAATAACGCCATGTGACAAGAATATAAATATTCTCTGTATTTGGAGAAAAATCATGCCTGAGCAGAGGACTGCAGGAGTTGGGACTGGGCTGGTAGAAAAAGGAATTGGCCACTCTGGTTTCAAGACTTCTGTGTTGTAAGTGAGCAGGACTTTGTCCTGTCCCAGGAGGAAAGAGGCCCTGATGTGTCAGAGCATGTAAATCTCACAGCGATTGGCATTTTCCTATGTCTTGACCTTGATTGCTAGAAACATGAGGGCTGATTTTAACCAAAGATCTCATGTTGCTGGGTGTGCAGTGCCAGGAACAGCTCTGACACGCTGTTAACCGCTGAGAACAGAACCAGGCACTGCCTGCAGCAGCAGCCAGGGCTGTGGCTGGAGAGGCCGTGTAGGACAGGACGGGACTAGGAAAGAACTTCTCTCTCCTGCCAGGAGAAGTGGGATGGGAGGAACTCTAGCAGGAGCAGAGAGGACCTGTGCCTGCCATGGCCCCCGGAGCTTGGGCAGAGGCTGGCTCCAGCACCACATTGGTAAATCTCGGTGGGGAGGGAGATCTCCAGAACAAATGAGGCAGCAGAAGTGTGAGGTGAGGAGTCTGCAGGATGGAAAGGCGGCAATGTGTATCCCAGCATCTGTGGTGGGAGTGACTGCAGGATGAGGGAGTAGTGAGGATGACACGGCCAGGCTGCCCATGACGAGTGTCCGGACTCTGCTGTTCCCGTGGGAAGGACACCGACATGTCACTGCTCCAACACCAGACCCGTGCACTCCGTGTGTCCGTGACCATGCTCACACGGCAGATGACCACATAAAATGAGGTGGCCTGTATTACAGAAGGTATGATTGACAGGGCTTTTTAAAAAGAAACTTCCCCCATGACAGTAAATGAAATACCTGTTGCTCAGTGTCTCCCAACTCAGATAATTTATTAGTACAAGAGCAGTACATAGCCAACGACTACGGCAGATTCCCTCACAGCAGATCCCCTCACGGCACATCCCGCCACGGCACATCCCCTCACTGCAGCTCCCCTCACTGCAGCTCCCCTCACAGCAGCTCCCCTCACGGCACATCCCCTCACTGCAGTTCCCCTCACGGCACATCCCCTCACGGCACATCCCCTCACTGCAGCTCCCCTCACGGCACATCCCCTCACTGCAGTTCCCCTCACGGCACATCCCCTCAC
>VXAX01004739.1:261263-278915 GCA_013399835.1 Leptocoma aspasia
CGAGGGATGGAGGTGAGGGATGAGGGGAGAGCGGTGGAGGACGAGGGATGGAGGTGAAGGATGAGGGGGGAGCGGTGGAAGGTGAGGGATGGGGGACGGGCGCCGGTGGGCGATGGAGGGTGAGGGATGGGTGGTGAAGGGTGAGGGATGAGTGATGGAGAGTGAGGGATGGGTGATGGAGGGTGAGGGGTGCAGGGAGGGCGATGCGGGCCGAGGGGTGGGGTGAGCCCGCCCCGGTTGACCCCCGCGCCGCCGTGCCTTGCAGGGCAGCTGTACCGCCGGCTGCCGCCCGAGGAGAGCGGGGAGCTGCGCCTGCAGGTAGTATATCCCGCTCGGAACTCGCTGTTTCAAACGAAATGCCAAACAAGAGCTTTTGCTCCAAACCGTGAGTCCGCCAGCGGGCCGGCCGCGGGGGCCGGGGTGTGCCCGCGCTCGGCACTGCACGCAGGGCCTTCGGCATGGAAACATCTCCCTCCGCTGGCACTGACGGGAAGATCTCCCATTCCCACGGAGATATTGCCGACTTGATGAAACCACTGGTCAGCAGCAAGTTGTAATTTAATTAACATGTACTATTTTAAAGCGTCCTTTCACGTGTCTTTAGCCCCAGGGCTCAGAAAAAGCCAAGACGTTTGTACACACCTTCCTGAAGCGTAGCATGCCCAAAATGAAAGATGAAGCTATCCAGGATATGTTAACTCGGAAAGCTGTCGTTCTGGAGCATTATCCGAAAAAAAGGATCAAGCAAAAGAGGAAGAAGACAAAAGGTTTTACTGCCAAGCAGAGGCGAGAGCTGCGCCTGTTTGAAATTGAACCTGAACAGCAAAGGTAAGGCTTTAAATGTCTTCTCTGTGTAGTAAAGTGGAACTACATCAAAAGTGTGTAAAAGCAGCAGCATGTTGATGTGCATAGGAACCCTCCAGTGTGTAAAGTCAGTCTGAAACACTAATTGTGGCATTTCAGCATGAGAAAAGAGTTCTTCTGTCTGCACAGGTGAAAGATTCATTTCTGTTGAGTTCATTTTGTGTACCTAAATATGACAAGAAATGAAACCCAGACACAATCCCCTCTGGTTTCAGTTTGTGAAGTTGGCCTGATTGTGACCAGAAAGTCAAAATTCTGCATAAGGTTCCTTGAATTTATCATGCTGAATGAAGCCTCTGCTTTGCTAACAGAGTAAGCAGGGAGATAAAAGATGGGAAAAAAAAGGAGAAATCTCTTCAGTCTTAGCTTGATGCTCTAAAACATATCACTGTTTTGGGTTGGTAGAGAGGACCATGCTGTATAAAGTAAACCAGCTGTTTGGAGTGGGTCACCTTGCAGGATAACTTAAGATTGTGTAACTTAAAAATGTCAGTCTTAACTCTGTGGAAATACAAACTACTTCAGTAATCAACCAGTGGGCTTTTTTATAACTAAATTTTGTATACTTTTCATTCATCTTTTTTTACTGCAGGTATGCCATCTTCCTCCCACTCCACGAGCTCTGGAAACAGTACATCAGAGACCTGTGCCATGGACTGAAACCCGATGCGTACGTTGACATATTTTAAATTTAGTCTGGGTTTTATACAGTAGATACTGTATTTGGGCAGTGATACAATAAAATCCAGTTTTATTGAGTTACTGCTTGAAACACTGTCATTAACTGATAAGCATATTGGTACTATTTCACAGAATCACAGAATTATTGTGATTATAATAGTCATGGTCACATTTTGTAAATCTGAGAGCTCATATGATTTTTTTCCCTCCTCTTTGATCCCGTTCTCTTCTTCAAGGCAACCCCATATGATTCAGGGCAAGCTGCTCAAAGCTGATCTCCATGGAGCTATTGTTACAGGTATTTTGTTTGTTTACTTGTAGAACGTTTTCTGAAATTCAGTAGATGATCCTGTAGTTCAGGTGCTTATTTTTAAATTCCTTTCAGTATCATTAACTCTAGAATCATATAGTTGAGATCATGTTTCTCTCCTTAAAAATGCTAATCACTTTACAACTACTCTTGAAAATCATGTTGTTGGTTGCAAAGGTTAACTGCATATTTTACCAGTGACTACTGTAACTACATTATTTCAGAATGTTTAAATGTTTATGTTTGAAAATGTTTAAAATCATGAGGCAACAGGAGAAGAGGAAGTAAAGTGCATCTGAAATTTTCTAATACATGCTTTTGTTCTTTCAGTTACAAAATCAAAGTGCCCCTCTTATGTTGGAATAACAGGAATCATTCTACAGGAATTTAAACACGTCTTCAAAATTATTACTAAAGAGGACAAATTAAAAGGTATCTAAGGCATTCTTTTTTGGTTCTTTTCACGACATGAATCATAAAAAAATTCTTGAGCACACTCTTCATTTTGTGCCTCTGAGTACATTGGTTTATATCAGTGCTTTTGGCTCTTTGCATAGAGTGGCAGAAGTCACCACCCAACAGCCCAATATCTTACCAAAACCACATCTCATGAGAGATGAGCAGTTTTTAAAATGTGCAACACTTAACTGTATGCTCCTGCACGAGGGCTAACTTTGGTAATTCCGGTTCAGTGTGGAGGCTTGGGTTATTTTTCTTCTCTTGATGAAGTATAAAAACCTTGAAACATGTCAAGGCTCAAATCTCCAGGTGAATATCATCCCCTGGTATGTCAGTATATTTCCATAACAAGGACTTTATTCAGCACACTTTGTTCAGTTTGTGTCCTTTTGCATTTCAGTTGTTCCCAAACTTAACAATGTATTTAGCTTGGAGCTTGATGGATTCATTTCCTACATCTACGGAAGCAAGTTCCTGCTCAGAGCAAGTGAGCGATCTGCAAAAAAATTCAAGTTGAAAGGAACTATTGACCTGTGATGTCATGGAAAGTCAGAAGCATTCACAGAAACATCTGTTTCCCTGCAGCTCAAAGAGCAGGTTTTCTGGCACATGGAAGAAGCAACATCCATGTGAAATATTTATAAAACATTTCTTTTTGCTGAAGAATGAGCAGTATCTGCTGTCTTTAAGCAGTCTCACTGACTGTTGAAATTGGTTGTGTCTGGTTTTTATATTTGTATATAATATTCTGGCTTGTATTAAAGTTATATGATTAATATTAACTACCTGACTTCTGTTTCAGTTTATAATTGTAAATTTGTACAGTGAAAATTATCTTTTGTAACTCTGTAATAAATACTACTGTTGCCTTCTGTATAAATTGGGCTTTAGCTGCCTGTGGGACTGCAGGTGCTGACAACTGCTCTTTATAATCATTGTTCCTGGGCCAGCATCAGCACCTTGGCCTGCTGCAGGCACGTGCAAATAAATTTTCAGCTGGCAGGTTTTACCTTGAGTAAGTCCCTGGCTGGGGTTGATATTGTTACAGGTAGCAGGTGTGTACAGTGTAACCACTGTTAATGTATATGTGTAGTAATGTGTAATGTAACCACACCAGGCATGCCCTGCAGCCCTGCCCAGTGCTCACTAACAGCCTGCTGCTTTCAGGGTGAGCCAGATAGCTGTACCAGTAAATACACATTGTCGTGGCACCGTGCAGGGAACACAGCACAGCCCAGGACAGGAAAGCACTCGAAGCTAGAAATTCACAGATGGAAGTGACCCCCATTCATCTTGTACTTCAATTACCCACAGAATTGCTTTATGAATATTTAACCTCTGTCCATGGAGCTATTGTGCTTTGTCTGTCCTCAGCCCCTTTTTTATTTTTTACTGTACACTTCATTTTTGATTGCCCAGATTACAATCCCTCATTGACTGGGCAGGTTTAACGTGTTTGGGATGTGGAAGTGACCCCTGAATTTAGATTGCTTAACATTTTTCTGCTATAAAAGTGCTTCTATGGCTTTAAGTGTAATTTTCAGGAGCTTTTCATCAATTTCACTATCAAATGAAAGACTTGTACCTAGGAAATTTTTTTCCCTGTCACCATTCAAGCCTTTGTAGCCAACCAGGGTCATTTCTTTAAAGAGAACACAGCTGTTCCTCACACAGTCACACCCCAAAGCTGAGTAACTGGGGCTGGGAGGGCAGTCAGAGCTTTTACCTGCACTGGAGGGCACACAAGGCAGGGAAGAGCCAGAGCTTCTCACCACCTCCAACCCCAGTGCCACACAGGCACTTCTCTGACCTCCAAAGCTCCCACTTCCTTCCCAGACCTGTTGCTGGGAGAGGTCACAGCAGAGCTGCACCTCCCTGGCACCAGCCCTCAGACACAAACCACCTTCACCACCCCTGAATGGAAGAGCTCACAGTGTGGGCAATACTGGTGTTCCAGAACAGATCCTTTGGAATCAGGAAATAGAAGCAGTTGGTATAGAAATAAAAATCTTTGTTGCAATTCTATGAAGTATTGCCCTTGAGATGGGGAAAACAGTGTTCTTGCCAGGGACAGATATGTTATATGGGGAAATAGTCTTTTGACACCAACCAGAATTTTTATCTGTGAAGTAAGAACAGTATGTGTTAAAGTTGTTAGACATAAGTTATTATTCTACCTTCCACCCATTATTCCTTTCAATGTTCTCTAAAATTAAAACTCTGTTTCCTGTAAGAGATCAGAAGGAAAAACAAACGAAGCTGTAGAAGCCATAAATCATAGCAGAAACTTTCCTTTCATGACAATGACCTAGTTTTAATTTTGCTCATAGCCTTCAGTGTAACATCTAATTAAGACATCTGTTAAATGCCTATAATATTAAATTAATAGGGGGAAGCTAATAGAACTTTATTGGCATAGTCCGGTTAATTAACATTAAGGGCCTTTAATGGAGGGCTGGAAGAGACATTAATGAGGGTGCCATACAAATTGGAATTAGGCACAATCATGTCTCATCGTGCTGTGAAGGACAGAACATGTTCTACCATATGGCCACATAGATGAACACGATACAACTTCCCATAGCTACTGGCACTTGCATTTTTTAAGCTGTTTCAGCAACCACAAAAACAAACAGTGCCTGGCAGTGCCTTGGTAAGAGCAAGGCTTTTGATATTTACAGTGAAGAGATGTCAAAGGGCTCCCCAGAGTAACCCCAGGCTAGTGGCACAGAGAGGTGACAAATGAAGAATAACAAGAGCTGAGCAGCCCAGGCATTCAGGATCCTTTAGTGCAGCTGGAAAATCAGCTGAGAGGCCTTTCTGCAATGCCTCCAGGTGTTCCAAACAGCCCCAGAACTCAGTGCAGCTGACCCACCCCGCAGGGCTGGGCTCACTGCCCACCCCCAGCAAGTCAGCCACGTCCCACCTGCCATGGGCTCTCTGTGCACTTTCCCTAGAACACATTAAACTCCCCAGTGCATGTCGAGGAGCTCCCTTAGAAACTGGGAGACATGGAAATGACAGCTCACCAGCCCTCCCCTGCCCATTCCCTGTCTCTTCATTAGCTGAGACAGTAAATACTTCATGGATTTAATACTGGGAAATTGGAGAACTGATCGCAGCTATCTCTAATACGCTTTGTCCTTCATACGTTCAACTCTGGATTGCGCTCAGCAGAGACTTTTTTGTAATGATTTTTACACCTAAACTCTCACTAACCAGGGAATAATGAACAGCAGTGAGCAATGTCTCAGTACCTTACACACATTTCTGCTTCCCTGTTACTGTGTATGTATATTTATAACTAATATGAACTAAAACAATTGTAAGCACTTCAGTTACTGAATTTTGAACACTTAAGCAAGGCTAGAAAAACAAAAATTCCATAATTTCTGTTTGAAACCTCAAAATAATGCATTGTAGGAATTGTTTGAAATTGAAGCCGATTCACATCCAATAAAACACATAGAGAATTTTCTTTGAGGGGCATTTCCTCTAAAAACTGGGTTAGACAGCAATACAGTGGAAACCCCAAAAAACCATCTATGACTGACAAACTCATATTAAATCACTGAAATAACGGCAGCAAGTAGCTGGTGTTAACTCTTTATATTCCATTCATCCAGTGTTTTAGAGAAGTGTAGGAGAGAGCACAGAATTCTGATCCAAACCATGCTTTCAGGAAACAGCAGCAGTATTTTCTCAAAACCAGGGTGGCCCTGATTTTGTCTGAACAGGGCAATCCCTCAGCCCCTTACCAGGACAGTCCCATGTGCCCATTCCCATAACAAATGCTCACCTTCATTCCTGCTGTTAGACAACCCAAAATCTGATCAAGCCTGTCATGCTGCAGCATTCACCAGCCCATGGTCGCACATTCCAAGTCCAATTGTACTGCAACACTTGATTCCATGGAATTTCCCAGAGCTTTGACCTACCTTTGACCATGCTCCCCATCCTTAATTCTGTCATTCCAATGGTTAAGTCCCTCCAGCGTGTGATGAAATTGAATTATTTTGGTGAGGCAGAAACTTCCCTCAGTGTACTGGTTTAATGAAATCAATGAAGAAACATGAAACATAGAAGATCTATAAAACAGAGGGTCTGCTGCTGAGAGGAGCAGATACATCTGGCAAACACAAATCTCCTGGGCTGCAGAACAAACAGGACCTGACACTACCTGCAGATGGGTTTTGACACCTCTGCAGGATCTGCCTGCTGGGTAGGGATTATGGAAAACTACAGAGAACCCAACATTTAATACTGAATTAAGAGCTCTGTCTGTGAAGAGAGCTCTCTGCTGCTTTCTAGTATAAGTCAGATAAGGTACAGTACATTATAACCATTCAGAAGAGAAAAAAAATGAATATACAATTAGCCAAAATAAGTGATAGGAAAAGGCACAGTCTAAACTTTACATTCTATCCTGCCCTCCAGCCTATTTTTAGGCTATTCCTTTTTTTTTTCATTCTGCTAAGAACTATTCCCACATTGCCAAACCATACTGATTTAAAACATGTTATTTTCATATACTTTCAGCCACTGTCCAATCTTGTAATAACCATTCCCTTCTACAGGCATCTGAACAGCATGTTAAAGATCTGCATAGAGGCCTGCTAATAGAAACCTCTTCCTGCTCTATTAGTCAATAAATTCAGCCTTATTTCTTTCAAGTCTCAGGATAAGCTCCTACTCCCGTGGCATATGTAAATTTGACTGAGGAACTAATCTTAAAACGTACAGAAATATATCATAACATAGTTAGAACATTATTTATAATACTCAAATCTAAGGACTCCGGCTTCACCTCAAAATTTTTAAATCAATAACCCAAACTGAATGGAAATGTTTAAGGGCTCATTATTTTTAAGGGCAAAAGACATCAAAACCAAAACCTCAAGCAGGACTGCACTCACTTTTCTGTGGGTCAGGGCTTCTCAGCTGAGCCTTGTGGCTCCAGGGCCCCAGTTTATAACAGAATGTGTAGGGAAATGTGCTTGTTTTGTGTCTGTGTGTCCAGCTGGCATCCCTGGCCTCTGACTACAAGCTCCTTGGACATTCTCTGGTGTACACACAGTACAGCCCCAAAACAGAATCCACTTTATAGCACCATTACTCTGGGAGGGAGGGAAGAATAGGATTATGCACTTCTTGTAAATGTTAAAGTAATTCCATAAATCTGAATAAAATTAATTTTTTTCTTGGTGAAATTGTCTGCAACACTCTGCCATGCATATTCTTCCTCTACAGGATTATTTCAAAATTATGGACTCAGAAATGTTCAGCTGGATAGTTCTTGGGTGGCTGAGGTGCTCACTGAAGAATTTAAATGATGTAATGGCTATTGAACACCCCATTATATGGCTGCCTAATTAATGTGAATGATAGTTATGTCTTACTCGCAGAAGATTATTTTACACGGAGGAAAATCTACTCACTGCCACAGTAGCCATTTCCATAGCTTTTATAGGAGCAGTTGCATTATGGCTTCATTGAATAAAAGGTAGGTAGCCATCCTAAATAATGAAGATTGAAGGTTTAATAGACCCAATAAAGAATCCTGCAGGTTTTTTATTTCAAAAATTAGAGTTTGATTGCAAGCGTATGATAATGAGAGAGAAAAGAGCACTGGCATGTGGAATCCTTTTGGCTCCTTGGGAACTCCCATTTCTTCTGTGCAGAAATGCAGAAGAGTAAGGCCAGCAAAACAGAAAATAAGCTGTTCTTTACTTTTCCTAACAGCATGTCCGAGCTCCAAGCCTCTCCCTGTGGCAACATTTCTGTGCTAAGGATGTGCTGGGCTGTGCTGCTCTGCTCGGGTGCTGGCATTGCTGGGACAGCTGCACACGCCTGAGCACGTACACACAAATAACCTCAAATAATGTCAGGAGCCCGGCTCAGACCCATTTCAATGATGAGATGCAGACATAAGCCAGCCTTGCAAACTTGTCTCAGAATTGCAGCCTATTACAGCAACTCTTTTTTGCAAGGCAATAGTCAAGGGACTTGGCATTTCTGTGACGAGACCCTATTTCCAAGGTTATATATCAGAGATTATAACAGCTATAAAAATTCAAATGAGATCTAAAACTTGGCATGAACACTCTCACTTGGGATCTAATATTTTTTAAGCAAATCTTTACAGGAAAAGCTAAAAGTTTACTTGTTCCACTTGTTATTTTAGGTCTCCATTGGTATATAATTATCAATCTAGACTCTTACACTCTCCCCATTGCAGAATCCAGGTAATCTCTTTTCACAGCTTGCCTTTTCAGAATGGCAATTCAAAGATAGGACAACTGATTTGACATGTGTTTCTCCAAACAACAAACTGTCAGGAAGGGTTTTAAAAGAACTTCTGCTCCAATGCAGCCACTTTTTTTTCTTAAGCAATAAAGCACCACATGTGTTTTAGCAAGTAAAAAGTGGCAACAACATTAACCTGAATTATGGTAACAATGACTACAATACAAGCTGGCTGGGGATTTGCAAACACAATCTCCAGATGCCTGCAAAAGATCTGATTTATCAAACACACTCTGGGTAGGATTTGTACTTCCTAATAAAAGAGGCCTGTAGTATTTATTTAGTGGTAGTGTCAGTGAAAGGTGCTACCCTTGTGGCATCTTTCAGAAAGGTGAGTAGATCCCTTTCAATAATCCACAGGATATGGAGAGAGACACAGACCCTAGAAATTAGAGCTTGGTTTCACCAATGAAACGGGATGAAACTGAAGGTTAAATATAGGGAGAGGGGAAAAAAGATGGTAGGCACTGGAGGCAGCCTCAAGAGAAAACCTCAGGTAGGGCCAAGGGGAAGTCCAGTGTAGCCCAGGGACATGTTAGAACACTAAATACCAGCTATGGAGGTTGCAATTGTATTTTATCAGCACAGCCTGTGGCCATTTAAAACACTTCCCTATCTGTGGGGCTTTAAAAGCACCACAGTGAAGAGTAAAGGCTGGTTTCACCTCTGGGTTTGATCCACAGCCTTGCTGAGGCTGTGACAGGAAGTCCTGGCTAGTGCTTACTTTAGGAATGATTTTTGTGATACGATTCCCTGCCATACAGGAATGCACTCTTTCCAAGCAGGTCTCCACACAAGCCTCCCCACAGATAAATGCTGCATGCAAGTAACTTATCTCTCATGCTAGTGATCTTAGAGTGGCACAAGCACTGGGGCCATTACATTTATATTCCCTCACCTTCACTGCTACAGTTCAGCCATGGAGCAGTTTGGACTGAAAACTAGTGCTTTATACAAAGGATTTGGGGTCCTTTTATCCCAGACTCACTATTGCCGTGGTCCGTGTGGTGAATGAGGGCTCTTGACTCCAATATCAGAAGGCTAATAAGGTTTATTTAAATTACTCCATAGTTCAGAAGGTTGGGGCTATATTGTGCCTGTATACAGAGCTCAGATGCTTACTTCTTGCTGCTCTGTCCAGGAATTAGAATGCTTACAATATCAGAGAGATAACAGTTCTTCACACACTGGCTAAGAAAGAGAAACAAACTCACATCTCCCGAGCTAGAGAGACAGGACAGACAAACCATCTGTCCTTGAACACAGCTCAGAGATTGTTTATAGAATTCTGTACATAGGAAAATGAGCTTTCCCATGGGAATAATTTTTCTGCAGGCATGCACCCAGGGAAACTCATAAATGTTCAGACAACAGCTCACTATCCAGGGGAAAAAAAAAAAGAACATACTTACATATGTACACAGAAGTAAACTGAGTAAAACACATGGTCCATAGTTTTAATTTTGCATTTACAGAGCAGTGCCTCCTATTTGCAATGACTTGCAAACAATACCTTTTGGACAGCACCTGAACAAGATAATTACCTTTTGTTCTGATTCGTTGTGTTGGGTGTTGTTCTAAAGCAGCAAAGTTAGGGCAATTCTTTAGGATTACTTAGAAAACCCAAGGTTTACCCAGCAAATGAAAGCCCCTCCTGGTTTTGAACAATGACTTACTTGTGATTAAACCAAAATGAGTTACTAAGCTGAACAGATTGAGTAATCAAGCTCAATTAAGCATGCGCAATATGCGCTGTAACAACATTCCCTGTTTGGCGAAGTAATAAACCAGCTTTATTTTCTTTGGACTTCTGGCAGTCTGCCTCCAAGAGCCATTCATTCCTGCTTCTACCCAGCTAGCATTTCCATGCTAGCTACCCAGCTAGAATTGTGTCAGTGTGCAGGAGGCGATTTAGCCGCTTTGCCAAAGATGTTGTTGCAGAGGGAAACAAAGAAATCCATCCTACAGCCATGAGCAGGAGAACAGCACCTTCACAGGCATGAGGCTTCCCTGAGCAAACACCACTTTCACACAGGACAGCAGTGTCCTGCTTTAGAAGACAAGGCACCTGGGGGCTAAACACTGAAGGGAATATTTCAAAAGGCAGTTTTCTTCCAGCAGAATGGCTTGTAGCTTCAGGAAATCTAATTAATAACTCAGAGATTGCCTCTAAGGCACAGGTATTTTAATTTATTATTATTAGTGTTGCTGCTTTAGTAGTATCAGTACTGCATCAGTAGAAAGCTGATGTAAAAATGACAAAGAAATCTCACCTCTGTCTATATCCACAGCAACACACTTTGCTTTGATACCAGAAGATGGAGCCACATGCTCACAGTTTTAAAGTTTTTTTTTTCCTCTTGTGCCAGAAAACCCACCTAGGAAGCAGACAGTGCCTAGAAACTGCTCCCTTACCTTACATGAACTTGCTGTTTTAGTGTGTCTATGTGTACAGCGAATCTGGTGCCTGCCTTACCCCGTGGCAGCTGCCTCGCTCAGATGTTTCCATAACAACTCCATTTTCCTTGCTACAAATATATCTTCTGAATTGCCTACCATGTCAAAATGAAATCAGGAAACAGAACCAAACTAAGCCAGGCATTTCCAATGGCTAAAATATCACTCTTCATTTCCTCACTGGAAAGATATACTCTTAAAGGGAGTCATAAATATCCCAGAACCATCAACATAAGACTCCTGACTCCTCATCTTAGAAGGCCAAATAAAGGCAGATATTATTTTTATTCTCTGTCCTAAAGCTTAGCTGTATGTGCTCAGATGGCAGAACAGGCTAGGTCTGTGCTCTGCTAATTCTTCAGCTCTGCTGCACTCAGAATAAGGCAGGTATTTCACATGACCAAGGTGTGACTTTGCCCAACCCAGAAGGCCAATAAACCCCTGGTTCTGCTCCAAAAAAAAACTACACAAAACCCCACCCCCCCCCCCCAAAAAAACCAGAACCAAAACCACAACACACCACAAAACAAACAAACAAACAAACCAGCCAACAAAAAGAAAAACCACCAAAAAAACCCAAACAACCCAAACAACAACAACCAAAACAAATAAACAAACCCAAAAAAAACCCCAAAAACTAAAAACCAGGGATGCCATGGTAGAGCACCTCCCGCTGCCATTTTGGGGGCTTTTTGCAGTAGGTTTTGAAGCAGAACCAGCCTTGGCCAGCATGCAGGATGCAGCAGTGCCAGAGGCTGCTGCTCCACAGGCAGGGCAGCCAGGGAGCGCTGCTGACCCCCGGCAGCTCCATCCAGAGCCGGACATGGGGGACAGCGCTGGGCAAGTGAGAGCCACTCTCCAAACCCTGCCTTAGCCAAGGGCTGTGCTGAGCCCGCTGCTGCCAGGCATCTCCACCAGGCACATTAAGAAGAAAGGGGCCTTTGTAAAAGGATGGGAAGAGAAAGGAAAATCTGATGGGAAGAGAAAGCCTTCACTAAAGGCATTAAACTCCATTAGGGCTTTCCTTTGCTGACTGCTTGCACTGGGAAAGCTCTATGAGCAGCCAGTCCTAGAGAGTCAGATCACAGCAAGATAATGCTTTTCCCTGGGAAACCAAAGTCACCACCCCAGGTTCCTGGTGTCAGTGTGCAGGAGGCGATTACCTCTACCAGACAAGACCAAGTTGTAGGTGGTGGCAGCTAGGGTCTGGGAGACATCCTCGTCATTGTGGAATTTTAGGAGGCAGCTGTTACTCTTCTGTGTTGCCTTGTAACGTTGTACAGGTATTGATATTGCCAATATTTTGGAAGCGTGTTTATAAGGATTTTTGTTGAAACGTGAATTTGGGGAATGCATTAATGTCAGTAAATGGACGCCTTTCAGAATTCATGGAGCCTACACAAGAGATGCTTATACTATGTTTGCTATTTTTTCTGCAAATGCCCTGTAGGGGAATGGCAGATATGGCATTTATTTAAAAGAAAAAAAGGGGAATTGCTTTAAGGACACAGCTTGTGGTAACTGGGAGTCAGGCTGTGGCTGAGCCTCATCCTTTGTGGGCTACAGCTGTGTCAGACAGGTGTCTAGCGTTGAAGGTGATGAGACAGGGAGTGCTGAGGTGCACTGAGCAATCACAAAATGCTAGATCCCAGACCCAACCTGCCAGCACCTACAACTCAGGCTGCTCTGGTAGTGCCTATCACGCCCTGCAAACTGACATCAAGAACCTGCGGTGGTGAGTTTTGTTTCAGGGGGAAAAGGGCTGACATTCGTGTTCAGGGACCTGTGGCCCCGAGTGGGCTGCTGCCTCCTGAAATTTGTGCTCACAAAACTGCCTCAAACATGGAGAAAGGAGTGTGAACTTCCAAGCTAAAGGGAGATAATAGGGGCCCCCTTGAACCTTTAAACAAGAAGCACTCCAAGACTGAGTCTGCAGAAGGCAGGCTGCAGGACAACCAGATAGCTCTCCGTACAAGGACTGCTAAGAACTAATTGTAACACGAAACTAGTAAATGAATATGCATGAATATATTGTGAAATTTTATGCATATGCACAACTAAGGGGATAAAAGAGATTTGGGAATTCTCACGGGTGCGCATGTTTTTTGGGGGAACAATCCTACACGTGCCCAGCGCTGTAATAAATCATACTGGCTCTACAACTTTTCCAAGTTGTAGGGTTTTTTTTCCACAAATCAAGGACAGACAGGTCATACAAGGGAAAGCATCACCCTTGGTCAGTCATGGGAGATGTGACCAGTCCCAAGGGACAGAACAGTTCTGTGTGCCCCCCATGTCCTGTGTGTGTCCCCACGTGTCCTGCATCCTCTGTGCATCCATACCCTGTGTCCCTCACATCCTGTGCATCCATCTCCTCTGTGTCCTATGTATCCCCCGTGTCCTGTGTGTCCCAATGCCTGTCTGCCCCTGTGTCCTATGTTCCTGCACGCAGCTAACACACAGGTGCATTATCAACTGTTGCTTTATTCTCTAACCCTTACCTTGGTTTGTCAACCCCTCCGTTGCCTTACCTGGCCTACCCCTCCATTTCCTTTCCTTATCTTGCCTTCCACTGCCTCCCCTTGCCTTACTTTTCCTTGCCTGCCCCTCCCTTTCCTTGTCTTGCCTTCCCCCTGTTGTTTTGCCTTGTTTAACCCTCCCTTGCCTAGCGTTTCTTACCCTTACATTTCCTTGCCTCACCCACCCCACGCTCACCTGGCCTTGTATCGGTGGCCCCTTGCCTTGCCTACCCCTCCCTTGCCTTTCCTCCCCGACCAACCCTGCCCTTCTCTACCACTCCCCTGCCCTTGTCCCCATTTGGACACGACTCGGAGGCGCGAGCGGCCTCGTCCCCTCCCTGCGCCTCCTCGCTGCTCTGTCCCTCGTGTTTTCGCGTCGGGAGGAGCGCTCCTCGCCCCCGCTCGCTCGGTGTTGTTGTTGGGAGCAGGCACTGCACGCTCCAGCCCTCGCCATCCGCCCTTCCCCGAGCGCCCCACGGCGCTCTGCTCCCCTCCCGCCCTTACAGCTCTAAGCCAATCAGAAGTATCGGTTGCCAGGCACACCGGCCCTTGGCCAATCAGAGCGCTTCGTGATGCGGGTCACCTGTTGCCGGGCAGACCAGCAGCACGCAGCCCCCCGCACAGACCGATGGACGCCCGCCGTGTCCCGCAGGGCTGCGACCGCCGGGCCGGACCCCCGGTGCTCCGGGGAGCGGGGACGGGCAGAGCGGCCACACCGGCATCCCCCGGTGCTCCGGGGAGCGGGGACGGGCAGAGCGGCCACACCGGCATCCCCCGGTGCTCCGGGGAGCGGGGACGGGCAGAGCGGCCACACCGGCATCCCCCGGTGCTCCGGGGAGCGGGGACGGGCAGAGCGGCCACACCGGCATCCCCCGGTGCTGTCCCGAGGGCTGCGGCCGTGTCCCCAGGGTGGGGGCGGGGCTGGGCTTCGGGCGTTCCGGAGGTTTTGGGGGGTCCCAGGAAGAGCCGGGATTTCCGGCGTGGGGTCAGAAGTATAAATTTTATTGGGAGGAGGTAAATGGGGCACTCCCACACCGCATCCACCCTGGAATGCGGGCAGACCCAGGGACAAGGTAAGGTCAGATGGAGTCAGGTGGGGTTGGTAAGGGTCAGGTGAGTTGGGATGGGGTCACGCAGGGTCGGATGGGGTTAGGTGAGTATAGCAGAGGGACGGTGGAGCCACAACCAACGCTGAAGAAGGCTTCAGGCATCTGCTTCTCCCCTTTGTTGCTCCTCAGTGCAACCTTTTAAACTCTAGATCTTACATGCATCCCACCTGTGTGTCCTCTCTACCCTTCTGTGGTTGGTCAGTGCCCCTCAGCACTCCATGTCTCTTTACCTTCAATACCAGACACCTGTCTGACACAGCTGTAGCCCACTAGGGATGAGGCTTGGCCACAGCCCCACTCCCAATTACCACAAGCTGTGTGCCTACAACAATTCACCCCACCTTTTTTTTTTCTTTTAAATAAATGCCATGTCTACCATCCCCCAACAGGGCCCTTGCAGAAGAAATAGTAAACATGGTATAAGTATCTCTTGTGTAGGCTCTGCTAATNCGCGTCGGGAGGAGCGCTCCTCGCCCCCGCTCGCTCGGTGTTGTTGTTGGGAGCAGGCACTGCACGCTCCAGCCCTCGCCATCCGCCCTTCCCCGAGCGCCCCACGGCGCTCTGCTCCCCTCCCGCCCTTACAGCTCTAAGCCAATCAGAAGTATCGGTTGCCAGGCACACCGGCCCTTGGCCAATCAGAGCGCTTCGTGATGCGGGTCACCTGTTGCCGGGCAGACCAGCAGCACGCAGCCCCCCGCCCAGCCCGATGGACGCCCGCCGTGTCCCGCAGGGCTGCGACCGNGCCACACCGGCATCCCCCGGTGCTCCGGGGAGCGGGGACGGGCAGAGCGGCCACACCGGCATCCCCCGGTGCTCCGGGGAGCGGGGACGGGCAGAGCGGCCACACCGGCATCCCCCGGTGCTCCGGGGAGCGGGGACGGGCAGAGCGGCCACACCGGCATCCCCCGGTGCTCCGGGGAGCGGGGACGGGCAGAGCGGCCACACCGGCATCCCCCGGTGCTCCGGGGAGCGGGGACGGGCAGAGCGGCCACACCGGCATCCCCCGGTGCTGTCCCGAGGGCTGCGGCCGTGTCCCCAGGGTGGGGGCGGGGCTGGGCTTCGGGCGTTCCGGAGGTTTTGGGGGGTCCCAGGAAGAGCCGGGAGTTCTGGGGTGGGGTCATAAGTATAAATTTTATTGGGAGGAGGTAAATGGGGCACTCCCACACCGCATCCACCCTGGAATGCGGGCAGACCCAGGGACAAGGTAAGGTCAGATGGAGTCAGGTGGGGTTGGTAAGGGTCAGGTGAGTTGGGATGGGGTCACGCAGGGTCGGATGGGGTTAGGTGAGTATAGCAGAGGGACGGTGGAGCCACAACCAACGCTGAAGAAGGCTTCAGGCATCTGCTTCTCCCCTTTGTTGCTCCTCAGTGCAACCTTTTAAACTCTAGATCTTACATGCATCCCACCTGTGTGTCCTCTCTACCCTTCTGTGGTTGGTCAGTGCCCCTCAGCACTCCATGTCTCTTTACCTTCAATACCAGACACCTGTCTGACACAGCTGTAGCCCACTAGGGATGAGGCTTGGCCACAGCCCCACTCCCAATTACCACAAGCTGTGTGCCTACAACAATTCACCCCACCTTTTTTTTTTCTTTTAAATAAATGCCATGTCTACCATCCCCCAACAGGGCCCTTGCAGAAGAAATAGTAAACATGGTATAAGTATCTCTTGTGTAGGCTCTGCTAATTCTGGAATGCATCTGTGTACTGACCTTAATTCATTTCCCAAACTCACATTACATATCATCAAAAATCCTTATGTTTCTACAATATTGACAATATCAATAGCTGTATAACTTTACAAGGCAACACAGAAGAATAACAGTTATATAATTCCATCAATAGCCACACAACTTCATGACATAAAAGGATAAAATACAATCTATATGTTCACATTGGGATGCAGAGAGTGAGGGTTGAGTGCAGGGGGCAGGGCTTGGGGGGGCAATTTTCAGATGCACGGGGCATGGTTAAGGGGCATGGGTGGGGTTTGGGTGAAGGGAGTGGGGTTTAAGGTATCAGTTTTGGGGTGCATGGGGCAGGGTTTTGCTGGTCAATATTGTGTGGGGATCTGTTTTGGAATACAAGGAGGATCAGTTTTGGGGGTGTCAGGGTTGCAGGGGGATCAGTTTGGGGAGAAGTCCGTTTCAGGGTCTCACCTCACACAACTCCTGGCCCTGCAGCCAAAGGAGGGGCCCGAGACACCCCCCAGCCCGTGCCAGTGGCCCCCACACTGCTCCCCACTGCCACCGCCAGCCGGGGCAGGGCCAGGCCTCCCAGTACCAGGTCCCGGCCCCTCCGTGACACCAGCGACCCTGGCGTTGGGCAGGGGGAGTCAGGGACCCCCAGAAACCCCCTAGCCCCCATTGGGACCCACCTCCATCACACCAGGCATGTTCTGCAGGGCCCCTCTACCTCATAAAGCCTCCTTCAACCCCATAGCCACCTCCTCCATAGGGCCTCCCTAATCCCACCAGGAACCCTGGAGGTTGAAGGGTGTGTCTGGTGGGGCAAAGACCTCCAGAGACTGCCCTAGCCCCTATAGGCAACCCACCCCCCAGAACTGCCTGCAACCCCTCCCAGTACCCATGTCCCCAACCCCAGAGGGACCCCACCCAAATCCCACAACAACCCCTTCAATCTCATAAGGACCCCCTCAAAATTTTTGTAGTGCTGTATTAATCTTTTAAATGTAGGTTTTTGTAAAGACATAGTATTAAAATAGAAACTATGTAATGTAAGATACTTTTTGTAACTAACTCAAAGAATAAATAAGACAACCAAGAAATTCTTCGCCTAAAGAAAACAACATGAAGACGCCAGAAAAGAGTTATTTCCTCCTTATCTTTACCTTAATAGACACTCTGGAGCCAACAAACTGAGAAACGTGATGAGACGAGGAACAGAGATTAAACAGAAGACACCCTTTGTTTGAGAGGAACGTTT
>VXAX01004739.1:288945-318557 GCA_013399835.1 Leptocoma aspasia
CCCGGGGTTCCGCGGTGTGTGCTGCCCGGGGTGTGTGCTGCCCGGGGTCCCGGGGTGTGTGCTGCCCGGGGTGTGTGCTGCACGGGGTGTGTGCTGCCCGGGGTGTGTGCTGCCCGGGGTCCCGCGGTGTGTGCTGCCCGGGGTCCCGCGGTGTGTGCTGCCCGCCCGGGGTCCCGTCACGCGTGTGCGGAGCCTGCGACCCCGCGGTGTCTGCGCGGCCCGAGCGCCGCTCCAGAGGGCCGGGCATGTTGGGGTTTCTAGAGGGGAGGGTGTACTGGGGTTTTTAGAACGGAGAGTGCACTGGGGTTTTTAGAGGGGAGAGTCTACTGGGGTTTTTAAAGGGACTTTTTAAGTTACCAACTTTGCCCGTGCACCAGAACCCCGGACGCTGCTCCCGCTGCGGAGCTGTAAGCGGGACGGACCCCGCTTGGGCCGTGCGCCTCTTCCAGAGGGGCACGTGAGCTCCCAGGCGCTGGGAGGGACAGGGAATTGTCACTTCCTTCGGTGGTTCCCCCCTCGCCAGCCAGCCCGTGTCTGTCGTTGGTCACGAGTCCGGAGAGCAGCGGAGCGGGAGGCGCGGGCGGAGTGCCTCGGCATGGGTGCGGGGACACGGAGCGGGGGACGGAGGGAGTAAGTCTGTGCCTTGAGTTTCGTGGTTTTCCCCCTTCCTCCCTCCCTTCCTTCCCTTTCTGTGCTGCTTGGGTGTCCCTGAGCCTGGCTGGCACTTGCAAAAGCCACAGCTGAGCTCCGGCTGCCAACAGCTGGGTTTGGTAGCATCAAAAGCCGCTGCCCGGCCGTCCCCTTGCTCTGGCCCTACACTGAGCAGCAGTGGCGAGCAGCTTGGTAGCTCAGTCAGTCCATGTCCCACTGGGACTGGTGACATTCTTAAAGGCCTGATGTGACAGCCAGTCCCAAAATGTACATGTGCTGAATTGGGTTCCTCATAAGCATGGCAGGAAGGGGGTTACCAGAGCCTGCCCTCTTTACCCGAGCAGTTACAGCATGCCAGGAAAGAGGGAGAAGCAAGCTGAAATGCCCTCAGGCAGGAAAAGGAGAGGAACCTCGTTCTTCTTGCTCTAAATCCGTGCTCAGGCAGCTGTGTCCTACTTGCGGTCCTTGGTGAGCAAGAGCTTATGCCAGCCCAACTCCAGGAGAGATTTCTCAGAGCAAAGCAGAAAGAGGGAGTCAGGGAAAGCTGCAGAAAGACGAGGCTCGGGGCATTTTCTGCTGGCAGCCCTCAGCAGTCAGATCTCGGTGTCATGGACCATCCCATGCGTGGTATGCATGAGGTATGCAGTGGATACCGAGGCTGTCAGTTCTGCCTGATGGCAGGAACGGAAGGATCAGGTAGAGCAGCTTGCTACATTGGTACACCTAAGCCTTAGGTACATACAGACTTGAAAAACATACCCCAGACTTGCTGACCCGTGAGCTTAAGTTGAAATGCTGTGCCTGGCAGGCATCAACATGGCTGTTTATAATCACAAGTGAACAAGCGCTCATTGTTAAGTGTTGTGGCATGCTTACTTCTGGAGTGGGGTGCCAAGCTGTATTTTTTTCCTTTGAACATCAGTCATATTCACTGTATAGTATTTGATCACATGCAGAACCAGCAGATCTTGATCAAAAAACAACCCCAGAATGTTGCCAGAAACTTCTGTGAAAAGCAGCATGACAGAAAAACACATCTTGCCACCCTAATTTCAGCTGGGTAAGCTGCTGCTGCT
Source organism: Leptocoma aspasia (assembly GCA_013399835.1). NCBI lineage: Eukaryota > Metazoa > Chordata > Aves > Passeriformes > Nectariniidae > Leptocoma > Leptocoma aspasia. Next base: position 290,673 of record VXAX01004739.1, read on the forward strand.
GCTGCATGTGGTACATGGGTATATGTAGCACTTGCTAATAAGCACTGTGACCCTGCTGACCTGACACAGCAAACTTGAGCAAACAGGAAAAAAAACATTTACCAAAATGAATAAAATAGATTAGACTTCATATCCTCACTTTGTTCCAAAGGGAGAGGCTCTCATCTCCCAGGAAAGGAGACCATAGTAGCACTCAGCAGCTGTCTTTATTTACCAGATTCACAAAGTGCTTGTGTTCCAAAGCCAAACTGGATTATTTGCAGTGAGTCACAGTATTAACATGAAATTGGGTTTTATGTGGTCAGTCAAGCCAAGTGCTGTGTGGACCTTGGGGCAGGATGGATCTGGCTTGTGGTGGGATATGATGAGTCAGCCCCTCAGATGGCTGTTTCTCTCTCCCTACCTGAACAGGGAGCACACAGAAGGATAGAGTTGTCCAAGTGGGTTGTCCATGCCTAAAGGTAGGCACTGTAAGTCCCACTTCTACTATTTATTTTTTTTTAAACTTTTTATTATGTGTGTGTGCTGTTCTCCAGTCACTTATGCCTGAGCGGGGAGAGAGATGGGAGGAAAACATTCTGCTTTTGCATCCCAGGAAAACACCTTCAAGAAATACCCTGGGCTAGAGCAGCCAACAATTTTAGTCTTAGCAGAGAAGATTTTCCCACGGCAGAGTTGGCTTTCTTAGGTGAACTTGTGGTATTTTAACTAGGTAGCAAACCGGAGGGTGGAGGAGTAAGTGCATACCTGCAGGTAGAAGTCTGATGTGTAGTGAGAGCTCACCTTCAGTTTTTTTCACACTACAGGATTTTGTCCAGCCCCTTCTCCTTTTGCTCCATGCAGTAAGTCCAAGACCTTTCTGTGCAGGGTCCCAAGTCAGTACAACAGCTAAAGCTTTCACAGCAGCAGAGCTTACACTCCTCTTTGAAAATGAGCTCGGGTTTCCCAGCTCTGTGCAGGCAAGGTCTTTATATCTGACAAAATACTTTAGTGTTCCACTGGAATCTGGTGTGCAGAGATCCCTAGAAATAGAGTCATGTCAAGTACCATAAGTTCCTGAGAGGTTGAGCCGTGCTTCTAAACTACATAAAATGAAAGAGGCAGGCTAAGAGCTCTATAACCCAGAAGCATGAGGAAAGGGAACTGCTGGAACTGCTTTGGTTTATCCCATTTGGTGTAGCTGGTGCCAAACATTCTTGACAGTATATTATTGCACTCACAGTCTTTGCACACCAAGGATCCCAAACTGTAATTTGAGTTTTTCCTTTATTATTTATGTGCTCATCTTGATCTTTTCACACAGAAACTCCTCAGCCAGGGATTTGTGGAGAGCCCACATCCCAGGATAGGTGAGAGTCTGGGTAACCCTAGTCAGGGAGGTTGGTGCACAGCTGTGGACAACAGTTTGCCCTGCCTGTTTGCTCTTCAGCCTAATTTGTGTATTTAAGAGGGAGAGGGTGAAAACACGTGGTGCTTATTGCAGCAGGGCATCTCCTCTCCATGCACAGATCCAGGCAGGGAATGGAGGCTCTCTCCTCTCTGATGGCAAGTAGCAGATCCTTTGCCCAGCTGCTGCATGTCTGTGCCATGGCAGGTTGGCTGGGGAGTGGTTTCAGCCCCAGCTCCTGGAGGCAACCTCTGGATTCCCCCTCTGGCTGCAGCCTGGCCAGAGCACTCAGTAAATGGAAAGTGCACACCCACAGGAGTGGATGTGCCCAGCACTGCCCAGCTCCACCCAGTGCATCCCAAGGCTCTGAGGCCCTGAGGATACACATCCTTCCCTCCAGCTCCTAGGGGACCGCGAGGAAGGCAGCTCTTCAGGAGCACTCACCCTCAGTGCCTCTCAGTGAAAGCTTTTTCTGCAGGGTAGGTCACTTCATTTAGGTCTGCCATGGCTAAACCCGTGTCTTGGCTTTGTTCCTTTTCACCCTAGAGAAGGAAGCTCTGGGAACTCAGAGGAATTGCCCTGTCTGTCTGTCAGATGGGTCAGGTGAGAGGTACATGGTGTGCAGCAGCCTTCAGCAGCAGCTCTGTGGTTTCCCTTCCAGCACAGCAAAGGGGTGACTGGGGGTGAGGGGCAAGGGTAGAATGTCCCACACACACAGGACCAGGCATATTGTCATCCTCCTCTTCCCCTTCCCTCCAGCCTCTTTGGCAGCAGGGACTCTGGGCAAGGAGCACAGGGATGCCACTGGAGAGCAGCTCTGCAGGAGTGGTTCCATGAACCAGTAGCAGCAACCAGGGTAACAACACATGGCCCTGTGATCCTGGAGCTGCCTCGTGATGGCTCAGCTACCTCCCTGCAGGAGGAAATGACTCACATTGCCATGGCCAGCTGGCCTTGGGGCAGCACCCTCCAGCCTGCAAGGGGCAACAAGAAAATCGACTGCCAGGGAGCACCTTCCTTCGTGCAGACTGCCAAGAGCAAGCAGCTGCTTTTGCTTCAGGGTTACCCTTACCTGGGTTTCCTGTCGGAACAAAAACACAGCACATTGTCAAACCCCCAGACGGTGTGAGAAGGAGGGTGCAGAGGTGTGGGAGAGATGAGTGTGCTGCATTCCACTTCCCCTTCAGCAGAGCTCACTGTTTTCAGAATGATGTGTCTTGCACTTGGAAGCACCATCAGTCCTGGGATAAGAGAGGAAAGGCTTAGCTTGTGTGGGTTTATTCACATCATGAGGGCTTTTGAAATATCTTCTTTTTACCCTTTTTGTCATGTATGGAAGACCACCAGGAACAAGTGATACCACAAAGTTTTCTTTTGTTCCTGCCTCAGCTCTGGCCCAAAATGGAGCTATGGAGGAGCATGTGTCTGTAACCAATCCTTGGGAAAGCAGGTGTGCAGTCAGAAACAGGGGACTTGCTCTCAAGGATCTGCATAAAATCAGGTTCAGACCAAGCAGCTTTCTTTTCTAAGGGCACACAGGGAGACTGGTAAAAAGCACAACCAGGGAGACCTGGCTCTGCCTTCAAGGGCTTCCACTGCTGCAAATTGAACCATCGCAGTATAGTCTGGGCTGTTGCAAAATGAGGTCAGAAAGTTTGAAGTGTTTATTTAGAAATGTAACAAACTGAAGCGAGGAGTGTTCATGAGATTACCTGCACCCTCAGATTGCACTAGGAGCATCTCACCTGTGCTTACAGTGGCTACTCACCTTAGCCCTAGTGCAGATGTCTGCAGTTTCACCACTTCCCTCTTTGTTTTCCTCTCTTCAGAGTGAGCTGGAGATGGTGGACCATCTGGCAAACACCGAGATCAACAGCCAGCGCATTGCTGCTGTGGAAAACTGCTTTGGGGCTTCCGGACAGCCCTTAGCCTTGCCGGGCAGGGTCCTTCTGGGAGAAGGGATTTTAACCAAAGAATGCCGCAAGAAACCAAAGCCTCGCGTATTTTTCCTTTTCAACGACATCCTCGTCTACGGCAGCATCATCATCAACAAAAGGAAGTACAATTCCCAGCACATCATCCCCCTTGAAGACGTCACTTTGGAGACGCTGCCGGACACCTTGCAGATGAAGAACCGCTGGATGATTAAAACCTCCAAGAAGTCCTTTGTGGTTTCCGCAGCCTCCCTGACGGAGAGGAAGGAGTGGATCAGCCATCTGGAGGAGTGCATCAAGCACCTGCTGGTGAAGACGGGCCGGCAGCCCTGCAGGGAGCACGCGGCTCCCTGGATCCCAGACAAGGCGACGGACATCTGCATGCGCTGCACGCAGACCAAGTTCTCCACGCTCACCCGCAGGCACCACTGCCGCAAGTGCGGCTTCGTCGTGTGCGCAGACTGCTCCAGGCAGAGGTTCCTGATGCCCCGGCTGTCCCCCAAGCCCCTGAGGGTCTGCAACCTGTGCTACAGGCAGCTGCTGGCAGAGGAGAAGAAGGAGGCAGAGGCGGATCAGAGGCCGACGGAGCCGATCCGCTCTGCCGTCCAGGGCTACGAACCCTCCAGTGGCGATGACAGCGACAAGTCTGACGATGAGAAAGCCGAGCAGTGGCCGGCAGACACAGACTTTTATACCTCACAAGTATCCTGGTCATCTTTCCACAGCTGACCTCCCTGGCTGGTGGTGTTTTGACACTGGGAAGCCAACCTCTGGCCTCCAATGCGTGTCCTTCTCGATGTTTTTTCTGAAGGCCATGCCTAGGAAGGTGGATCTTGGCCCCTGTGTGTGGTGTCAGAGCTGAGATGAGGTTTCCCCTCTGAGAACATCTAATACGATGTGAGCACAGAGAGAACAGCCCAGTGAGGAGCACTGAGGACTGGGGCAGCACCCTGTGGATCAGTCTTGGCCAAACGAGCTTACCTTCGGTGCCTTAATCTTCCTCTCTTCTAAAACACAGCAATGCGAACTTCTTGTTTGAAATGTTTTGAGATTGGCTCTTGGGAGGAAAAGGAGCAAGAAATCCCAGAGTTGAACATATTTGCCTGCTCACAGTGTGTTCCTCTGTCATGGCAAGGGCCACTCTGGATGCCACTTTCCATGAGCATTCTGAGATTCTCACTGCCAGCATGCCAGCCTGAGGGAATAGCTGCTCATCCCTGCACAGTAAGGTCAGCACTGAATTCCCTGTCTTCACTGGCATCTCTCCAGGTTGGAAACACTAAGAGAATGGTACTTGGAATGCAGGGAGCTTGTGTGAGGCTCAGTGTGAACAGCCCTAGCAAAGCACTGGAGCATCCAGCTCTCTGATGTGGAAGGAGGCCATGCCAGTGGTACCAGGCCAGGAGGAGGAAGGAGAGGGGAAAGGGACAGGGAAAATTACACTGAGCAGTGAAGTATGGAGGGAGAGAGGTACTGCAGTTCACTCAACTAAGTGCAGAGCCCAGATCTCAAACACAAGCAATTATACCAGATTACTATAAACTTGAAAAACTCAAGCCTACCAGGTAAAAGGACAGCCCAGGGAAGACTTGTTAAAAGTCTCTAAACATCCAGGAAAAAACCCCAAATTAAGATCCTGTGAAGTACAGCACTTCAACTTCCCCTTCCCTCCTGGGCTGCTGCCCAAGGCATCGGATTCTCACTTGTGGGCCCACCTCCTGCCTTATCAGTCTCACAAGTCCAAAGTTAAGATCCTTTATGTACTTTAAAGATGGGAGCCAAAGACTTTACAGTTTACTTGAGATCAACTTTAAAGTTCAAGTTCAGTTAGAAATAAACTGTCTTTATTCAAGTATTCTATCATAATGTAGCATGGGAGTAAATATAGAGGAAATCAGACAACAGCAATTGTTTTGCAGCAGACATTTCTACAAACTCCGTTATTACTTCTAGTATATTTTTGTATTGTGTATTTTGTGGTCTGGAAAAGCAACATAGCTGGGAATACACTGCCAGTGTTGTAAAATGTTTCCTTACCATGACCTGTTAAAAGCAGTGCATTGCTTGACAGATGGCCATGTGTTTTTTAAAATTTCAGTTCAAGATAATTATTCTTACTGTCTTTTATAAACTGCTACTGTTCCAGTGAATTTGTATCACTTGACTGTGTGTGAATAAAGATATGGGCCAACAGGAAGGAGCCAGGAAAACACGACAATAAAGTGTGTTATTACTGAAAAAGGGTCTTAACAAGAGCTGGGAGCCAGGCCTGGCCAGCCCAGCACAAGTTGTGACTCCTCAGCTGTGGGGAGACTGCTCTGGTTTCTATTTACTGCTTGAAGGTAAGGGCATCAAGTCTGATGCTTCCTTTCTATTTATACCATGTTGTCTGACAGACTTTTCCCCAGTCTCCTGCAGTCCCCTGCAGTAGTCTGTATTAACTGGAACGGTATTTTTCCGGTGGGGACACAGCTCAGAGTGGGCCAGCAAGCCTTATGACCTAAGCAGATGTTTTTGGGCTTTAAAGCAATAAGTACACTGAGTTCTGTTTTTTCCATCCCTCTCCAGGCTTAGTTCCTAACTCTGCACAGCAGTGATTGTTTTTACAATGCCTCCCACCCACCAGAAGGGTGTACATGCTATGCAAACAGAAAATGACCTTAAAAATAAACAGCCATTAGAGTGGTTCACGAGCCAAAAATAGCCTAGCTGCTGGATCTGCATCCAATCAGAACTGTATTGCAGTTTGGAACCTAATCCTTAGTTCTGTTAGAGATCAGCTTACTTTATGTGTTCGAATGTCTTACTATTGCCAGCCCCAAAAGACCTGTGAGCTGCTGTTATGCTCTAATGAAGGACAGGCATGCCTCTACAGAATGCCTTCTTGGTGAGCAAGAGCTTTACTTAATCACAGCAGGGAAAAAAAATCAGAAAAACCCAAACAAACCACCAAAAAGACCCCAGCCCTTTTTTTTGGTGCATGCTGCTGATGGCTTTTGGGGAAGTGCACACATCTTCCACCACCTGGAAGCCCCAGGAAACCAAGCAATTCTTAAACTTTTAATGCCTATGGTAAAAGGATCCTGCCCAGGAAAACATGGAGAAATTTAAACAAAGCCTCTCCCCCACTTCCTGAAGTTCTGTTGCAGAGCTCAGCACTGGGATTAGAGCCTGGGGCTCCTGGCTTCTGGCCTGCTGAACACATGGGTTTTAAATCACAGGCTGTGTGCTGCTACAGTCCAGCCTGGAGTTTTCCAGCCTGGTTCTATCTCCACTGCATTAATAGGGCATTTCCTGATGGTTTGTGCTCTTTCTGTTTTAGCTAAATAAAGGCCTTACCAGAGATTCATTCCAGTTTGCAGCCCCATGTGGCCAGGAAGAGCAGCAGCTCCAATGCTCACCTTGGGAAACATCCCCAGGGTCTGTGGGGTCACAGCCTCCTCCTGAAGGGCTCCCAGACATCAACTATGGGGATCATGTGCCAGAAGAGGTTCCTTGCTCAATCCCTGCCTGGAGGTGTCACAGCCCAAAGGGCACAGCAGGGGAAGGTGTCCCCACTGCACACCATCCTCTTCTGCTCTGCACAGTTGGTTAGAAGGGGAGGAAGAGGATGGCACTGATGCAGCAGCCAGTCATGAAAGCTTAAGAGAAGGTAATGGGGCTCTGCAAATAAACTGAAAGGATCAAAAAGGTTCAAGGGAAGCTGTGTGTTCTGCTGTCCCCAGGCACAGCTCAGGCACACACCAGCTCCCAGCACGGTGCTGACTCAGCATTCACAAGCAGTCAGGAGGGAGAAGTGAGCCAGCTGCTCCAACTGAGTCTTGCTCTCAGTTACTCAAACAGTTTCTATCTAGGCTGGATTTCTGGCTCTGGCACAGCTCACAGCCTCTTCCAACTCACTACTGCTGCAAGGCAGTTTCTCATGTTCCTCCCTCAGCCTGGATTTTTGATTAAGAGGAGGACCTGAGGAGTACACACAGTCCCAGCTGCTCCTGAGCTGTAAAGTGCTGTCTCCAATGAAAAGTACAGGCTTCTGTTTCTCACACTTTCTGCTCCAGGCCATGGACCTTTAAGAATGGTGCTGGCAGGAAGGAGATATTACACTGCTGTCCCATCCATGGTGGACACAAAACAGCTGCAAGAAACCCTTGCCCAAGACCTGCATGCTGGACACCCAGAGAGGAGCACAGGCTGCACACCAGGGTGTAAAGCACTGCAGGGACAATACCCAGCCAGGTCTGTTTATGTTCCCTGTCACAGGCAGGAACAGCCCCAGTGCTGTGCAGGTGCATGGGAGGGAGCCTCTCCTGCCCGTGACCTTGTTCATGAAGCCTCCAAAAGCAGCCAGTGCTGCGGTCCTGTGCTGCAGGTGGAGGGGAGGAGGCAGGCAGGGAGGGGCTGTGAAGTGCTGCTGAACCCTGAGCAACACCAAAGCTGGCATTTGACTTTGATTCCAGTAAGGGCCAGCACTGCAAAGAAGCAATGAGCAGGTTTTGTGTAAACCTCTGATGGAGAGGTTCACGGCCCAGAGTGAGTTACACAACCTCCTCAGTCTGTTACTGTAGGAAGGGGAGAGAAAGAAGAGGAGGGCAGCTGGATAAAAGGTTTTACTTTAGCAAAGCTTTATTGTGCAGCACCTTCTGTTGCACACACCCTGGGGCAGAGCATCTGCTGCCACCAGCCATCCTGCTACCTGTGATCCTGCTGCCCAGACTGCCCTGTGCAGCAAGGGATTGCTGAGCTTTGGCCAACCTCTCCTTTTTTTGAATCATAAACACAATGTGTTTTGGTGACAACCTATGAAAAAAATGGGTTTGAGAAGGAAAAAGCATTAACTCAAGGCCAGACAGGTCTCTTTCCTTCTAACAGCAACAAGAAAAAAAATTCACATGTTTTTTACAGGAAGAGTTACACATAAGGTAAAACCAGAGCCTTAGTAGCTTCGTATAGAAAGGGTTTCCAGACTGCTTTCAGGAGTGCCCCTCACAGTCATCCTCAGATGGCTCAAACAGCTCCAATAGCAGGGTGAGAGCCAGAACCAACCCACAAACCAGACCAGCACCCAGGTCACAGATTCCTGGCTTCCATGAGAGCCTCTGACTAGATGAGTGCTCGGCAGCAAGTTCCAGGCAAACTAACCTGAGTCTCCAGATCCTCCCCAAAATGTCCTTGAGCACACCTGTTTCCTGTTTGAGCAGCCTCTGAGAGCCAGGTGGTGTTCATAGTCCAGAAGTCTTTCATATGCTACCTTAGGGCTTTGCACACCCTGTGACCAGCCCTGCTCCCCAGGCACCTCTGGGGCTGGCCCCACAGCATCCGTGGGCAGCAGGAGCCTCACACCACCTGCAGGGCTGGCTCCTCTCTGGGAAGAAGCTGGGTTTGGCTGGCTGGGCAGGATCCAGCTGCTCTCCTTGTCACACTCCTAACCACAGCTGTGTGTAGAGCCCGGGGGAGCAGAGGCAGCAGTGACTGTGCATTAACCCTGCTGCACAGGGGCCTCTGCAGCACAGCTTTGTGCTGGGGCTCAGACAGGGCGGATGCCTCCCCCCAAACCTCAGCAGAGACAGCCTGGTGTCAGGCACATCCGTCCTGCAGGGTGTGAGGCCACAGCTGCATTTGTTCATTCACCAGCACCAGGCTGAAGGCAGATACAACCCCCCTGAGCAAGCCCCTCTGTCTGTGCTGGTCCCACAGGCACTCGGGATGTCACACACTGCAGCCATCTGTTCACAAGGAAACAGCTTTAATGATGAGAGGGTCTACAAAATCCACTGGCAAAGAGCTGTTAATCTGGGGAGGATGACAAATGGAGACTGTCACACTTGGCTACTTCAGGACTTAACAGTACTGCTGCTGCTCCCTGTAATACCGCATTTGGAGGTGTGTTACCTCCAGAAAAATGGCATCTGGAATGCAGCTGGTGTAGCCCTGGAGCAGGGGCAGCCTCACACCAGCTGACATCCTCCCTCTCTCCTCAGGGACACTCAACAGCCAAAGCCCAACCATGTCTGTGTCACAGAAGGGATCCAAAAGTTAGAGCTGCACAGAGCTTCCCCCCATTTCAGCACCCTCACCCTTTGGGGGAACCATCTGGGCAGTGCATGAAGGATGGGGGAGCCCCCAGCACTGGAAATGCTGCTCCCCTTGGGAAATGGGGGAAGGCTGTGCTGGAAGCTGGCAGAGGAGCTGGTCACTGCCCAAGCATAAGCAATGCAGCACCCTGGACACAGATTTTGACAGGCTGCTCCAGAACAGATGTGGTTTTAACAGCTGTCTGGAGGCTCATCACCTCCTGTACCACTCTGCCTCCCACTCAGAGCACTGGAACTTTCTCCTACTGCTCATCCTCCCCACCAGAATTTGTCTCTGGAAGCTGGATTTTCCTGGGGCCAGCTCATCCAGCTTCACTGGGACAAGGCTGCAGTGAGCAGGGCCTTCCCCCCAGCTGTACCAGCCCTGCACAACAGGCACCTCTGTGAGCTGGAGAGTTCCTGGCTGCAGGCTTAGCAATGGCAGCAAGCAGGGGAAGAGAAGGAGCTTTTTTTATATATATGAATATATATATAGAGAGAGAGAGAGATTCTGCAAAAAAAAGCAATAGCATGACCGTATCTTAATACAACTTCCACTTTAAAAGGGTGTGAATAAAGACTTTCCTCTTTAAAAATATGGCCTAGTGCTTTGGGTTCCGATGGCTTGAAGACATTTTCTCTGTGGTGTAAGTAACAAAGGCATTTGGTTTAATTTTTAAGTTGATATTGCAATTTTGAGATCATGAAGTAACTGATTGCAACTGATGGACCAGGAGACGTCAGGTCCTCTGTTTAATCACTTGTTTGTACATGGGAAAGCAATGAGAGAGGAAGGCTCCACTCCTGAGCAGAATAAAAGACACAAAGGCAAATGGGCAGGTCTTCCCTAGCACAGGAAACCCCTTTTGTACAACACAAAAAATGCCATGCTTTTTTCAGAGCACAATTGCTTTGGCAGTTCATACGTTGTGTTTTACTCACAGCAGCACGTGTCAGCACAACACTGCAGGAATTGGGAGAACATGAAAGCTGTCTTACTAACTCAGAGCCAGAGTTCACCTATCCTAAAATCATGAGGGACAGCATCTGAGAGGCACCTACAGGGCAGTACTTCTGCTGCTTTAGTCTCTTGTCAGCCTGCTGAGAAACTTGTGGAGGCAGTGGTGGTCCTGGCTCCGTGTGACCAGTTCTCACTCTCAATCTGTCTAATCACTTTCTGAACACATTTTTGTTTTGGCACTTTGAGCATCCTGTGCCAATTAGCTCCACAATTCCCTGTCACACTGTGTGAACAAGCACTTCCCCTCACCTCTGCCAGTTCAGGGGGTGCACCCTGCCTTCAATACCACAGTATTGTTCCTCCCATTCATCTCTGTGCCAGTCACAGCTGTGACAAAATCTCCCCCCATTAGCGCCTTTTCCAGGTGGAACAGTTGAAACCGGCCCATCTCTCTTTACACGGGTGCCCTCCCATCAGTGTTTTTCTCCCCTGTATTCTTCACAGCTCTGCAATGCCCTCATTGGATCCAAAAGGACAAACACAAGTGGACCAAGCAGGCTGCACAGACTATTCAAGATGTGGCAGCTGCCTGGGTTTGTTCAACCCTACAACCCTAAAACTCTAGGTTTGTTGACCTAACTACGTTTACTTCTTGGTTTCCTTTCCCATCTGTCCTAACCTTCTTGTTGCCTTCTGACTCACTGCTGAGCACTGAGCTTATAGTGTCAGAAAATCTGTCCAGTGACCTCAAACTCCTCCCTGAGAGAAAACAGGTCAGCACTGTGTAGTCAGGGTTATCCTTCTGGTGGCACTTACCAACACGCAGGGTTCTGCTGACTGCAGGCTCATGGCAATGTTTGCAGCTGCTGGCAGGCACTGGGGTGCTGTGGGAAGGTGCCTTTGCTGCCCAGTAAGGTTTTGAAATCTTGCAGATAATGCAGAGCACCCCCTCTATTCCTTCCCGCAGCAGCACAGCACTGTGTGACCTTGTTTTCCTTTGCGACCCCACACACCAGGACGATCCTGTGCTTAGAACACAGCAGCAGCAGCAGCACAGAGCTGGGGCTCTCTGGCTAAGCCCAGCAGTGCCTGGGTTTAACTCAGGAGCACTGGGACTGCATCCTCTGGGCAGGGCCGGGAGATGGTGCAGCTGGAAACGGAGCCGCTGCAAAACACTGCAACCACATCGTTAAACCTTGGCACGTGCAGCTTTCCATGGATATCCGAGGCTGCCAAAGACAAGCCAAGGCTAACCAAAGGACGTGGGGCAGCTCTGAAGCTGGCTCGGTTGTTGGGGTGTGAGCAGCCAGTAGTCGGTTAATTGATTTCCTGATTGCTATCTGCAGACACCATCCATTGCGTAACACCACAGCACGGTTACGTTAGGCACAACACAAATCCACATTTGTCACAAGGCAGCCTAATTAGTTAGTAAGGGCAGAGCACTTTGAAGATGTAAAGCACAACAAGAGTGCTCCTTATTATTCTCACTGGAACTTATCATTAGTGGCACAGTGTGAAGGCTGATCTCCACCCCACACTCACCAGGGATGTGCTGCTGCCACTGTCAGCAGCCCCAGTCCCACGGGGCCGGCTTGAGGACATGAAAGTCCAAAACTGGGATTAGACTCGGTGTCAGCACAGGCTCCTGCAGAGTTAAACTTCAGGCAGCAGAAAGCCTCAAGTATGCAGGCAGCTGCCAGGCGATGGGAGGCTGTTTGCTGTGGTTATGGAACGAATATTTTTATACACTGATTCCTGGAGGGAATGGCTGGGAAAAAGCATGCAAACCCCTTTTATGGAAGCCAGCAAAATCAGATCCAGGAGCTTTCCTCACCAGCACCCTAGTTAGCCTTTTATTACTGACCTTGTTCCTGCATAAGCCATTAATAAACTGCAGTTTGATCAAAGTCTGCTGCATGAACTGTGGCTCACAGACAGGCACAGAGCAGGCAGTTGATTCCTACTGATACTTCAGCAAGTATTCTGCTTCTGTCAACTATTTTCTGGACCATTTTCCCCTACCCCTTGCTTTGTTGAGTAACCAAGCATTTGCTCTTGCACCCCATCTCTCTCAAGCTTGAATATTACATTCGGCTTTTGTGTCTTTTGTATCCTTCACTGCTCTAAAAGGGAGCAAGTTTTTAACTTAGGACTTTGAAAAACTGGTTATGTAGGGCTTAAAATTTACCTGGAAGAGCAAGGTAGAAAAGTGAGATAGCTCCCTCCTTTTTGCCCTGAAAGAGGAGGATTTGTAGAGCCAGAGAGGTTTGGGTAAATGATAGCAGTCAAAATAGCAGTCAAAAATCAGAGCTGCCCTGGGCTGCTTTCTTGCTGAAAACTTCCATTAGTATCAAGCAGAATTGTCTGCCAGGGAGAGGGCAGAGATGGAGAGGAAATATCCATTGGACAGTTAGCTGGATGAGAACAAAAACGAATTTTGGGAATCTATACCAATATCAGAAGAATGAGCTTACCTAGACCCAGGACAGGCTTTACCCACTTTGTAAGGAGAGGCAGATCTCCTCCAGCTGTGAGGGAATGCCAGCACCTGGGGATAGGTGAGGCTAAACACACACCTGCACTGGCTCTGTGGTCTCTCCCACTGCAAACACTCACATCTCTGTAAATGTTCAGGAGCCAATTCTGATTCTCCAATTATTTTGCCTTAACATCGCAGCACAAGGAGCTGCTCAGGGAGCTGTAGCAGGGCAAGGTAAAAATAAGACCTTCAAAGCTTTTGTTTTTTTAGAATGAACCCAGATTACAAAGATTATTCATCATATCTCACTGACTGATACAGAAATAACAGACCCTTCATTCTCTCTTCAGATTACATGTACAAAGTAATCTGAAAGTGCTCTACTCCAAAGCAGCATGTCAGAGCACAGGACAGATTTAATTTCACCCTAAATCACTCCTGCCTACTGAAGCTGAGCAGGGAATAAGGAATACAAAACATTTGCATCCTGTTAGACACTCCTGTACAGAGTCTAATTAGTTAAGGTCAAGCATCAGTGTAAATCTTTCACTCCCCTGCCACAAAGAAAGTAGCTACATTTCGAAACTTAGCAGTTTCTTCTTTGTCCTGATCTCTGTGAACCTCTACTAACATTTATTACATTCCTTCTTTGATGCCTGTGTCCTGAATGCAGGATCAGAGACTGGCTAGCTACAGAACAGTGCTATCACATTTCTGTAACACAGCATTTCCTACTGATAGATTACAAAGTGTTTAACAAAAAGCACATTCAGGATCTAGATGGGATGTTACTCAAGGTCACCCAGCAAACAAGCAGAAGAGCCAGAGAAGGTAATAGATCTTCTGAGGCCCAGCAGAATGGGCTTGCCTCAAAGCCACACTGCTTCCCCTGCTGACAGCTGAAGGGTGAGCTCAGGTGAAAGATGAGCAGTGACTCGGAGGGAACTGCAAAGGTACAGGTGTCCAAATGCAGTGTCTGTACTGAATGTTGAAAGCTGTAATGTTCATGTTAAATTCTTCCTGCTGAACAGTCATCCAAAGAAATTAATACCTTCATTTTTGCAGACTTCAGAATAATTTTATATATTTACCTCATAGGCTCTTCTGGAATTCATAAATCACACTTAATGAGAAGTATTAGCCCACACTTACTTCAATTACGTGATGAATGTTTGATTTCTGGCTTACAGCCTGAAAAATACATAGATTTCTGTGATCTCTAGAAAGGTAAAGATGAAACCTCATGTTTTAATTAGGGGCTAATAGCTTTAGTTCACTTCAATGCAAAGGCCTTTGGTTTTTTAAAAGCTTTCCAACCCAGCTGAAAGGCAGCTACTCAATTAGTCTGGAGTTATACATCAGCTGATCAAGCAGTGACAGCCTAAGCTACTGCTTTCTTTCTAAGAGCTTTTAGTTGGGGAAAAAACCACATTGCTTTCACACCCTCTGGCTGCACCAGCACTGCCAAACTGCTGATGAAGACTGAGCTCAGCAGGTCCTACCACTGCAGCTACACAGGATCAAACCCTGAGCCTGCCCCTGTGTCACCAGTGAGCACTGCTGGAGCTGCTGCCACTCTGTGAGGAAAAAAAAAAAGGGAAAATTTAATCTCCACATGAATCTGCACAGTTTTTAACAGGAATATTAATTTTGGAGTAAGTGTTTGGAAGTGTGTGTATGTGAAAGCACCAGAACAATTAACAGAGAGGCATCTCTGGATAGTGAGGGATGCCATTCCATCAAATGCAGGATTCACTCCTGCTGTCCAGCCCCAGAGGGCCCCACACTGGTGAGAACAGAGCACAGACAGCTCCTGAATGGCACTGACAGCAGGGCAGTCACAGAAGTTTCAGCAAACCACATATGCCAGTCCTCCGGTCAGCCCAACAGGCCAAGGGGCTCACAGGAAGGCTAACAGGAAGGCAGCAGCAGTAGGATATAAAAGATATCCTAAAGGAAAGAAAAGATTTGTCCAAAAAGTTAGCTAATCATTGAGAATCCAGAAGAACCAGGAGATGAAGTGAGGATTTGACACATCCTCCATGTGCACAAGCAAACCTGGCCAGACCTCTGAGCAGGTATGCCATGGGAGTATGGCTGTGTAAAATCAAATTGCTTAATGACTTTGAATATTACAGTCCCCTTCCAATAATCTTTCACTGAGTTTTGTAGCAGTAATTTCCCACAAACCAACCAAAGTGAGAGAAAGCATGCTCATCTCCTCTGGGTTGCAATCATCAGAGGGGTGTCACCTGAAAGAAATGTGGACTCAGACTGGGTCTCAATATCTTTATGCCATGTGCTAAACAGAACTGTGCCTCACAAGAGCAGCCATCCTGGCTCCCCCAGCCCTCTGCAGCACAGGGTTTCCTCCTAAAGAGGTGAGTGTTAGTGGGAGCAGGCAGTCATTCACCCCACCTGTGCCCCACGTGCTGGAGCACATATGGCAGGAGCTGGGAACTGTGACCTGTGAGAAGGGCAAGAGTCCTGCCAGGGCACAGCAGCCTGTAACCAGGCTACAGCACAGCACCACACACCACACTGCTGGAACCATCTGAAATTATGCTGAGAAACAATCAAACACTGACAACATGCTGGTAGTATCACACCCCGCTGTGCCTGTCACTCAGCTTACACAGCCCCCCACCACCAGCTGGGTGCTGTCCTCACCCTCTCACACCCAAGCAGCTGATGGGGAAGCTGGCTGAGAGTCCCGAGCCATCCAGCAAAACCATTGCTGCAGGAGAACATTCAGCCTCCCTAAACAGCTCTCCAGCCCGGAGCCAGAGGGCAGGGCAGGGCAGGAGCCCGGGGGAAGCCAGCCCACGCTGCCCTGGAAGGGAAGGACAAGGACACGCGTGTGTGCCCCTGCACAGGGGATAGCACAGCACCCTCTCCTGCCAGCAGCCCTTCGGAGTGGCTCCTTTGGGAATGTTCTGCCCAGCAAAGCCCCCTGCAGGTGTGCAGCCCTGCAAGGAGAGAGGCTCTCCTTGGAAAAGCTGCCCAGGGAATGCTAATCCCTGTTACTTTTCATACTGCCTAAGAGGTGAGAGATGGTGTGGCAAATAGGATGTGAACAGGCTGAGCCAAGAGCCACCCTCCTTTGTGGGGCACGAAGAAATGCACAACTCCTCACTGGCTTGCCAATTCCACTGTGGACAATCTGCCTTTGCAAACTGGCTGCTCCTGAGCTCACAAAATCCACTTGTCCTTCAGTAATCAAGAAGTAAACTGCCCTCCTCGCCTGATTCTGTATTTTCTCACTATAATTAAATGTGGAATGCAGCTGCAGTAAATATTTGTGCTGTCACAGCTCACATACGGTAATCACCAAAGACCCAACTTCAGCAGGGAATGCATATAAATTCTAGTCTAGGCTGTAGCTGGGCTGGTATTTTTAGTCTAGTACAAATTCACTAAAGCTGTAAATTTGACAGAGTAAGAGCAAAAAAAGAATGCAACCTTACTGTTCATAGAAAAAGGTAACCAACTAACTGTGTTATCCAGATACTGAGGCAGCCTGGAGAGGCTGAGTTTAAGAATTAATCTAATTGCCACTAGATGGCACATCTCAATTACTAGTCTGTATCTAGGACTGCCTTTTAAAAAGGCATATATATTCCCTGTCCTTGCTAACAGAACACTTTGTGTTGCTTTCTATTTTGAAATCAGAAAGCCTAAAAAAAACCCCCCAAAAAAAAAGAATTTTTAACTAAAAATACACCATCTGCCAGTGAAAACCTAGCTTGATTCTGTCACATCTACAAGCAGACCAGGTTAATAATCAGCATCACAGATGGTTTCTTTACATAAATATGTACATCTCCCCATAGTGACTCTTTCAGCTGCTTCCCAAAACTGCTGGCACTGTCTTACCTCGTTTCCTAGGCAATGGCTGTGCCTCACACTCAGCCTGGACATTATGCAGCTGGAATGGATTTCAGAAGATGCCATCCCCTGCCTGTGGCTGTTTCCAACACCAGCAAGGGATGCAGTGGTGGACAGCCATGTCTCTACCAAAGAACAGCAACAGATGGATATTAAAACAGCCTCGTGCAGCTGCTCTTCTCCCTCACATGATCAAATCTGCTGAAGGGTGCTTTTAACTTGCCCAAATTCCCAGTTAAGGCTACAGACCAAATATCATGGTGACCTGGATACGACAGCATGGGGCTGCAGTCAGAGCACTAAAGGTACAATTTGCTCTTCCTGCAGCATTCAGCAATATAAACTGTTATAAACCACTGAAACACAAACAACAAAATCTTTGTGGCTGCCATGCTCATTTTCCCTCAGTAGTTAAGTATCAGGGTGTCCAATAGGAGTGGTCATTTCCTAATTCTCTCAAGTCCAAACTCACATGAGATGAGCACTTGAGCTCATTTCTGTTCTTCCGTTGCCAGCAGTGAAATGTGTTTCAGACCAGTCTGCAAACCTACTACTACCCCTTTGAAAACAGCTCCTGCCACCTTCCAAGGAGCTCCAAGAGCATCCAACCTGTTAAATAAAGATAAAGGGAGCAAACAAAATTCAATTCCTTCCTTCTGGTTCTACTCCAGCCATCTGAAAACCTCTAGAAATTAAATTTATTGTAATGACTAAGAGCATGCTCCTCTGTGGCATAAAGCTTCTGAGGAGCTCAGCAGCAGTGGGGTTTGACATAAGCTGGGACTGGTCTGTACAGAACTCTGAACTACTTGGACCCAAGTTCTCTTGGCATCCATATGACACATGCCCCTTTTATACCACAGTGAAAGCCAAGAGTGTAGTTCTAATTGGTTTCTAATTTCTAATGGTACAATAAAAAGTACAGCAAAGAATACTCTTAGAGTATCACAGGAGAGTAGAGGATCAGAATAAAGTGATCTAAACTCCATCCACATCTATTACACTGATACAAGTGATAAAAATCAATTCACTACCTATATCTGGGCCCAAATTTATGAATACCTGTAAAATGGGGGTCATGATATTGATGTCTGAAACCACTGAAACTTGTAAAGGTCTGTTTAAATACTAAATACTATCACAGATGAACTGGAACCCCCATTTTTCCTATGGCCTGCTTTACAATCAGTTGTCAGCTCTGTTCATTCTGGGTTTGAACAGCTGAGCATAGGATGCCAACTCCATCCCACTGGATCATTCAATCATCTGCCACTGCTAGCAGTGTGTAGTATTGGAAAGACTGAATTTAATTTGTGAAATAACCAGAAAATTGCAAATAAAAGTAACTGGATTCATAAGAAATAGTATTTTTAAGGGGATATAGTTTTTAAAATCTTTTAAAAGATGCAGTGTGTGTAATCTGCCAGTGAAACTGAAACCCCACTGATTTCAGGCTTGGCATTATGAAACTCTGACAAGGTTAGGAGTGCCCACCTACTATTCTTTTTCACCTCCTTTTCACATCACTGAAAAGTGTTATCAAATGCTGAGAACAATCACTGCCCTGCACTCCACTGAATTTATCAAAGGTAAATGGTGCCTGCAGAAGTAAATGAATCAAATGCATACAAAGGCAGCTTCTGAGTTTAAAGCTTTACCATTTAAACCTTAACTTACAGAAACCTCATCACACACACACACAGATAGGCCTTTATTTTAGGCAAAAAAATGGACTAGGCAGAACATTTTCACGTGCCTTGCACGTTTTTCTACCTACAAACTTGTCTTACGGGTGCCTTGAAACCCGATGTGAACAACTGGTTGGGACATTCAGCAGCACAGCATTTGGTGCTTTACAGCAATAATGCAGCTGGCACATCAGCCCAGCCACCAGCACTGCTGCCGCCAGCTACCCACTGCTGTGGTGGTCCATGTGGGGAAGCAGGATTTTTTGACTCTAATATCAGAAGGTTTAATGATTTATTAAGATGACTCCATTGTTCAGAAGGCTTGGGCTATGATGTGCCCAGGTACAGAGCTCAGATGCTGCTTCTTCATGCTCAGTACAAGAACGCCAGAATGCTTACAGTTCAGTGATAACAGTTCTCCACATCATTGGCTGAGAGAGAGAAACCCACATCTCCCATACTGGGAGACAGGGCAGACAAACACCACCTGTGTCCTTGAACACAGCTCAGAGATATGTTTATAGAATTCTGTGCTGAGAAAGTGAGCTTTCCCCTGGGAAGAAAAACCTCAGCAGGCTTGCACCCAGGAAACTCATAAGATGTCAGGATGACAGCCCACTACAGGCCTGCCCGAGTTCTTAAAGTGTTCCTTTCATTTAAAGCAACACACAGATCACTATGAGGCTTCTTATGAACATTTTAATGAAATCAGAGGACCAGCTGTACAGACTCAGTCAAGAAACCAATGCTGAAATGACAACCTTAATCCTGGGGCTCATATAAAACTGGCAGATTCAGCTCCCCATTTTTTTAATGACACACCCTCCCATCCTAGGGCACAGGAACCTCCTGAAAATTGAATTGAAAATGTTCACAGTTTGTTTTCCTGTTACTTGAAATCTTGTTTAAGTATTTGCTTCACTACTTACATAAAAAGATAACTCAAGAATTACAATAAAAAAGTGACAAAGTACTGATTGAGTCTTAAGTTCACAGTAATGTACTTCCCTATAAAACTTTCCTTTGCAGGGCTGAAACAAACAACAGGTAAAATTCTTCAAAGTGCCCCAGCTACTTTGGCACCTTTCATGTCATTCACAGGGAAAAAAAAATTAAAGCACTTAAACAGAATTAAGTCTCCTAAATAAAACAAAAGGACTTTGAAAATTTTCACAAGTGACACACGAGCCTAAGAGCAGCATGATTCCCTTCAGCAATTTGAATTAGTCCTAGGGCAGAACAATCCAAAATTACATAGCAAGTCAGTGTCAGGATAATGCAGTAATCTAATACTATCCTTACAAATCCACACAAATCAAAAATTGTAACAATAATGATAAAAATTTAAAAACCCTCAAACACCCCAAACTTAGATCAGCATATATTTATAATTAGTACTGATAACTAGTAATTGTTGTGTTGAAGATTCACAACTATGGGAGTAAAATTCATTCCAGCATAAAAAGCCTGCTCTGTAGAGGATTATTCTCCATACTTGATTTGTGCTTTTAGCTCATTGGTAAGGTAAGTGGTCAGCACTCCTAACAGCTTCTCCGTGAGAGCAGAATTTGACATTACAAGAGCAATCAGCTGAGCAGCATCAGTCCAGTGTATGTTCTTGACAAGAGCCACAGCTTCAGTATAGAGTTTCTCCTTCTCTGCAGCAGGCAATTCCATTAAAATCTGAGGGACTGACTTGAACTGTCCAGAAGTCATCCATCCAATCAATCCACCCACTGCTCCTCCTAGCAAAGACAGGGAATCATTAGTCTGTATCAGTTAATGTTAAAGCCTGAAATTCTACCCACAGTCTTCACTATCAGTGTTCCCACCTTGATCAGAAATCAACATAGAGTTGTATATGTGTCTGCTTTAATTAGGTTTATACACAATATTCATAGCATCAAAAAGGATTTTAAAAACTCTTTACATCCACAGCAATCATAAAGAAACCCTTTCTACAATCAACACTAACAGGTTCAAGCTAGAAACCAGAAACAAAACACTCCCTGGGACACTCTCTTAGGGTAAGCTCTACTACTAAATAAAACCTTGGCCAAGGAAAACACCAGACCAACAACTGCCTTATCAGTGTCATAATCTCTTACTAGATACTCCCAGACTGGTCAAAGCTTTCTGCTTCTCTAAGAGTCACACATTGCAGTGTCCTACACACATGAACCCACCCCTGCAGGTGCTCAGAGACCAAACCCATCAGACACATTCAGGCTTTCATCTACCACATGCACACCCCACCCACCCCAGATGGACAAGACGTGCTGGGGTAAGTGGAAGGTCCCAGGTTATCAGGATAACCATCTACAGCTGATGTGACTGTGGCTGCTGAGAAACCAGCCAGCTGCCCCACAGGGCTCCTCTCCATCAGCAGTCTGAGTGCAGCACAGCAATCCACAGGACTGCCAGCACTGCCCGGAGCACACACGGCCTGGGACAGATGGACAGCAGGGACAGAGAGAGAGAACCTCCACAGTGGAGAGGTGGCAGAACTGACCCTGCCACCAAAACTGCCACCCCTGGCGACTGCTCCTAAAAAGTCATCTATGCACTCACAGGGAGGCAGTTTTTCATTAGACAAAAACTCTTAATTTGCAGCTTTTACTCAGTTAGCAATTTTTCCCATGATACCACAGAAATACTTGAAAGCCTACGATGGCTGAATTCATCTTCAAGGGACTTTTATGAGAACATCAATAACTGATTTAGGGGCACTTAATGCAAAAACCACTACCAGTATTGATGTCTAAGATTTAACCACCCTCTCGTTGCTAAGGCAAAGCACACTTACCTACAGCGATTCCAGGAGGGCCTCCCAGCATCCCCCCCACAAATGCTGAGGCACCTGTCAGCAGTGCTCCTCGGCCAGAATTTGTGACAGCAGCTTTCATGCCCTTCACCGTGGCAATGTGGCTGAGCAGCTTCATCACATCACCAACAGGGATCGGCATCTCGGCGTCACCAAACCCTGCAAGAGATGTTTGAAATTACCTTCTGACCACTGCAACCGAGACTAAACCTGGCTGCTAAATGAATCTGGGAGGAACAAAACCCTAGTGTTCAAGAACAAACAAAGGAAATATTAACTACTTTCTCTTTTGATTCTTGGAAGACCTCCTCTTACAGTAATTGCTGAAGGTTACTGAAACTGCCAATTTGCAATGAGAATTCTGGTCTCAGGTTAGACCAGAAAAAAAATGGGTTTATAACAAATTCAGAGATTCTACAGTATCAAATTCTTCAGTACATTGCTGTTGGCCTGAGCAATGCCCATGTGTGTTCAGCATCACACACAGCTCTGGGAAAAAGACAGAGTTTCACTCTACCACAACTAGCAGATTATAATTGACAAATCTGTCAGGTATCTTCTCATTGTCCTAATTTTTACCACAAATCAGTCAATTATTTTCACATATCAGTTCTTCTCCCTGTTTTGTTACACATTTACACACTTCCATGCTGTTTTCTGAAGGCAAGAGTCTGTCTGTAGCAACCAAGAAGTGTCTGAGGAAGTGTTGGAGGGGAGACCTGCTATTGGGACATTTAGTGCTTGGGGTGCTCCGGAGCCAGGCCATCAGAAATGTAGGGGCGGATGGATAAGGCAGCCAGGACTCAGAGCAGAGATGCCAGAAGAGTCTCATGTAGGAGGAAGCAGAGACACAGGACCCCAGCTTGTAAAATGCTGTCACATGTCCTCAGCAAGGGAGAGAGACCTGTCCCTGAGAAAAAGCACTCTGACACCAAAACTTTTCCACCTCATTCACTTGCTGCTGCTCACTACATAAATACTTCCCACTATGCACACCAGCTGAGGAAAGGGCTTCCAGGATAATTAAAATCAAACAAAAAAGTATTCAATAGGATTAAAAATAAAATCACATATACACAAGTTGCAGATTTCTCATTGTGCATGTAATGTCAGCACTATAGAACAGATGAGTATTTGGGGTTTTCTTAGCCCCCAGAAAACCTCTTAACCCAGTGTGTGTGCAATACTATCTCACCCCAAGCCAACCTGTTTTAGAGTCTTTCCTGAATAGATCTCCTCAGTGCAAAGTGAAAGTGGAGTGGTATCACACTATTTTTCATATTAAAAATTAACTACTGCAACAGAGAAAGCTTTCTTTTGCACTAAAATGGCTGACTTCAGATCATTCATGTCACTGCAGGATCCAAGCACTGCTGACACTGAACAAAAGTCTGGGTTTCAGGAAGGGACCACATATGTTCCATAGCTGCAAAGAGGCACAGCAGGAAATTCATCAAATAGTTGATTTCTCTCAACTACTTCATTCATCTTTGTGCCAGTCTAAAGAAAACATCCAAGTTCACCATTTTACCACGGTTGCTTTTGGGTTCTTGGCAGGCTGATGACACAGCAGTGGCTCAGAGTGGCAGTGTGTGCTGGTTAGTGACAGCAGAGCCACACACTTTTCTTCCAGAGTTACATAATATCTCATTCCATGGGGCTCAAGCTCCAAGTAATGAACACATGGCTGCTCTGTCTGTATCCTAGAGCAGTGGGGAAAAACCCCCAAAATATACTACTGGTACAGCTCACACTGGCAGGCCTAGTAATGATGGAAAAAGAGCCAATTAAGTGTTTGTTTATACCTTTCTAACAAAAGGTGAGCAGCTTTCCACTCAAGAGTACCATTGACACCAGCCCCAAGCAGTCTGAAGTGCTACAGGATTCACTCCTTCCTCTCAGACACTGATCTGTGCTTGTGCTCATCTCCTTGGCATGTCCTCAGACCAACCCAATGTGCTGACAACAATCTGCATCTCCTCTCTGGGCTAAATCCAGTGAATGTCTCACACAAAGCCCTGCAGGATGAAGGCTCTGCAGCATGGGTGGGACAACACAGCTTGGAGAGCTGACAACACAGGGCTCTCACTGACAGCAAGAAAATCAGCTTTGCCCCCTCAAATGGAGGGAGTGCTACAAGTTCCTAAAGCAATCTAATTGTACCAGACGTGAAATGATGTTTTACGGGCAGACACGCCTGCAGCTGAAGCACCAGGTTCCAGCACTGGGTTGAAGCTGGCTGCCCAAAGTCACCTGCATTACCATCCTCCACATGGCCAGCACTGCAAGGTGTCCTCACGGTGACAAGGCAAAGGTGACACAGTGCAAAGGTGACTAGCTACCCTTGGTTTCTCTGGATAAATAAAACACTCTTTAATAACTACCTTCAAAGTGCAGTTGAGTTAAAAAATAGCCAGGCCAGAAGGAAAGTGGTAATTACACTGCTGTCTGGTGGTCTATGAATTTGTGGCTAGCAAATTTGTAACTCATTAATCAGCCTTAAGATAAAGCAGAAACTTACTGGGACTCAAGACACTCACAGTAGTTTTTCCATACTAAACTACTGACCATTTCACTCCCCTCACAACTTCCCCAAAGGAAATTTTCACTCGCAAAATTAACATTTATTTGAGCTTTTTTGGCTTGAATGAACAAGGTTCTTGGCATAGCAGAGTGGGTCCTGCTTAATTCTGGATGTGAGCATCACACTCAAAACTCTCAATGACTTCACAAGGAGCACTCATTTCTCTAAACTCTTATAAGTATTTCTATGATCTCTTGTCATATTTGCTATAATTTAAGTCCTGCTGAGAACATCAGTGAGCACAGTACCTGAGGCACAGCACACAGAGAGTTTGTTTTTTAAACTGTATTTACAGAGCACTAGTGGGAGCCACTGAAACATAAACCATGTCCTAACTTGTAAAGTAATCCCAGATTCCTACGTTCGGCACATAGAATTATGAATTCCAAAAATTCAATTAAGTTCCAATTAAGAATCGTGATATGAATAAGACATGAATAAGACAATTTTCAGTGAGCAGGTATTTCTTTAACCACACACCACAGGCCATGAAAGGATATTTTGACAATACACTAACAAGTTGCAGCACAGGAACACCGCAAAAGCATTTAATCTGCTATTGGGATAAGCAGCCCCTACCACAAAAACAACTAAATAACTGTCAGCAGCCAGCCAGCTCGCTCAGGAAATCAAACAAAAGGCTTCTAGAGCTCCACAGCTGCAAACCTCTAACACCTCACACACTGGTAAGGTCTGTAAGAAGCCAACTGCAAGAATGGGGAGCACAAAGTTGCATCTGACACCAAACTACTGATCAGAATAACAAGCAAGCAGAAGAGGAAGTTAGGCATGTTGCAAAATGCCAGTGGTGCTACAAAGGAGCAAGGATCCTATCCCAGAACACACAGAAGTAAACTTGGTGTGTTAGAGGTACAATCACATGAGAGCCAAAAACATTTATAAACTCTGATGGTGGAACTGACAAGTAACTCAATGTGCAATTTGATTCTAGCAACAAATTGTTCCCTACAGAATTCACCCAGACATTAGGAAACATCAGGATTGTAAAATACTGGATTTGGTCTAATGAAGGGATGGAAATGTCAACATCCCTAGAACTGTGCCCAGCTTTCAAAGGTGCCAAGTCCCCACAGCTCCTACTGACTTCACATGGTACCAAGAATCTTCAGCACCTCAAGAAAAAAACCAAACCCAAGAATTGCAGAACACAAAGTCGCTGAGAAACCAAGCTTTGTTGTGCAATGTTTTTGTTCTATTGCAGTTTGATGGCTGCTTTCCTTGTGTCTTTGTGGTCTCTCCAAACTCTCATCCCAAGTCTTAGATTCTGTACTTCAGTTGATGCTCCCTACCTCACTCTCACCCCAAGGACAGGGGAACAAAGTGAGCAATGCTCCTGTTCTCCCTATCCAAAGGGAATGGTAAGATCATGTTACATCATCTCCACTTTGAACCTACAACTGCAGGTTTTTCTAAGAAGAAAAATGCCATAGAATTAAAACATCATCATACCCAACTCACTGGAAGTCCTGCCAATACAAATAATAGAAGAGGGTTCCCAGATAATGCAATGGTGTGAATCTCATTTCAGCTCTTTCCAGTTTAGCATTCCCATCTCATCACCCTGCTTCCCCCTTCACCAAATGATGACTTCAGACAAGCAGAAGCCCTCCCATCCCTGCACTCACTATCCCACTTAGAGCAAAATGAGCCTCTTCCCAAATGTCCACACAGGAGACATTCTCACCAGTACCCAGCCTGCCCCACCATCCAGCTGTCCTCACTGCTCCTTACAGCTTCTCTCTGAGGTAGCTGAGGGAACAGCTCTGCCAGTGCAGGCACATAGCACAAAAACCCACCCACAGAACACATTCCAAACCCACCAGGCTGTGAAGATACACAGATAAGACTTCTTACCTGTGGCTGTCCGTATCATGGTGGACACCGTATGGTGATGAACAAGAATGTGAGGTGACAATTTCTTCTGTCTCAACTGTACAGCAACAGCTCTGTATGAACTGCAACCTGTTATAAGAAATATGAGAGCAGCAGCGGAGAACTTAACAGTGACAGTTAAGTTCAGTGACAGGAAGTGTAAGTGGAAAAAATCCAAACACAACGTACTCAGACACTGAGACAGACTAAAGAACACAACTTCACAAACAACAGTGTACAAGACAACATCACCTTGTTGATTGAACAGGCCAGAAGCCCATCAATTATTTTAATAACAGCTGGTGGACAGACAAGGACTCAAGATATTCCCATCTGCAGAGGAGGACTATCTCCTCACTGGTCCATACACATCCTGTAAGCACGAGCAACATCTGGCTCCTAAATCATCACTTCCTGAAAATCCTACCTTTAGAGCCTGGTCTAGTACTTGGAACCTGCAAAGCAGGTGGTCTGTCTGACATAAATCATGATTGGCATCAGCAGCCAGTAAATATACCAGTTTTGAACCTGCCTTGCATTTGCAGTTTTATTTTTCTAAGAAAGGGTTTGCTCCTGCTTGGTGGCATAACAGTTAAAATATGCTTACTGCCATTCTCACCTCAGCATTTGGTACTCTTCTTTCCTAACCATGAAGATTCACTCTATCTACAAATATTTACTGTAATAATATGTTACTGACTATATATTTACTCAGATTTCTTTTAGCTTCAATTATATGAGGAGATGGTAAGAAACTCTTGTATTTGCTAGACAACCTGAATTTAACTGAAAGGCATAAAAGAGCATTTTAATATTGTTTGGTAAGAATTGAAGCCTTAAGAGCATTGCTTTTCTTATGTGTATTTATCAAAGAATGTAATATAATCAGAGCACTTAATTGGTTTATTTAATACAAGAAATAACAAACTTACTCTTTAGATGAGCAAACTACTTTTAGAGTCCGAGAAGCTGATTTTACAAGGTTCTTAGATGCCTAAAAATGCAGGTAAATATTCAACGGGAATGATCTCATTCCACTGAGATAAAAGGAAATTTGGCACCTAACCTGTCTAGGCACTTAGGATACCCAGCTTACCTGGTCTGCTAAATTACAAAGCATTTGTGAAAGACTGGCCATAACTCCTTCCGCCCTTGAATTTTTATAGACCTATTCATTGTCCTTCTAATTGTAAACTAAATGTGATTTTTTCCCCCATTTCCTAACCAGTTTCTCCATTTTGAAAGCTGTATTCAAAAGAGTTACAGGTCGCTTTCATCAGCTAGCTGATACTGAAGCCAATAATGAGACTTTCAGTTAAGAAAGAGAAAAGAGCTGACACTCAGAAACACAAATAGCGGAGCTGTTCCGCTGTAGAGGTACTCAGCACAACACACGACAGTGATATCGTCAAAATCTGAACTAAGCCTGAAAATTAAAGATGTTTTCCCTGACTCATTGCAAAAACATAGAACTTCATCTCATTAAAATTAATCAACATGTTCTGAATGCTTTAAAATGTATTAAAAATGTTATGACTAAAATAGGCTGAGCATAAAATGTAATTATAAATCCTTTGAAATACCCGAAATTTAATTACACTATAGCTATTTCTTTATTTATTTTCCTGTCAGTTTCAGGTTTGCTGTTGCTGAAGCATGGCTCCAGCCGCAATGTGACTTGGAGAAATGGGGAATGAGGTGTTCATTCAGAACCCACCTAGCCGCGTTCCTGTGCCCCCTGCTCGGGCTGACCCTGCCTGGGCAGGAGGGCTGGGCTGGATGATCTCTCATTCCCACCACAATGACTCGGGGATTCTGTGCAGCAGTGGTTCAGAGGGGCCTGAAGGTCTTTAGTGCCCCACCCGAACCTCAGCCCGGGCTGCGGGCCCGGCTCCCCCGGCGTTCCCCCCCCCGGCAGCNGCCCCGGAGCGCGGCCGGGAGCGGCCCGGCTGGACACGGCCTCCGTGCGGGCCGTCACACGGGGCTGTGCCGGGCCCGGAGCAGGCAGCAGGGTGTCAGACCGATGGAGCGCCCCGCCTGCGAGGAAAGGCTGCGAGAGCTGGGATTGCTCAGCCTGGAGAAGAGAAGCTTTGGGGTGACCTCACTGTGGCCTCCAGTGCCTGAAGGGAGCTTAGAGGAAAGATGGGGCGAGGCTGTTTACTGGAGCATGTAG
>VXAX01004739.1:318916-359825 GCA_013399835.1 Leptocoma aspasia
AGGAAAGATGGGGCGAGGCTGTTTACTGGAGCATGTAGAGACAGGGCAAGGGGGAATGGGTTCACACTGACAGAGAGTAGGTTTAGATTAGAGATCAGTGTCAGGAAATTAGTTCACGATGCCAGAGGTTTATGGCCAAAAAGGAGACAGACGAGTAAATGAAGTTCTGTAGCTTTATTTGAATAAAGGGAGAGGCCGTGGGGCATTTCCCATGGGGTCTCTGAAATTGCTAGAGGACGGCAGGCTCCTGTTTATCCTGATTTCCTGGCTGTATTTCCTCCGTCTTTCCTCGGTGGCTGAGGTACTTGAGAGGTACAGACTTCCCAAACTGCTTAATACAGAGCCTCTTCCAGTGTGTATCCTGCTCTTTTTCTCCAAGTCCAAGAAATGTAGCATGGCCTTGGGTGAACAGCAGTCTGTGTCAATTATTTGAATTCCTCTGGAATTTTTCATTCCCCTCATTGCTTCTTTCACCTATCAGTATCTGGCTTTATCCACCAGCAGGCCCACAGTTTGTTTGTAAAGACACCTCCCTCTCATTGCTTTCATTAGGAAAAAATTCTTTGATTGTGTTGAGGCATTGGAATAGGGAAGGACAGGCATTGTGGCTGCTCCATCCCTGGAAGTGTCCATGGCCCTACTCTATGAATTTAATCTCAGAATATTTTGGCATGCTTGTCATCCAGGTTTGTTTCAGTCACCAGCTCAGTAAAATGCAGCGTGCTAGTCTAATAGAGCACCAGGAGCAATCAAATGAGCATTAAAACAGCTGTGTCACATATGGCTCCCAAAATATCACACTGGTTCCTAATACCAGTACAGTCTTGGAAAAGTTACTGCCAAATGTTAAAAATGCTGCCATTTCCTCAAGAATGGTTTAATAACAGAGGTTTTTGGCTTGGTAAACTAAGCCTTCATTATTATTTCATTTCTGATTTAAGATAAACCATCTCTCGTCAGTTCCTTGTTCAGAAATTGAAAATGCAGGATGAGAGAATGAAGGAGAAATATAACTCACAATTTTTGTCCCTTTCCTGTGGCTGCACTGGGGACTTCTTAACCTCCCCATGCTTTATATGATCACATAAAATAACTCTCTGTGTAACAACTCAAAATGTTACAGGTCTACTGATGCTCTTGATTTTTATGATTTGGATGTAAAACACAAATGTAATTCCTAAAATGAGCAAAGAACCTAAATGCCATGTACATTTTAAAAAGTAACACCCCAAATTCCAGCTGCAAGCAGCTTTCCAAGGGGCAAAATTAAAAGCAATTAAATCTGCCAACCATCAAAGGAGGGAATTTTTATCACTATGCCAAATGGAATCATTACTTCACTACTCCAGTTAAAAATACATGCGGATTATTAGGGCTACATCAGTAGGTATTTTCTAGGTCTGTTTTTTAGTATGATAGAAATTATTAAAATCGAAATGTAAGATAACTGTGTAGGGTATATATCCTTTAATGCTGTACATGCTGTTGCAATCACACTACACTCTTACACAAACGCTGACTCAGCTGCAGTCAACGGGAATCTGGTTCTTTATGGGAATCTTGTTCTTTACGGGAATCTGGTTCTTTACGGGAATCTGGTTCTTTAAGGGAATCTGGTTCTTTACGGGAATCTGGTTCTTTACAGGAATCTTGTTTTTTACGGGAATCTGGTTCTTTACAGGAATCTGGTTTTTTACGGGAATCTGGTTCTTTACAGGAATCTGGTTCTTTACGGGAATCTGGTTCTTTACAGGAACTGGTTCTTGCCAGATCCACTGGGTTAAGATACGATGGTGTCCGCGGTTCCCAGGCAGGATCTGACGGAATATGCCCGTTCCTCTCCTGGGTGAGCACTCACGGATGCTCTGTATGAGCACAGCTCTCACTCGGTGCCTCGGGCTGGATCCCGGAGCTGTTCCGGGTTTTTCCGCGCCCAGGTCCCGCTGCCCGGCGGCTCCATCTGGCGGCAGCCGCAGCTCGGGAGATCCCGCAGCTCCTCTCATGGATCCGGGGAAAGCCCACAGCTCCTCTCATGGATCTGGGGAAAACCCACAGCTCCTCTCATGGATCTGGGGAAAGCCCACAGCTCCTCTCATGGATCCGGGGAAAGCCCACAGCTCCTCTCATGGATCTGGGGAAAGCCCACAGCTCCTCTCATGGATCTGGGGAAAACGAGCAGCTCCGCGCCTGCACCTCGGGAAGAGCCTCCTGAACACACGCAGGGACAGCTTTGCTCCGGGTACAGACGTTCGTGTGCTTTTTAATTCTAGGAGCTGGTGGAGTGAGAGCAGTTCAAAGCAGTCCTGCTGCCTGTCAATAATCGCACTGTATTCTCTCTATATTTAGGGACTGGAACATCTCTCTTAGGAGCACAGGCTGAGGGATTCGGGCCTGCTGAGCCTCGAGAAGAGACGGCTGAGAAGGAACCTCATCCCTGTCTGCCAGTGTCCAAAGGGAGGTGTCAGAGCATGCACCAGGCTCTGCTCCAGGGGAATCAGCAATGGGACAAGAGGAACAGGCAGGAACTGATGCCCAGGAAGTTCCACCTGACCATGAGGAAGAACCCTCCTGTGCAGTGGCTCAGCACTGAACAGGCTGCCCATGGGGGGTGTGGAGCCTCCCTCACTGGGGACATTTCACAACAATCCTGGACACAATCCTGTGCCATGAGCTCTGTGATGGCCCTGCTGGAGCAGGGAGGTGGGGCCACTGTGTTCCCTTCCAACATGACCCATTCTGTGATTCCATATTCACTGCAGTGAGCTGGGCTCTTAATAAATACTAGATGTCATTGCTCTTCCCCCATCCCTTTTATCAGCATTGATTCACTATTTCATTTCCTGTATCAGGATGGTTTTATATATTTTTCCTCTTCTAGGGTCTCCATGCTTTTAAAAATCAAGATAAAAACCACATTCCCTTTTACCCCCCAAAATCCTCATTATCTGTCAAAAGCAGGCATCAGAAATCAACCACAGCAGTGGCTGGCATTCTGGTCTAATGAGCCACTTGGCAGATTTCTGTCAAAAGCTTCCCTAACATACAGCAGAACCCAAAATGACTGCAAGCCCCTTCATTGCGTTCTTAGCCTCATGTTTGCACAGCTTTTGACATACTAAGAGATAGGCCAAGGGGCACCATGAATGATTTCAGCTGCAGATGGGTTGTTGCTACCAAAACAATGATTCATTCTGGCTTTCAGCCTGTCCTTTAGTACATCTTGAGAAAATGCTCATCAGAAGCAGGCTCAGTCTGGAGAAACTGTCCAGAGATACCTGATGCAGTTATCTGAAACACCTATTACCTTCACAGGAAACCCTGACAGATGTTTTTTTATTAAGATGAGACACTTAATCTTGTTGCACAGGAAAAAAGGTTGTTTCTCTACATTTTATTCCATGCTAGAGAATCCCAGAGAACACATGAGGATTAGGCAACTGTATGTGACAGTATTAGTTTCATCCTTTCATCTAGTTGCCTTCTTTTTTTCCTTAAAATCTTGAATTTTTTTATTATCACAATGACAGGACAAAGAACCATTCCAAACTTGAGGCATGCATGAAGTAATATTAATCTGTTTGTCTAAGTTTGCAAGGCACCTAAAAATACTCTCAAGGTTTTCCTTTTGTGTCAATGCATCGCTTGGATATGGGTGAGGATGGTTTAATTTACAGTGTTAGATCAAAGCAAAGAGAAAAGAAGAAAAAGGAAGAAATGTCATGTGTTCTCCAGAACATGTGGTGGGATGGGCCACAGAGAAGAAAGAGGATGGAAGATGTAACAAAGCAAGTTTCTAATCACATCCCAATTTAGGAGGGTATGAGATTCCTGTCATTTTCCCCCGAAGTCTGGAAAACCCTGTGCTGCAGTGATGAAAAGCTGCTTTGCTTACCCCCATCTCTGATGTCTTGGGCTCCAGACAACTTCCATCTCTCCCCAGGTACTGTAATACCCTGGTATGTGTGCTCTTACAGGGTCACAGCAATCACAGCAGCTGTTCTGGAAGAGTCTGCCACTTCTGCTTCATATTACAGTGATCATTTGAACCTTCCCTTCTTGACAATGCAACAGTTATATAACTTCTGAGGTCCTCATATCATACTCAGGATTGCCAGGAGAATGGCGAGCCTTCACAAGATCAAACAAGGCACAACTGTATCAAAAAAGAAAATTAATATGGAAGTAATGCTACAGCATTTAAATCCTTAAACAGAGCTACTTAGTAAGGGAAATTTGCAGAATGGCTTTTTAAAAGGAACAAGAAAAGGCAACATTTCTAAAAGCAGGAACATAACTCCAGTTGTCACCTATTAACACTCTTTACCCCTGAGCTGGAAGGGGTAAATAATACAGTAGATATGACCAAATCACTGCAGGAAGACACAATAGCAGGTTACTGAGATCCACTACAAACAAAGCATATGCTTGATGGCAAATCTTTTCGCCATTTCTTGCACTAGATATTCATTGGGGTCTGACTTCTAATTGAATGCAAATAAAGAATAACAGGTTTTTGCATATGAAGTGAAGCCATAGAACATCTGCCTCTTCACAGCCTTTCAATGTACCTTACGTGATATTAAGCAAAGAAGAGGTTTGCCTCATCAGCTTGTAAGAAACGGTGAATTTGAAGAACAGTGTGACAGAACTAAATCATTCCAGTGCTGCTGTAAAAGGTGTCTCTTTGATCTCCCCATGTACTCCTAGGTGATAAAATGCCAAGTTGGGCAAAATCAGTTTCAATGCCAAAAAGATGGACTACTGGTACAGAAGGTCACAAAACACTATTAATTGCCTTATATCATCTCAGTCTTGAAAGATGATCCAAAAATACAGCTGGTGCTTTGGAACAGAACACACATTGCTAGCTAGCACTATCCAAGCAAGCTGTTAAGGTTGCTTCAGGCATGCTCTTACCTGCAAATGGAATAACCTATCTCCTGCTCTTTTAGCCTCTTTTACAGTAGTCATTTATGCTCTTTTTTTGACTTCCTCAGCAACGTAATTCACTAATTGTGTTTACTGGTATAGTCATTTTGTGACCTTTTCAGAAAAAAGCTACAGCAATCTGAATGTAAAAGTCAGTGTCCTGAAATTAGCTTACATGTTTATAGGTTATAGCATGGACGAACACTGATGTGGAAATAAAAACCTGGTTAAAAAATAGCTACACAAAATACCAGAGAAGAGCTAGAAAGATTCCCAGAGGGGAGCAAAAACAATCCCCATCTCCTACAGCCACTCTTGCAGAGTGTGTTTAAAATAATCCACCTGAGGTTTTGTCAAAACTCTAATTAAAGGACATACATAAAGTAGACAAACGTCAAAATCAGATCTAAAATGCCTATTGTACATTCAGTTAAGGAACAAAATATTTGAGTATCAAGGATGGATGACATTTGAAGGTGTCTGGAATAACATCAGTGATACATTTCCATGCTTGGTACATTCTGTGGTGTGAGAGATGAGCACTGGTGCTGCTGGGGTCTGAGAACAGTAAGTGTCCAGCTGTGTGTAATTCTGGCCCCCAGCACACATTACTTTGGAGACATGCTGTAAGTGCAAAAAAGCTGGTTTCAGTCCCATCAGAGCCAAGGGGCCTTGGCTGACTTCATTTCCAACCTTACACCCACTCCAGAGGTGCTGAATGAGAGCCCCAGTTTTCCAAAGGAACACAGAATCATTCTCTCCAGCATTCCTGGATATGAGTTCTGATAATGTGGCAGGCAGGAGGGGAAGTTGCAGGCAGCTGGGTAGTAGAGTCAAAGAGGCCAGCTTGTACAGATTACATTACCTGATTTTCTTTTATTGTGGTAAGTTGGAGGCAAAAAGATGAAAAGGTGAATTTGAATCACTCTACAATGATGGACCAGATTTGAAGCTTTGAGAAGTCACTGCAAATACTCAAAAAGGTTAAAAATGGGATTTTCAGACTTACACAGTTTAGCAGATTTTAATACTGTCTCCTGGGTCACCCCTCAGTGTCACATGCAAGCACAAAGGTGGCACTCTTTGGGATCACATAATGCCTATGTGGCTGCAACAGGGTTCTCTGAAGAGCTAAGCTAAATGAAGAGTAGGGCAGTGTTTATATAACATTTATATTGTCCTCTAACATGAGCTAGATTTTGGAAACAAGATGAACTGGAAACTTTGCAAACTACAAAGGGATCTTTTGCTGGCTTTCTGCAGCCCTCATCTTGGGAGCCACTGCTTTAAAAATGTCACAAATGACTGTGTCAGGAGTAAAATGATGTGCATGCAAAACCAGTAGTGGGCATAATTTGTAAAGAACAGCTAATGCTGAATGGCTTTATGGACAACAGCATGTTATACACAATCATGAGAGGCAAGTGCCACTGGAAGAGAGGGCACTGCCCATGCAGGTGACTGAATCCCAGAAAGGGAAAGAACTGGGCAGCCCTTTCTCTGCAACAGGTTCCAGGAAATTCTTTATTCTTCCCTAAGCAGACAAGCATTAAGTTTTCAAAGTTTGTTGGAAAGACTCACAGCAGGATGTGCCAATTCAGTCAATACCATGGAGAAATAAAGGGCCAAGACTTTGCTGCAGTTAGAATAAACAACTGTCCTAAATTTCTGACAAACAGTAGCCGTGTCTCTTTGCTAGTAGTTGAGCTGTGTATAAAATGTTGTTAAGGTACACATCCACAGCCAGCATCATTACTCTTTTTTTCCAGCCGATATTCCCATCATGCCTCAGAGGTGACGAAAGGAAATACCGAGTCCAAACCTGAGAACAGAGTCTCATGAAAGCAAGAAATTATGCAATCTACTGAAGACATTTTCTTCAGAAAGATCACAGGTCTTATGCTTTAGTCATGGCCCATTCCTTTGCCAGCAGGTTCACTGCGAGCTAAGTGATTTCTTTCACGTAAGCTGCTCACGACGACTACAGAAACCTCCAGGATTACAGTGCACAAACAATGGGAGAAAAGCTGCTTCAAATAATACACCCAGACAATGGAGTTACCATTGTGGTAGCAATGCAAAATATAGACAGGGATTTAAATGCAACGGGTGGTATCTGTATACTTTGGAGGGCTCACGTGTGCCAAATTTGGCAGCATGAGTGTTCATATTGCTTGTTGCTCCACCCCTTGAACAATGAGGCTAAACCCCATATGTGCAGGAGTTGGTAGAGCACAAGCAGTTTTGCTAATCACGCTGCATGCAAAAGCAAAAAGACAAAGGAAACTAGTAATGCTTAGACTAGCATTGGGGAAATAATTAAGCATGAATGAAATATTGTATGTGGATTTGAAATGAATGTTCTCGGAAACAATTGTGCTGTTTCAGTTGTGCTGCTTTCCCCCCGAAGTTTCACAAAGTAATTTGCATGTCATTTAAATAAATACCATAAATTATTGCAAACTTTTTGTTTTTATTTACATAAAACAAAATACTCATTTCCATTATTGTTTGGACTACCTGACAAGAGTGAAATGCAGAGGTCTGAGAGGAAACCTGTCTCTCCCTACAGTATTACAGATTCCTCATGCGTGAGAGAACCAGAAAGCAGGACCCCATATTCAGCCTTGCCTGACATAGACAAGGAATGCTCTGTACATGAAACAGAGATATGGGATCAGATCTTCCAGCTGAGCCAAGCTGGAGCTCATATTGCTTTCACTTTCTTTCAGTGTCATCCACATGTCACCTATGTGATTTCACCTTTGATAAATATTTGCCTTCCTTCTTGACTACTTAATTACACTTCTTTGTCAGATTCCTTCTCAAACCTGCTTTCTCCTCTCACCCCATCATGGGGTCAACAGCAGCCAATTCAGAACCCTTGACAGTCTCTGTGTTTAGACAAATCAGAAGAAAATAAATGACTAAAATAAGGAAATCCAGGAAAAACTGAGCAGACGACAGCCTAAAAAATAAGGAATGTGCACACAACTCTGCAGGATCATATGGAGCCTGATGGCCACTCAAAACTAAATATAGGTAACCACGACCTGAAAAACCAAGTGACTTAACATCCTGCAAAAAGAGGAATTTAATACATAGCATAATTTTTAATATTCTGGCTACAAGAGACTAAATGATCATTCGTGCTTCTCACCTATGAAATTGACCTGCAGGTTTCATCCACAATGTTTTTATTTATACTGAGTTTCTCTCTCCAGTCTAAATGGGAACCCAAGAGATATTTCTCACTCTTTTCACATAACCTTGGGCTGCTTTTCCCCATGTTGTTAAACATGTCAAACATTATAGATTGCAAGCCAGATGAACTCATTATACAGATGTTCTTTTCACAGAGGACTAGCCTGTAGTCTTAGTTTCTAAGGCTGTTTTTCACTTTATAAACCCACTTCCTATCTTGGATACAAAGGCATTTAGGCATTTACTTTCCTAGTTTTTGCTTATTGGAGTCCTAAGATGTGCTTCACCACAAAGGAAATAAAATTGACTGGGTGTAACTTCATGATTCCCAGATATCACTAGGGTGTGCTGTAGATCATGAAATTTCAGTAAAGCACCATTAACAGGGAAAAATCTAGCTGTTATAATAAATATTTTAAATTAATTACAAACACAGAAGCAGCTCTCCACTGACTTGAATTCCTCTTAAAACAACATACACACTCAAGAGAGGTAATGTAACATCTAAACAATTTAAAACATTTTTGTGCACAGGCTTGGTCAGCACTCTAGCAGAAAATTAGAGTCAGGCAGATAATCACACACCTAAACTGCACGTAAGTGACTAAAATTCAAGCATGCAGTCTGGTGGGAATTGAAAAAATGGGACTGGAACCAATATCTGTAACAAACCAGGTAACAAACAATAACACTGGAAAACTTTCTCTGAAAAAAAAAGGAAAAAAGAGTCTATATATAAAGTCACCAAAACTCACAAAGGTAGTGCAGAGTGAGGGGACGAATTGTAGTTATTTACACTATTAATATAAAAAATGGTGCTGAAATTTCCAGTGAGTATAACAGTAGGACCAAACCAAATTCATCATAGGAGACTGCACCTCTTAGTTACAGAGGAAGAGGCTGCAGCTTTGGGAGGAAGGAAAGCATCAGCTCCCAGCTCTGGGCTCCCAGCCCCTGCAGGAGCTGGGCACCCTTGTTACAAACTACACCCAGCAGCTGCTCAGCACCTGGGACAAAGCACCTTCCTACTCTTGCACCTCTTACCTTCAGCCTAGGAAAGAAACACCCTGGCACCCCATCCTTCAGCACCCACCAGCTCCAAGTGCAGTCATGGAGTGGTGGTGGGATCATGAGCCCAGCACAGTGAGGATGCTGAATCAGAAGAGTTATTCAGCACAGCTAACTTCAAGCATATATTGACATCAAAAACCCACAGACTCAAATGCAAATTTAAAAAGAAGCACCTATTAAAACACAAACAAAAACTTAACTGGTTTACTGCTGAGGCCCCAACTGTCAAGACATATCCAGAATGCCACAGTCAGCGGTAACAGCAAACACAATTATTAAGGGATGCTTCCAAGCTCCATGAACTGAGTTTGGTAGTCTTACACCATGAACCACATATTCATTATTATAACAAATTGTATTGCTATTTGTAGCATCTAGGGAACCCCAATCAAGGCTCTATTGTGTGATAGACTGTACAAGCACAGAAAAATAGGATGGCTTTTCTAATGAGTACATCACAAGCCCCACTACCATAATTAACATTGATTAGCATCGATGCAAACAGCATGGGAAGACAAAGATTGAGCCAGTTTGGAAGCTGAGGTACTCTCTCACCCTTTAAGGTGGCTCCTTTGGTTCCCAACTGCAGAACAGAGGGGAGGCTGTTTCCGTGGGGAAGGCTGCAGTCCCCAGTGCTCCCAGGAGCACATTCCAGGATTCAAAGAGGCATCTCTGTCACTTACTAATCCACTTTCTATCACAGGCAAAACCACATGGCAGCATCACCATCAATTCTGAGAAAAAAGGATGGTCGGCAACATCTGATCTACTCCATGTACCCCAAAAAGCCAAATCCACTTGAAATCTCAAAAGAGTGACCTTAATGGACATGGGATGTGTAGCTGCATGTAATAAACTTCCTGCAAAAAACAGCCCTTGCTAGATCTGTAACTATCATATGCATCTCCTCATCCCAGGTCCTTGGCATTTTGCTTTGGATACTAATGCAGTTTTTCTTTTTTAACTGTAGGAAAGAGTCGACAGTTCTGTAATGCCAGCAAAAATGGATAGTGTGAAATAATAGGGTTGAATATGTTGATTGTGTTAATGCAATTATCTTCACTAACCAAACAAGATTCCAGACCCAAAACCTTCCTATGAACTCTCCTTTTCCCCCAAAATGTTTCTACAGTTCTTTTACTGCATAACCTAACAAAATCCAGACACCTGGAATTTTACTCCCACATTCAGCACCATGAAAAATATATCCACAGAAAATATATTCACACTAGAAATTTTGTTCAGTTCCCCATACTGTAACCTAACCTGCAGTCTGCTGTCTCTTCAGACTTACTGCTTGTTTCAAGAATTCTCATATGCATTAAACTGAACATGTATGTAAACATTTTCAGGACTAAACTGTAGCCACAATTTCAAATGCAATCAGGATATGTTGTGCTCAACTGTAGTTAGGGTCCAGTGTTTTGCTATTTTTTGCTGTTCTGGTGAAGTTTCTTAATTTGTTTTTCTTCTAAGCTACTTCCTACAATTTCACTCACAGGGAAATGAAACATAATTCTATAAAGCCTAAAAATAGACGCAGATCTGCTAAAAAATTCATCATTTCACTCCCAGGCTTCCACCAGCTGGGCTTGTCTGCTTTAGGTTTGACACCCCTGAGAGCTACAAGCATGACTTACAAAGATGAGCAAGTTTACATGAGAATGATGAAAAGATCCATTTTTTTAATCTTTGCTTTGCCAAAATACCATCCGGGGCATTTATTACTTAAAGGCATTTATTTTTGGCAATTTCTCACTCCCTTTTAATACCGTACTCACATTATTTGCAAATTTGGAGAGGTAATACCCAAATCCACATTCTGCTTTATGTGTACTTCTTTCAGGCTTGCTCATTACATTCATTAAACTATTTAATTCTCAAGGATCTACTAGAGATACAGTGAAGACCCCCTGAACACCAGTTAAGAATAAACCTGTAATGAGAATAAATTACACACGCATATCAATTGCTACAAGTCCTGTAAGGAGTGAGACCTTTCTACATAAACATCTGCTGCAAAATTAAATCTGATACATTAATAAAAGCCCTCCCCACTTAAACCAAACAATGGATGTGTAACAGTTACTCGATCAGTTAAAAGAATAAACCTTTTAAATAAATAAATTTGCGCTTCACCAATTTATGTCACTGTGGTACTTAAGGCGAAACCTTTTAAAGGAATAGATTTACTGTGCACACAGATCTCCACTGGGTATGTGTAATTATGCTAAGGAAAGGCATTACTTTTAAAGTGGATGAATGGCTGATACTTTTTGATTTACTGCTAGAAACAGAAAAATGGTAATGGCATGAAATAAGCATTTGCAAAACCGTTTTGGCAGACGGAAAATGTTTGATTTACCTAGGGCATCTATCAGGTTCTATATTTTAGATCAAAGTAGATAAATGGAAAGGCAAATGGATATTTGGAAAAAAAATCTACTGCTTTTCTGTCAGCTCTGCAAGTAAGTTAAATGTTTGAATGAGGAAAAAGCCCAAGGCTCTTTCTATGGAAGGAAATCATGATTCATCACTGCTCTGGCAACTACAGCTTTCTGTATTTACCTGAAAAGGTGACATGGAAGTCATTGTCACTTTCTCATTCTAGGCTTGATTCTGAGAGGCAATTTTAAAGGCAGTTGGCAGAACTCAGCATTTCCATCTGACACTTGAAGTAGACAATGCATACCCTGGGCCATATTTTCATCTCAACTCCACATTGTTTGGTCTCCTTCCTGGTTTGAATTCCCATTGGTGAAGAAATTATGTTCTACTTAAGATACACAGACGCAAATTCAAAAGCTACTGCCTTCTCAGATCCTTCTGAAATCTGTGCCCTAGGAAAGCACCCTGAAGGCAGGGTAAGGCTGACTACACAATTACCTGTAACAAGTCAGGAGGCTGAAGAACCTAAAAAATCAGCTTCTTCCTATGGCAGAATTCTTCCTGGAGGTTCCCAGTAAAAAGCCTGATTTCTGATTGTGCCATGATCCTGTTCTAAACTCTTCTTACACTGAAATGCATCCCCAGGAGCTGTGTGGTAGAAGCACTGTGTCCAACCCTCAAAGCACCACCAGCCCAGTGGTACATGTGCTGCACAGATGGTCTGAACACGCAGAGTTAATCCAAGATGTTTGGATCACATCCAATTTGTTGTGCTTGTGGAAATGCACAGGAGGGCACACACACAGGACCCCCAGCCACATCAGATGCAGTGTGAGTGTGCACACCACGTGCAGGGGCACTTCCTGGGAGTGTCAGGTTTGCTCTACAGGCACAGTAGGGTTTGCTCATGTGCTGAGAAAAGGCTGGGATTACTTGGTATCTGGAAATCCTGACAAACACATAATCCTTGCACATAACCTCTTGACAAAATGTCTGGTGTGGGAAGGATGTGTCTGGAGAAATTCAGCGTGTGTCCCTCTGCCTGCTCCATCAGGAAATGATGGAGAGTAGGGTATGGCCTCTCCAGCTCTCCACAGCATTATGAACATGAGCAGCAAATCCATCAGCTACTTCTGCATGCACTTATTCTGTGAAAGGGCTAACCAGCTCTTGAAAGGCCAAAGAGCAATCAAAACTCATATCTTTTGCCTAGACAGGTAAAAAGCCAGCAAGGCTTATAATTACACAGGGAGTTGGCTGCTCTCTAGGATGCAAAATAAGCAGGTATCTGGTCCTGCTGACTTACATGGCCTGTATTTTTAACTCAGTAGCTTACCCTTGACCACTGAAATACTGGAACAGGTTACCCAGAGAGGTTGTGGAAACATCATCCTTGCATTCAAAACTTGAGAAGATCCTGGGCAACCTGTTCTCACTGACTGCTTTGAGCTGGTGGGTCAGACTAGATGCTCCTTCCGATGTCCACTGCTCTGTAATTCTGTGGTGAAGAACTCTCCCTTCAGTTTTGTAGATGCACTTCCCTTCTCAAAAGCAGCTGACTGATCCTACCTCTGCCTTAAGCCATAGTTGTCACTGTAGACAGAGTTCAAAGATGCCGTGTTTGTGGAGCAGGCCAAATCCTCTGCAGTGATCAACCAAAACTGACCAAAAAATAGGAAGTTTCTCCAACAGGAGACCAAGATGCATGATGCTGGCCCTCTGCTTCATCCCAATACCTGTGACTGCTGAACAGCCCCTGTACAAAGGGTTTTACATGCACAGCTCCGCAGGTGAGCAGAAAGCCAACACATCTTCACACCAGGCTCAGCAAGCAGCATGCACACCTTTTGTGCCCACATGCCCTTCAATCTCTCCTCCTCTCTCCCCCAAGCTTTAGTTATGTCTCTCTGAAGTAACAATTCCCCTATGCAGACTTTCATATACATAAACTCCTAAAATCAAGACTCATGACTGTAAGGCCACCAAAGGCAGGATGCTTTTACACCCATAAGTCAATGTACCTCTGTGAGCTGAAGATTTGTGCACACCCAGGGCTAGCTGGAAATTTTACACTTTGTCTGTAGAAAAAGCTTCCATGCAAGGAATAAAATAAGTGTTAAAATATTGAGCCAGAAGTAAGGCCAGACCATATTTCTCCTCCTGTAATAAATCAGCACTATATGTATATATTAAATCCAATCCCTTGATGTGTCCAGTTTCAGTAATAAAAACTTAGTGAGCAGGGCAAAAGTTATTGGGTAGAGATCAATATTCTTGCTTGTTGTCCTTGATTGGCAATAATGTGATGCTTTCTCCTTGACTGTAAGAGGTGCTTTTGTGATTTGGGAGCATAAAGAAATTCTATACTTGACAGATTTATACAGTAGGAATACACTAATGTCCTTTGACCCGCTAAAGAATAAATATGACCTACCAAATTGTCATTTTTATGGGTATTTACAATTGAGGCACTTTGTAAACCTTAGAACTAATATTTCCCAAAGGAAATCTGTGCTCTCGAATCTTGATAAATTATTGAAAAATACAAGCCACTACCAGCCCTACAAATTTGCTCTTCTCTTTCTCCTATATTTGGTTACATAGGAGTTTTTAAAGCAGACTGGACCGTTGATCTATTTTTCACCAGGTATGCTGCTGCAGACATGGTTAGTGAGTCAGAGGAATTCTATAGAATTTTTGGCTATTTAATAAAGGTAGTGCAAAAAAAAATTTCTAAAATGTGAAGGTTTTCAGTGCATGACTGAAATATTAGTTATAGAATTCTTTAAACTCTCAAATTACTGTTAGAAGAATATTACAAACTATAATTTCCACAGCCCAAATGCCACCAGCTGCATTTGCTCTC
This sequence comes from Leptocoma aspasia, assembly GCA_013399835.1. Lineage (NCBI taxonomy): Eukaryota > Metazoa > Chordata > Aves > Passeriformes > Nectariniidae > Leptocoma > Leptocoma aspasia. Next base: position 333,375 of record VXAX01004739.1, read on the forward strand.
ACAAATGCTTAAGCTGATAAACAAATAACACAAGGAGTAGAATAAACCAGCCCAATTCACCCAGATGTCAATGCTCACAGCCTCGTGGGTGTAGTGCAGATATTCCTTAAATTTAATATTTGCTGCTAATCAACATCCCTAGTTCCTTAACTCTGGAAGCCAAGTGACCAAAAGCCTTCACTTAATTGCTGTATCTTAGCTCCACTTCACCTCACCTCCCCACCCACTTGCCACACAATCTTTCCCACCACGTTTATATTGTCCCTGCCCTCAAAGGTTTCAGAAAAGACAAAGTAACTTCCCACAGAGATGGGAATCAGTGAGCTGAGGACCCTTCAGAATCCTCCTCTGAAGAGGAAGATGACAGCACATGACTATCTCAATAGCTTGGTCTTAAGGAAAGAAAAGTTTTTGACACAAAACTGGTTAGTAATAGTGTCATCCATACTAGAGTTACGGAAGCTATTTCCTTTTATCCTTATTTGCCATCTGAAAATTGGCAGAGTCAGCACTGCTCAGGACTATCTGAGGCATGAGACTTAGAGAGGCTTCTTGTTTCACCTCTTGGTTACATCCCTGCACAACAGTACACAAGCTCTCAACGATTTCCAACACACCAGATTTTGAGTAAAGCATCATGACGTGGCACTCAGCTCTACTTCTACTCCATTTCTAAGGGCAGCTGCTTTTCTGTTTTTCTTTGCGCATCTGCGGACAACAAAATCTTTTCTCTCTCACAAGAATGCCTTCATTAAGTCAGTTTCTGCCTTCAGCTTATTCTTGTGCATCCTATAATCTGTGTATATGCACAAGAAAGGCTTGAGAAGCAGACTGAAAAAACAGGAAGCTGGAATAAACAATGAGGCAGGAACTGCGGGAAACTTAAGCATCTTTTCTTGCCTTTATTGTGCTGCCTTCCTTTTCATTTTTGTTTACTGCTGAATTTGGGATTCCTCCTACATTTGTATGGAGCACGATTTCAATATTCTCTGTTTTGTGACCTCTTTCTGAAGCAATATGACACAGCACATCTAACACAGTGACCAAGCACAAAGTCAAACAATTCTGAGTTCAACTACTATCCCGAACACTTGGTTTTGCATCAGATTTGCCAAATTTAGATATATAATTTTGCTTTTACACTTAACTTACATTTTTACACTAATGTTGTTCACTGTATAATAAAAAGGTCCTAAATACCCACCAATTCAGTAGCTCCTATTCCCTACACTGAATATTCCATCTCCCTTTGCACACGTGGTAGGACAGAGGGAGAAATTGCATTTTAATATACAAAATTATGTTTTGTATATTGTATATTAAAACAACCCAGCAACCCAGTAATCCATGCACCAAACAGCATCTCTGTCCCATTTATGAATGTTCCTCATTCATTCATCACTCATTTTTAAAGGAGTGACATCCTTTTAAAAAAGAAATTATGAAACACTAACATTTGCTGGCTGACACTGAATTTACTTCATGGAACAATGAAAATTTGAGTGACAGGAAAGAGAAGAGTTAAAGATAGATAGAGAGTAGTAGTTTCAGCCCAAATCAGCAAAATCCATTTTTAGCACCTTGAAAAAATACCTATTTCAGATGATCAAAATTTTTAATCAAGATAATTACCCTTACACATCTTTTCCTATCCTTAAGTGTTTAACAAGAAACATCTCAGGCTCTCCTTAGCTCTACTACTTCTAAAGCTTCTAACTGTAAGCAAAGAAACAGATTATGTTGTGAATTGCAACCCTTTTACCTCATGTGAAAGGCTCTCCTGTTTGCATTGCTGAAACTTTTTTCTACCTTTAATTTTCTGTGCTTTTAAAGATTAGTGTGGAAAAGCATCTACTGCTCTTCAAGATTTCACGAGAGACCACCTGGCCTTTTTAGTTTGGCTGTACCAGGCATGGTTTAGGTTGGATACTAGGAAAAACATCTTCACTGCAGGGGTGGTCAATTCTGCTACACACCATGGCATTTCAGCCCACAAAACCTATCTCAGTCCAGTTCTCCACCCTTCCTGAAAAATACATCCTTTAGGTCACACAGATAAGCACTGTAAATGCACAAGAAAAAAGCCACAGTCAGTTCTATTCCTAAACTCAACTTCCTCAGCCCAGCAAACACTGCCTGGATGTCAGGGCAAAATAAGTGAAGGTTTAATTTAAGTCACCTTTAGAGGTTTTTTTTGAAGATACATTCATCTAAATCTGCTCTCAGACCAAAGGGCTGTGAATTCCAAGTCTGGATTTCTCTACAGGCAGCACTTCCCATACTGCCGTAATTACCTTGCAAATCACCTTTCACTTAAGAAAAAATGTCACCCTAAGCACAAATACAGCAAAGACAATCTTGGAAACACAACCTAGGTGCAAATCACAAAGTTTTAACTGAAGAGGCTGCAAACAACCTGAAAGTAGAGCAAGCAGCCCCACTCACTTTTCCCAGGAGAGCCATGCAATGGAGCAACTTGTCCAGGACTTCAAGGTTCTGCTAAAGACAAATATTTTGGTTTCATTTGCCCTTCCTGCTCTGCCAGGGCCTGTCTGCGAGTTCTCACATTCCTCAGCCTCCCCCTAGTGAGGAATGTGCTGGGATAGGTGTGGGAAGCAAGAACTGGACTCCAACTTGTGATCAGAGAGTCTGTGCAGTCAAAACAATGGATGAAAGAACAGCCCAGCAGCTGGATCAGCTGCTGAAATGACACTAAGTAAAATCTTATAAGCTTATATATTTTCAGCACCAAAATAGAAAGATGGGTTTTTACTTAAGTCCACCTAAAAATACTTGGTTTATGGATGGAATGAGAGTTTATGAAGATTTATACATTGATTTAGACCACTATTATTAGCACTGTGTTTTATTTATTTATAATTTCACTGAAGAGACTCCATTTCACTATGTATCTTTCCTGGTCCAAAGGTGATACTGAATCTTCATATAAAATAATTTTCCTACACAAATGGACACTTACATTCTCTGCTGGTTCATAGGTTAACAGCAGGACCCACCTGTGAAGTCTGGGTGGGCAATTACTATTATATTTTTACAACCTATTGTTATTTTTCTTTCTGCTCAGCACAGAACAGACACAAGTAAGAACAGTAACTATGCAAGAGCAAAACGTGAGAGAAAGAAGAGATCCAACAAGAAATGGAGGCCACTATCTGACATTTTAAAAGGGCAAATCGAAAGCAATCAACACCCAACAAAACGCTCAGTGTAAGATGAGGTGATAGCTTAGGATATACTCAGGGTGCTGTAATGAGGCTAACAAGTGCTGTGTGTTTTAATGTAAATTAACACAAGATAATCTCTTCACATATTTAAGTGATGCACTTCAAGTTAATTAATACATATTTAATAGAAGTCTTCTTGAACAGCTGTTATTTACTTCTGGAGTTTCTACACATTAGCACTGGCTGCTTTGTTCTGCTCTGAAGTTGTTCATGCTCCAAAGTACTTTAACAACTTGGGCTGTACAAAAATTGAACAGTCTTCCCAAAAGAGTCAGCCTTTCTGATAACTTAATATTTTCACGTTAAATATTCAAACACTTGCTGAACAAAAGGTCAAATTCTACTTACAGCATCTGTGTGAAACAGGCAAGCAGATGCTTAATGCTGCTAGACAAATACTTTTGGCACAAAGAATGATATGGAGCTGGTGATCAGTCACATTTTCAGGCCTGAAAATCAGCTTTCCTTTACTTCTGTTCCCTAAATTCTGCACTTACCTTTCATATGTAACAATACAGACCCAAATTATGACCTGTTCCTTCCACAAGTGCTAGTGTTCCTTACACAGTGGTGTGCTACATGAAATCCTGGCAGTGAAAGTGCTGTCTACAGTATTCACTGCATTATTATGAGTATTAGACCAACTCATTGAGGCTTCTGTCTTAAACTATTGTGTGTAACATTACTGCCTTTAGATCTTGTATACAGCACTGAGAAAGTCCTCACTTGCCTCACTTGTCCTCCTTTTATTCAGATGAAAACCCATTTGAGTTTCAGGCACTTCTGAGTTTTCAAGATGTGAGTAAGTAGAAACCAATTCAAGAAACACACTGGCAAACACAAAATTCTTATACTCACAGTGGTGAATGTGACTTCTGACAATAGGCACCAGTTTCTTTGAAAACAACTGTCACCACTGAACAATCCTTATCAGTAGTATCTGTTGTAGTTTTCACCTGACTAAAGATTTTTACTCTTGTGGCACTAGAGCACCAGTGCTCCCTGCTTGCACGTCAGCCTTTCAAGCTCACAGGTTTACTGAAAATAACTTCCAAAGCTGGTAACAATTGTATTATTGCATACTTGTTGGGACAACCTTTACTACATCTTCTGTGCAGTGCTGTATGGAAACATATAAAAAACAGTCCTAAATGCACAAAGATCAAACATATGTACTGATTTAAGCAGACTGATATTACTAGTATCTAAGTGAATTTATTTTATTTTAATATGGTGTTTTTCACAATACAGAGGACATAAAATAACATTCATTACTTAGGCTAAGAATTGTAAGACTAAAGCAGATCATTGCTTTACCTGGCAAAGATGCTGTGGCTTTGTGGAATACAAATTCAAAAATGATCCTTCATGATCCTTAAATAATTCTGCACTGGCCCTACCAACAGCCTGGAGAGCTGCAGATGCAAGGACTGAGGAAGATGACCTCAATCCTCCCTTCCCCACCCCCTGAGTGTGGCTGGTACAAGCTGGGTGAGGTTCCAGCTAGAATCAGTCTCCTGAGCCCTGCAAGGCCACAGGGGTGCTCCTGCTGGCACAGGGATGGGGCTGGGACACAACTGTTGGTTCTGAGGGAAGCACCACCACACAGACTTAAAGTGCCTCTGTAAATGTGAACTTTGACAAAGCAGTGCCAGCCACAACAACCAGGCACCTGAAAGGATTGCTATGCACTGAAGCTGTGTCAGTGCACTTAGGAGAAAAAGGGAGAAAAGCCATGGTTGCCACAGGGCCTTAAGAATCTCTTTTCCAGCAGATCAACACACCAAAGAGATTTCATTGCTTTTGATGGGAGCCATGTGGGAAACAGACCAGTCCAGAAAAAAGAAACCTGAGAAGACAATCTCATATTGTGATGTTCTGGAATCACCATTATGTTAACAGAACTAAGTGTCCTGAAAACCTTTTTGTCTTTGGAAGGAGGATGTATCTTGTTCAGAGAAGCATGGGTGCTCTGCCAGCTGCCACAAACCCCGTGTTTGTATATCCACAATTTAACTTTCACTGGCATCAGCACAAGCACAAGAAAAAAGAGAGAACCCAGAGGACAAACTGAGCTCCCAGTCCCAAAGAATGAAAACAAATGCCCACATTTTGTGCAGCCATGACATGACAGGCATTCCTTGGGTTCTTTTAGGATTCCTTAGAGCTAAAGGATCAAATTTGAGGGGAATCTCTTAAAACATACACAGTGAGACTTTTTCCTCTACATTTTACATGAAAAATAAAAATCTCTGTTTACCTGTGGCTTTGGTAGAAAGGTTTCTATTGTAATTATATTGTGTGTATTCCAAGAAAGCTTTTTACATCACTATTACTAGTCTAGAGAGGCACAAAGCTGCAGGTGCTTGCTGAAAAGTAACAAACCTTTATTAAAATTTTCAGTTTTTGCAAAAGCATTTTGACTACATTCCAAATCTACTTAAAAAGTAATTAAATATTTACATTGATTCTCTAATAAGTATTGTAAGTAAATCAACACCCCAATTATTCAGAAATTTTTGTGTGGTATTACAGAAATGTAGCAATTGTATAAATGCACAATTCTAATGAAAAAATAATGATCTTGAACTTTAAAAGAGCACTTCATTTGGAGAGATGAAAGTGCTGTACATTCTTTCATTCATTATGTCTTATGGCCCCTGTGTGATGTAGGTGCTATTATCATCATTTTACAGATGGGGAAACTGAAAGGCTAATTAACTTGTCCAATTTACAACACTTTTAGCTGTAAACTTAGAGCATCCCATTGTACTTAAAGGCAAAACAGAACTGAGCTCACCTGTGATGAACATTTTCTAAAAATTCTTCAACTCCGTAAGCATTTAACTTATAGGAGAGAATATCTCACACAAGAGTTCAGAGTTGGCTTTGCATTGATGGTAGCTTTGAGCACCACAGAAATGTGCTGCCTAGAAGCAAACATCAGAGCACCAGGTTGTTGTGAAGTATGTCAGAAAGCTTCCCAGCTAGTTATGGAGATGATGTGCTTGTTTATTTGGTATTATTTGCCATTCAGCCACGCGTTTGTGCTTTATTCCTAGGATGTACCACACTGCATTTCTACAAACACACACAAACAAACAGTGTTTGCTGACAAGCTCATTCCCTCAGTTTACTTATGTGTTCCATGAATTTCTTGACTCGGTCAGGATCAACAGCATTTGCCCAATATCCTTCTTTCTTGAAATACGAACCAATTATTAGAGCATCTGCATCCAAGTAATTCCTCACGTTCTCCAGAGTCACTCCAGACCCAACCAGCACAGGAATCTTCACAGCATGCTTAACCTCTGAAGAGAAGAAAACCAAAATCAAGGTTAATTCCTGTCTTTGAAACTCTCTCCATAAAGACTCTAATTTGCCTAGTTTTTCAACAGAAGAATAAAGGTATCGAGAAATTTGTGATTGTGGTATTTATTACTTCTACTGCAGAATGAAACAGGTTCTCTAGAAAAAACATCTTTAGCTCTAAACAGAAAAAAAATACCACTTTTTACATTCTTTTGTCTGGAATGCTTCCTATATTTGCTTTTATGAAAGAGAGCAGGGATCATACAAGCACCACTGACAGCTCAGCTAGTTTTTCCAGAAAGCAAAAGCCACAAAGAGAAGTGGTCTTTTATCAGCATGAGGAATGACAATGGAATAAAAAAAGCCTCATATTTTTCCTATATACAGTGTTACTTAATCATGTGACCTTTTACCTGGTTTCAAGAGGAGAAACAGACAAAAACAAGGCTCAAAATACAGTACTAGCTTTGGGAGGAGGAAAAAAAAGCCCAGTTCAAGAATGACTTAAGCATCCTTCTCATCATTTTATGTCAAACTGACCATCCAAAGAGTGACTCATAGGACTGGATGCTCCATCCCTTAGAGGAATGTTGTGAGCCATTATTTCTGACCTTTAAAAACATATAAATTGGTTTAATTAGTGATAAGCTGATGGTAAGATAGTTATAGCTTGAGGTAACTAGGGAAAGCACACATGCAACAAATAAAAGTCTGCTTCAAAACACTGTTTAAATGAAGTTTCATCAGAAGCCTAACTTATTAATTATGCTTCAGGGAAGACTAATTATTTATCACCTTCCTACTTCACTGAAGAAAGGGGATCAATTAAAATGCTCTTGAATCTCTTTTTAGGTCACATGCTCTACCATTTTTCCATCTAGGAACAATAGCTCCTTCTTAAAAAGATTTTAACACGAAAATAAAACCATTCAACACAGCCCTTCCTGAAAATGTACAACAAATCAGATAGATCATGTATATGTGATTAAAACTTAAGTTATATCTATGCATATTTGATATTCTTAGTCATTCTGCTTACAGCAACAAAATAATTAATTTCTAGTTACTTATAGCATTATTACAGATATCCTGTTCTAAAAATCACAGAAATTTATTTATATAATATCTATATGCTCTTAGGAATATCCCATCTGCTTTACATCAATACCAGTGCACAATTAAGGTGCATCTGACCTCAGATTTGTGGCAGTGTTTGACTGAATCCCCAGAGGAACCAGGCTCCAAGTCAATATTTGTTCTTACAAGTGTGTAAAGCACGTTAGCAGGGAGTAGTTTTACAATTATTTCACATCAGCAGGAAAAACAAAGAGCCAAATAATTAAACAGAGCATGTTCGTGTGGGTCTGAGACCACAGCTCAGCCCTGCTGGGCAAAGGGAAAAACCCAGTGAAACCTGAGACTGACCTGAAACTCCAGAACAACCCAAAGCCTCCCAAAGAGGGAAGGTATCGAGTGCTGCTGCGATCTACACATGACACACGGAGTGCACACACATCTCCTGGGCTGGAGATTTATTCACAATGACAATGTGAAGAATGGCAAAGGGAGTGCTCAGTGTGCAGTGAGATGTGTTACCTCATTAAGTATGCTACAGATGCTACTTTTATGTCCTTTCCAAGCACATCAGGGCCTAAAGTGGATTAGTAGAAGGTGATTTGTCTATTGGTTGTGCTAATACAAATTCTAACCTGTTAAAGAAAATAAAGCAACAGCAGTGAGATGTGCTTTTGTGTGGCAATGTTCAGTCACTGTCAAAATATCTCTAAACACAGAGTTCTGCTTCAAATCTCTCCTTTTTTCTGGCATTCTCTTTCTTTTTTTTTGACACAGTGAGAAAAAGGAGACAATTTTGTGATGTTACAGTAACAAGATGCTGAAGTTTACACAGATTTCTCTGTTCCAGTGGACTGTAACTAGAGGGCACTGTGCTCTTTCTTGTGGCAGCACAGCTGCACACAGGTCTTTTAACAAAACCCAATGAAATCGTGCTTGGTTGCAAAGCACAATGAAAGCATTTGAACTATGGTATGCACAAGTTTCATGAAATAAAGGCCAACTGCTCCTAGCTTGAAAACAAAGGCAAAGAGTGGTGTAAAAATAAGCACCACTGTGCCAATGACTTGCTCGACTACTCTTCTTTAACAGCTTTCTCATTGCAGTGATCACTGTACCATACACAACACTATGTTTATGGTAATGCTCCCCTCTTAACACATTTTAGGTTTTTAATTCAAAGGACTTTTTCTCTGTCATTAAATTTAGGGCTTAAACAGGAGATATGAGTGATCAGTACTTTTTCTATCTCTGAGGGTATTACACAGGCAGCAGCCTCTATTTTGGCCATCAAAAAATGAGAGGGGATGAGTCAGTCTTGAGGTCCCTTTTATGAACAGTAATTAAGGAGGTGACAGGCACAGCCAGCTGTTGGATTTCATTATGTACCTGTTTTCCACAGGTTACTCGGCTGAGACACTTTGTTTTGTTCAAAGAGATAACTGAGAAGTCATTATGCAAAGCTTTGGTCACTCAAAATACAAACTGAATGCAAAGCAGGCATTTCAGCAGTTATAGCCAAAGAAAAAACCTGATGGGTTCACACATCCAACCAAAGAACATTCCACAAGGCAGCAAACTGGAACTTCTATAACCTCTTAGATGAGATGGTTTATTAATGAATTCAAAATGCTCAGCTATAATTGTTGCTCCTTAACAACATGAAGCCTGATTTTTCAGACCTCGTACTCCATCAGCCTTTGGTGCACTGGAATGCCCAGGCAGCCCTGGAGCAGAGCTTGCCAGGCCAGGGAAGGCAGCCACACAAACTGCAAACAAAACCTGACTGAACACAGATCTCTGCCTTGACAGGGAAGCACTTCCCACAGCCCATCACAAATCAATCAATTCTACACAAAGACACGAAGGCAAAACCACTTCTATATTACTGCACAACAAAGCTGAAAAAGAGACATGACAAAAATCTCATCTGTCTCTCAGCTTTGCTTTCAAGAGCTGCTTTGCAGTGTGATGAAAGGTGCCCAATTGTATCACCGTAACACGGCACTGCTGGGGCTGCATCAATTCCTGAAATGCAAAATCTCACTCACATCAACACCAACCTTGCAGACTGTGGATCTGATCTCTTTTAAGAATCTCCTGACATAGATATGCCTAATTTGTCATTTCTTTATACTGTGGAATATTGATTTTTAAGTTCTTTTCTTAACTGTTTTAAGACATCTGTCTCACGAGAGGGCCTGCTAACACCCAAAATGCTGGGATCTAAGTACAATAAACCCACAACCTGCACACTCTTGCTTTCAAAACACAAATCCAAACACAGAACTAATGTGTACTTCATTACAGCTGCCAACTCTGATTCATTTTGTTCTTTGGACCCAGAAAGAGAGAGACTGACAAGCTTGTTCACATGAAAGAAAAGCAGAAGCTATGGTTCTGTCTGGTTGGGGTCCTGAGGCAAGAAAGCCTCTGGGCCTACAGGTCAGGTTTTGCTCTTTGATGCACTAAATCAATGGAGGTTGCATGTGCATACATGAAAGCAGAATTTAACCTAGGATTTTGCCCTAAGATATATCAAATATTTTTTTAAAGTTATTTGATCTGCATTAATAACAGTGGAGATATTAAGTACAAACAGGGATGGATCTCTAGATTAACAAAATGTTGCAGTCTCTGAAGCAGGCATAGCTTCCAGTATCACCTGTTCCATGTATCATGTCTAATTTACTGTACCAAAAGACCCAGCTAATTCAAGAGGCTCAGTGTTCGAACCAAGCCATCATTTTCTTTTTAACATTGGTGACTGAGGCATAGCAATTTGTAAACTGTTTTGTTAGCAAAAAGTTTAATATGTATGAAATAAGAACCATTTTGACAAGTTCAACATTCATTTTAAATGCTCTTAAGCATGTATGATATACATAAAGCCCTGAAAACACTGAATGATTTTATGTTGTTTCAAAAGCTACAAATATACAACACAAAAGATACAAATACAACCTGTTGAGGTCCAGGTTATCTCTGACAGGTAAAGTATGTTTTTCATGCTGATCTGCTAACTTAAGTTGAATACTATACAGTGCACTGGAACTTCAAAACATGCCAAGTTACAGCGTGTCAGGTAAAGTAAAACCTAAAAAAATACACATCCTATTTTATGTAGTGAGACATTCAAATTCAAGCCATTGATCTAAACTAAAATTAGTGATGAAAACTAAATGTCCCCATGAGAGAACTTTAATTCCAGCATGGGAGCAATACCGTTTCATGAACACAGCCCAAACTGATGCCAACATAAAAATATCAAGAATCATAGCACTTTTGCAAAGGTCAGAACTCATAGGTCAAATGAGTCTCCCTTGACAAAAAGTCTACACTATTTAAAAATTATTTTGATGTTAATACTTTCTTGTCTACCAACGAATTTGTATTCTTTCTGAAAATCTTCCAAGCAGTACTTTCCCTGGTATTGATGTTTGGAATGTTGCCTTATCAAAATGCCTCTTTTCTTGCAGGAATTCCGTTTTCATTGTGGAAGATAAAAAACACCGCACTCTTCAATGGAAAGATTTATGGTTAGCTAGTTAGTTTAACATGGCTAGTTTTAGTATAGCTAGTTTTCTAGGGTTATAAAGTGGCTTTTTACAAATGAAACAGTATTTTCTTTCAGCCTCAGCATCATTCAGTGTTATAAAAGCTTGGAATAATTGTCATTTTTGCCCCGACAAACTGTTGTGTAGAAACACACCACAGCCCACTTCAGTAACACCTCAAATATGTTCATTCTGATCAAACCAAAGCCATGGTGAGAGTTTCTTGTCTTTCCCCCTCCCTGCTGCCCAGGCTGGGTGCCTGGCTCACCTCGCAGCTGCCGGGGCTCGGCGGGGTGGCCGGTGGCCGTGCCGGTCAGCACCACGCCGTCGGCCAGGAACAGCTGGGCAGCGGCTGACATCGGCCGTCAGCGCGTGGGCACTGCAGGGACACACAGACACAGTGTCACACACCCAGGCACCCACGCCCTGCTTCCCCACCCTCCCTCTGGCAGAACCCCCAGTGCTTCTCCTCTGTCCAGCTTTACACTGGCAGGCGACGCTGCCACCCGAGCAAGAGTTAAAAACCGACCTTTTCCTTCAGAGTGCCCGAATTGATCGGTGATTGCTCCGGGTCTCCTGGCTCTAGAGACTGAGTGCTAAGTGTGAACCACCAAGTGTCAATTGAGACAGCTGCTTACATGTCAAGCACCTGTATTTCAGAAGTGTTGAGCACACAGAGCTCTCTGACTTCAAGTGGGAGTTGTGGATGTGCCCTCATTCATAAATCAGATCCTGTTGCCTAGGACAGAATCAACAACCTCCACAAGTCCAACTAACAGAAAATATAGTTAATACCTATGATATAACCACAGGAATCATCTTACACAGCAATTACAAACATCAATTACACCAGCATCCCAGCTGTTCAACAGCAGGCTTTGATGTATGGGTGACACACTTTGTCTGAAACCTATCTCAATAGCAGCTACTAGTTTATGTGGTCCCAAACTTGGAAAGAATTCCAGCCATTGCTGGTTGAACATCTGACACTGTTGTTTCTGTATTTGAATAGAAAACAACAGCTATGGCAAACATGTTGCACTGCTGAGTACTGATGGCACAAAACAGTTTCTCCTCGTTTAAAGAACAGAAGCATAGCAGCTCTCAGTGGCAGCTGCACTCTTCTACATTAAAAAACTCAACCAACAAGTCCTTCAGCATTTCCTTCTGAGCTTATGTTTCTGCCTGAAATGAAAACTTCTTTGCCTTTCTTAAAGGCCAACTCTTTGAAAAATGGGAAGTATAATCCAAATATCAATTCATCAATTGTCGAGACTAAGAATAAAAATGACATGATCTAATTTCATTTACAGAAAGTCTAATGCATTTAATAAAGTATTTGCACTTATAGATATATATTAAAAAATCATCAGAAAGAAACTGCTCTGAAAGGACTTGAACAGCTTCATCTGACCACCACACTGCATTGTTTCCTTTCTCTTTTGAAATTTATTACCTGCTTATTACATATTTAAGATCTTCCAAACTTGATTATTCTCATGATTGCTCACATACTACACACAAACATTTTAATTAGGTTATTAAGCATGTATAATACATAGCACTTGAGCAGTTTTTCTGGGGGGAGAAAAAAAGCAAATCCAAAGACTGACATCTAAATAGCTGAAAGTACCATGTGACAGGTAAGATAAAGTATAAGCAGAAAAGAAACTGGATTTATCTGTCATAAGTTCCTTCTGTTTGATAATCATAGAACATAACCCTTACATAGACAGCACTGATCTAAGTAGCAGGAATCAGTATTATTGGCAGGAAGGAGAAGAAAGAGAAGAGCTTTTTAAAATGCCAAACTATTATCACTTGGATGCTTTTATATGGCAACTGTCTTCATAACTAAAAAATAACCTTGGATACTTAACTTTCAGAAACAAAGCTTCTTTAAACATAACAGACATTTACACATGCATACAAAGTCTCAATACCAGATGCAAGGCTTTCATAGCTGGCATACTGAAAACCTGAAGCTTAAACAACTACAAACTTCACAGATAAAGCAACATGCAACTTACAGCTGCAAATTTATTTTTAAATGTATCCCCTTATAGCACTGCAAGTCTGTGCTTAAATAATAAACTTCTCCCTATATGATTAACTTTCCTGGAAGAAAATTGACATTAAAAAAATCAGAAAATGGAGAAAAATGTAAGATCATTATTGCATTCATATTTACCTATGTTTCTTTTTAATATCAGCAAAAATCTGAATGTTGTCTGCTCCAATGTGTTTTCTGTATCGTAGCAGGTCACCTGCACAGGCATTTATAATTCCTTCATCAGCCACATGAGAAAACACAAACCCTTCAGCCCGAATAAAATCAAGACCTGAAAACAGTCAAAAGCAACATTTTAGCCTGAAACTGAGAACTGCAAAAGAAAAACACTGAAACCAAAGGAAAATCCACCTTATTGCCCTTCCTATTTGATCCCAACACAAATTGTTTCATGTGCTCTAGGACTAACCCACCTCACTTTTCCACATATTTTCCATTCTTTATTTTTGCCCCTATTCTCTCTGACTTCTTCCCATCTCACTGCTTTCAGCTCCCATCTCTCCCACTGACCCCTTCTCTCCCTCAGCCCCTCAGTTTGTTCCTGTGAACAACTCGGAACAGGCAGCTGCACACCCTGCCCTGCCTGCTGCCATGATGTGCCAGACACAGGAGCAGGTGGGTCAAAACACAGCTCCATTATTCTAATAACGTGTTTTCTCTCCAAAAAGGGTCATTAACTTGCATCTCTTCCCTCTTTCCAGAAACTTTCATCGTGTTACTGCTTTTCTGACATCTATTCCTCTGTTAAATATGCCTGAAGTTGGCCATCAGGTCAAAAGCATCAAGGCTACAGACACAGAGGAATAGCACTGTCATCTTCCTTTAGGAAATTAGGCAAGAAAACACAGCCTGAAACACGTTATATGCAAACCATGTGACTCCATCTGAACATAGCATGTGTTTCCTACACAGCACCACATCAACAAATTGCTTCTAGAGCTGTGCCAAAAGCCTAGGAAGAGTCAAAGATTTGCCACTCTACTCCAATCATCAATCCTGCCGTGCCTTAGTAACATGGGTTCCACCATATTCATTAAGTTTTGTCACTAGGAAGCTTTTGTGGGATGGGTACTGAAGAGGAAGATTATGAATTGTAATTACTTCACGTGGGCCATTTGTTGACATTCAGGGCCCCCCTCCACAGCCTTGAAATATCTCTGTTGTAAGACTGAAGCCTTGGACCACAGAGCAATAAACCCACAGCTGTGAGGCACAAGATTTGATTCTGACTCCCTTATTGCACTCCCCACTTCTCTCCTGTCTTTCACAGCCTTGAACCTGTCACTTAAAACCTGCCTCTTTTGCACATCTGCAGATGAGTAAAATCAACAGATCCTGCTGTTCTCCCAGTTTGCTTTGGAGATGTCCTCCAAGCCCTTCTGAAGCTCTGCTACTGCTCCAGCTTTGGAGTCAGATGCACATTTAATTAGAGCTGACATCGTACAAAGGAAAGCAAGGCATGTGGAAACAGTCATCAAGAATGCAATCCTACCCACCAGAGAACTGATTAGGCAACAGAGGTGTTACCTTAGCACATTCCAACTATAAACATAGATGATCTTGAAAATATATTTACCAAATGACAAGGTGTCTGTTTATTTTAAAATTTCAGTTTCATTCCAAGAGCCCTGAAGTTGCAGAAACAGAAGCTTATGCCTGATAGAGAAGAGCCTGTATTGCTTAGCAACACAGACTCCAGCTAACAAGAAACATCACAGATGGATGCCAAATCAAATGCAAGCTGTCCTGTGCCTTGAGATTAGTGGATGCAAAGCACAGAGTATTCTCAGGATCCAAAGACAAGAGTGTGCCACAAGTACCATTGCAGGTGCTTGTAGACACTGGGTGATAAACACAGTGCAAGCAGCTAAACTGAGATTTCTACATCTAGGAACAAAAGCTATAGCTTCTAATTATACCACCCAAGCTTACAGTACAATTCAGAGTTATATAAAAATAATTATTTCTCTAATCATAAGGCTGTGGATGAACCTAGAGATATGACACTTTTACAGCAATCAAGGTTTAATGAATAGGTCCTGTCCCAAGTTGAGTAATTTCATTTATTGAAGTCACTGCTTACACATTGTTTGTTGACTGGTTGTGTTTCCTTAGTGCAGTAATATAAGACTTCCTGCTAAACACTGGATTGTACTTAGTTTAACAAGGCTGCTCTCTCAATCTGGGTTTTTGGAGGCCATGAAAATACAATTTTTAACCAAGTGTAATAGGTGCAGGCACCATATCATTACCCTTCTGTTTTATGAAGCCATAATCAAATTCTGCTAATGAATTCATTTTTATGCTCATAAAATTGTGAGAATTACACTACTGCTTACTTTCACATTTGGCAAGTTGAAAAGTAATAGCCATTGAACAGTTAATAGGCAGTCCCATTTCTGACTTATATGGGAACAACACATTTTGTAGTTTCACTGGAAAACAAGAATAGGGAATATCCAAAAAAACCTAATAAACAGAACTCTTAGAGGAGCATTGACTTTGTCTGCTGTTGACACTGCAGGCACAGTGTGTCTGTGCTGCAAAAATACTTCTCAGGACAGTGTCTTGCAGCAGCTCCTGCTGTGCTCAGTATGGGCTGCAGGCACAGGAGCAGGATCCACAGCCCCTGTGGGTGCTCCCTGCTGCAGTTCTCAGCTGAGCTGCCTCCCCTCACCACTGCATTAATATGGTGGCAGTTAAAAAGGACAGCAAAAACCACAGCATACAACTCTGCCTAACTCTGTCTTACCCTGAACAGTATTGTGGATGATAGCAAGTGAATTCCCACTCTGCTGGTGCAGGAGGGAAAGGAATGGGCTCAGACAGCAAAGCTGTGTTTGCAAAAGACATGGAGAGATCTGGGATATCTCCTGACATGAAGCCTCATTTATCAGGTATCAACTATGTGATCATCATTGATGAAGACTGATTCAGAACTGGAATTTCAGTAACTTCCTGATTCATGATGAGTGACTCAGGCACAGGACCCTACAGTCCTTGCTCAAGTTAGTTGAGCTCCTAGTCACACTGCAGACCTGTGAATTTCCCCCCACCCTTTACAAATTAAAATCATTACCTTCTCCTAGAGACCAGTTATAAATTCCCTGTGTGGTTCTCTTAAGAACAGTTATTCATACCAAAGACAGGGATTTCCACAGGGAAAATGAAATTACTGCATAGTAGGCAGAAGATGCTACATATGGTTTTTAGCTGAAACACTTTCATCAAGTTATTTTTGTAGTGACAGCATACAGGATTTGCTTTGTTAATAGCCACCTGTCAAAACTGTATTGACATTAAAGTCACTACTAAGTTGCTACAGAAAAACTATTTAAAGATTTGCTACCTACAAAGTAATACCCATTTTACTATGGTTTTACTTGAAGTGATTTTCTTTTTGCTTCCCTGTTCAGTGAACTTGAGACAATCATTTTTAGATAAGTGCAATGAAATGCATTAAACACAGGCCCTTCCTGGTTGGTGTCCTACAGTTATAGAGGAAATAGTGCAGAACAGTAGTGGAGCTGAGCAAAACCCAAGCCCTCCAGGAATTCTCCTCTTCATTAATAATTGCAAAGAAGAGAAATACATTGCTCCCAGACTATATCCCTTATTTAGCGATGATTTTTGCTCCTCAAAGGATTGCTTTTAAAAATAGGGTATGTGCTATTTCTACAAATACCTATGTACCTCAAGTGGCCCACATGCATCAGCCACTAAAAACTAAAACTGGATTCTGTTACCATTTTTATTTGAGGTTTTCATATAGGTTCTGATGCAGCAATAAAAATTAGGTTTTCTCAATTTGTCAAGTGGCTAGATAGTTTGAAAATGGCAATGTCTGATTTTAAACCTCACAAAACAAATGTCAGCTCAAAACACATCTATTAACAAGAATTTAAAGCTTTTAGAACATATTAGGCATAATTAAATCTGCCACTGCACGTAGGTTAGCCTACATTGATTGTACCTGAAGTATGGCTTCCACTTAACACCAGCATCTTCTGCCTGGTTCTATAAAACTTGTACATGCAAAAATGTTCAGCCTTACCATAATGACAGTCAACTTGGGCAAAAACATGCATTAACCCTCAATTTATGAATTTAGGGAGTACAGGCTTTCCATATTAAGCCAGCCTTCATCTTTACATCCTGGAGGGTTACATATGAAAACCTAAAATTGCTTCAGCAAACAGTAGTAGCAGAAAGTTTAGTCAAGTCTAGGATTCATGCAATAAATATAGATTAATTTATATTTAATTCCCCCAAATGCAATTTATTTTAAGTACTTTGGCTATCTGTACACTCAATTTTTGTCGTTACATAAAAAGCTTTATTCTACTCATTCATTAAAAAAAAGACAACGAAAACTTAGTTTTAATGAATAACAGTAGCAGCAACAACATATAAATAGATGCTGAAACAGTATGCTTAACCACCATGGGTTAAATTGATCCTCACATATAATATAACTGAGGTAAATAAGAGTTACACCAAAGGCGGCTTTTAGACACGAGCAGATTTAAATTAATGATTAATTTTAGACAGGTTTCACCTAGAAAGCTGTGGTGGCAGCCTTTAGCTGAAGCAGTGCACCAGTACCATCCATTCTAATCAAGCAGGCATCTTTCTCAGAACCTCACTGCTGCTTTTTCAGGGTACAGCGAGCATCCCAAGGTATCCGTGTCAGCACAAGGTGCAGTTTGTGGAGAGCAAATGCCACAGCAGGAATACCTGAGGAGCCCTTTCCATTACCTGCAGCCAGAGCAATGGCTATTGCCTGCTGGTTGGCAGCACAGAGCACCTGGACACCCAGGGGGACACGGGGACAGCTCTGTCTGATGGCAGCAGCCAGCACTGCCATGGCTGCGGTGACCTCCGGGCCCGGGCACACCGTGTACGGCACGTCGTGCATGTTCTCCACAATCAAGCCATCCTGGGAAGGAATTACAAAAAAATATCATTGCACCATACAAACGTGGCTAGTTTACCATTATATATTGTGTATTAAATTAAGACACACAAGTGTAAAGCTTTTCCTTCAAAGGAAGGATTATCTACAGCAAGTTGTGTTGATGGATTTGATGTGCACAACCACTTATAAAAGTGCTTTCATCAACAGCATGGTATTTGCAGTGAAATCATGAAGAGAAATAAATGTGATTTTAATTATACATTCACCAATTTGGGTTCCTTTGATCCATCCTAAAATGTGAACTATAGGCAAATGAGTTAAATCTTATATCTCATTAAAAATAGTGTAGAGTCAAACTTCAGTTATCCAAGGGGAATACAGGATGTTGAGTATGTTTGGATAACAGAGGACTCTGAGATAATCAGGGCAATTTTCAATTCAATTAACGCCAGAAAATAAGTGTTACTTTGGATAAATAAAGGAATTTTTTGTTTGACTATTATTGTGCCAAATGCCATAATATGAACTATTGATATTTCTCCCATTCTGTATTCAGAATTACTGGAAGGAAAATATTGCTATTTATTGTCTATTATACCTCTCCATCCACATGGACATACTCTTGGCAAATAACGGAGTGATAAAATACTCTGCTGATACAATTTGTACATTGCCTGACGCCACACACATTTCCAATCATTGCATAGGCTATACCAAAAAGTTTGCAACAACTGCAGATAATATATAATTTTGTCAAGGATTAATAACAAGAGTAAAAGTAGAGCCTTGAAACATATTCCATGCCTGTATTTTGTATTAGCAGTGAGAAGATGAAAAGAAAACCAGATATTTCTCACCAGCTTAATTCTAAAAATGCAAAAAGTTTAATAGACAAACTAATTGTATATATAGCAAATAAATTCTGCTCTCTCTGGAGTTTTATCACACATCTTAATTCTTTAGAATGAGAGCTTTACCTTTCACAGATATTGTAACTGAACAAGAATAGAAGGAACATTTTTTGAGATTAAACATAGAAGCTTGGTTCTTAATAACACAGAGAATCAGGAAGGAGAAACAAAAAAAAGTTTCCTTTTAAAAAATCTTTGATATATAACACTTCTCTAATCTTTGTTGCAGTGTGGAAGCCCTTCTGGCAGTAAAAGATAAGACAGTATATAAAATAGTGTCAGCATTTAATGGCTGAATTACAGGATAAAGCACAGGCATCATAAATGAACACCCAACACAGAGGGTGGGGAAAAGTGAGAAGGAAATAATCCAGTGGAGCAACATGGTCAGCCCAAGCACACAACCTGCAAATGTTCAATGCACCAGGGCACAGCTGCCTTGCCCAAACTACTCACAGCTGAGTATTTAAATACACAAAAACATGCTACCTAAAAAGCAAAGGGACACGACCTGTTAATGGAAATGCTGACCTGATATGGTGACACTCCACATCAGACCTTTGCACTATGTGGTGCCACTCAGCAACATATTTAATGACATAATTCCAGCCCAGGAAAACCTGAATCAGGCAAACGAGCACCAGGTATGACAACCAACCAAAACATCTGTGCTTGACTTTGTGTGTCCAATTCAATATATAACATCCACACTTCTGCACCTGTGATGGGAGGTAGCCATATGACAAAGATGACAACCTGTCCTAAGAAAACCACAAAAAAAAAAAAATCACAATTTTTAGTCATTTTTTCTGGAATGAGATTAGGATGTTCCAGCAAACCTGAACTGACCAAACTGTCTTGGTATCTGAGGCACAGCTACTGAATCCTTTGTGGGATCAACAGAAAGAGAAACCCTGCAGCCTCTTTTTCTCTCTACACATAAATATGTTAAGTCAGTCTCAGCAAAAATGCAAAGTCGGTCAGTAGTTGCATGTGGCAAAAAGACTAATGTAGAACTATAACACTTTAACAAAACAATTTCAAAAAAATGCAAGAAACCATCAAAATTAGGTAATTTATTGAGGCCAAAAAGCCTGGAAGCCCTTGGCTCAGAAATGCTCTACTTGGCAGACTTCAGCAAAATCTGGGTATCAGGGAAACTCCAAGCTTATCATAAGGGCCACAACCAGGATCAGCAAAACTGAATCCCCAGGCTTCCAGGCAGTCAATAATCAATCTCAACAGGAAAAAAAGGCAACTGGGAATGGGGCTTCAAAATGCTCAGCTCCTAAAGAGCCATACCAGTAGCCAAAAAAAGCAAGAGAATGGGCTGGCAGAATTCCACAGTGAAACCAAGCTTTTCACAACTACTACTTTGACAGTTCTGGATTTGCATAAAGCAAATTATTCCATTAGCCACATTAATGAATTAATTCATTTAATAAATTATAAAAACCCCTAGCCATAGTACTACACATAAAAAGTGTCTCATTAAATTCTAACTCAAAATGCAGGCATATGGGAGGATTGCAACAGTTCTCTCTCCTGCTTTAAATTTACAATATTCACTTTTCAGTAACTGCCTCTTCCTATGGCCTCAAGGTCCACAGTTACAATGAATATTTTTGGTAGAACTTTAATAATGTGTTATTCTTTTGGTACCATCCGACTGTTCTTTTGCATATTATGCTTTGTTTAATTAAAAAGAGAACAACATATGTTCTGCCATACAGAAAGCTGAATTACAGATGCATTAAGTCAAAGCTTCCTTTCATATTTTATATAAAAATATAACACCACAGATTTGGGCTTACTGAATTGATATGTATATGAAACAAACTTCAGTACTATCAGACAGCTAATTAAAACGGGGGAAAGAAAACAGTTATGCTAAATTAAAGTTCTTGGAACTTAAGCTTATGGTTGAGAAGCCTATGGAAACAGCTTCTGCATGATACCCTCCAAATTAGGATTTACATAGATAGTATGAGATAAAACTCTTGCAAATGCCTTCTCTGTTTCTTTTCCATGGAATATTAAGATAATTTAAGTGTTGCTTATGTGCAACAGCCTTATTATAAGTAATTTTCAAACAATATATTTCCTTTTCATTTTGAATGACTTCTGAAGTGCTACATGTGAAGTGCCCCTTGTATCACAGTTAGCTACTGAAAAATAGGTCCTTTAATTAGCTCTCTAACCATATAAAAAATAATTTCCTTAGCTATATTCCGCTTACAGAAATAAGCTCTTAAAACACTTCAGCCACACACATATTACAGCAGGAAAGCCTCCAAACAGTGACAACCACAACTGAGGTAACAGCTGCACAAGTTTTAACTCAGCATATACCTAACATAACATTTTCCCAGGGCAACTTTAACCCCAGTGTGTCTCCCTAGAGAAAGGCTTTACCTGCAAACACCTGCACCCCAGTACAAACCTCTCCAAGCTCATCACCTCTCCTCCTTCCTCCAGAAAGGGAGCAGGCCTTGCACCATCCCTGTTATTATACAGGCTCAGGTGGGGACTAAATGACAGCAATTACCCCCATGCCCCCCCTTAGAAAGGAAATCAGGTGCCTTTGCTGAGCATTTAATTGCTGTTTATAAGCACAGCTCTTAGCAATTTCTTTAAAAACTCACCTCCAGAGCAGATCACTGCCTTAACAGAAGTAAGCTGCTAGCTCATGTTCTCCTGCACATGCCATAGGAGGTGGCTGTGGGTAGTCTGTCTGCTATTTTATTTTCCTGTAATACAGCTGAGATTTGAAATGTTAACCTCTGTAATCCAAGTGAAAGCTACCTACATGTTTCTATGCAGAAATACTACTTTATTCTGTCTCCACCGTTATTAAATTCAAAGTGTTGTAAATTCCAGTTATCACTGTAGTTATAAGAGCAATAGGCTTACCACTCCTTTATTTTTCAAAAACATCAATGTAAAACATATACTAGTAACTGTTTTTAATGTCAGCTACTCCAGTAGCTACAGTTAGGAACAGTAACTAACAGTCAAGTGGGAACTTGGGCTCTATTTTCTAGCTGACAAACCAAATGTCAGCCAGGCTGAATGGAATGAATAAAAGTTAACCTGAATAAATATATTTTGCCTCTTCCTTAAAGAAAAGCAGGTACAAATTAGAGGGATTATAATGCCTCATAGCCTGCTGCTTATAAAATCTTGTCTAGGGAATTTCATTGTTTAGCAACACATAAGTACAAAGCATATACATTTTGAGCACAGATGGCTTCCTAACTGAGCACTCACTTGTTTTCATTACTATGCTCTAATATCACAAATCTTTCATATTTATTATGTGAAGCTGTGAATGTGCCAGACAAATCACCTTACTCTGAATATACCAGGATTTACTTCCAAATGCTGCACAGATGGAGTGAGCAAGACCATATACTTTATTTTTAAATGTTAACACCAATTCGAACAATTTGAGACAATATGTAAACATCTAAATAGCAGCTAATGGTTACACATCTTCTTAAGGGCTACTGTGGGCTGCATTTGGGAACACTGTCAGTACAAATATCCATGGGAAAAAAAACATTTTCTAGCTCTTCTTCTACAAGAAAAACAGACAGCTTAACTACTGATTATATATTCCCAAATATATTCCCATTCCAGAATAGTTTGGCAGTAGTGATCTCTGTGTAAAAGCTGGGAAGCTCCTGAAGCATCTACCATGAAAACTTGCATTTCTCTTAAAGAAGCATGAAAAAACTAAAGAATTGAATTGCAGAAACTGTTAAGCAACCCTACTGATATTTATGGACGCTCTCCTGATTATCTTGATCTCTTTAATAAAGGATTTATTTGTTATAATCCTTAATAAAGGATTTGTTGCTCTAACTCTGTTCTGTTCTATTCACTAACACTGTACAGACCTTTAGAATGAAGACTGGTGTGGAAGTATATTGATGTTCCTGTGCCTTTTATAATAGGAAAATGGGTTAATTGTAACTCTAAGCCCTGAATTTATCTAAATGTGTAGAAAATGACTGCATTCACCTCATGTGTCTACCTGACAGGTAGGTTTAAAGATATATTCAAGTTCAGAGACTGCAATGCACTTGCAGAAAAGGTAAACCAGTTAGAGCTGGAACTGCAGAATTCAGTACAACTGTTAAAAAGACAAAGTATAAAAGCCAAATTAAAACTTTTTGTTAGTACTGATTTTAAAGCTTATCTCAAAGCTGCTCCAGCTTTGTGCATGCTAGCAGTGGAAGTAACTGCTTCTGTAACTTCCTTCACCTTCAGGAGTATTTGGTGTCTTCCCCCTGCTGTTGAAGGTTTCAATGTGTAATTATTATGTAAGGAAATGGGCAAACAGGCACTGCAATGTGGAGCAATGACTTTGTGAGTTACAGATTACTTGTGCAAGCACTTCCTCTGGCACAGGAGTGCAGAGATTAGTGTTTGCCACTCTTCTGATGAAGATCGAATCACGTTATACCTCGTGGTATTACTGCAACAACAAAATATAAAGGCACAGTACAGAATACAGAGTTGCTGCACACCAGTTCTTTCAGGAGGAATGAAAAGGAAGAAAACTTCCTTGTTCTAGTCAGGGACTGTTCTAGTCAGGACAATAGTCCCAGTCAGGGACTATTCTAACTGGGTGGACATCTCACACATGTTTATCTGGCTCCCAGGTACTGAAGCCCACCAGGCTAGCATCATTTTACCCCAATGCTGTTTATCCTTTCAATTATTCTATTCTCAGCATTCTTTCCTAGTTTAGCCTTACCAGGTTTCTGCCCATAACCTACCTTGTGTGACTTCTCTTGCATTTTGGCCTTGGTCTTCTATTCTTTAAACCAAGCTCTTGTATTCAATTTTGTTTTGTCTGTATAGTATCATTCTAATTTAGAAATTAAAAATGTTTCAGCTGGCTTGTTAATAAAGTTTTTCTGAAAACAGCAGCTTGGAGCAGTGACAGCTTGTTCACTGAAGACATTTTCAAACCTTGGACATTAGTACACCACCAGAAAATGTTCATAATGCTGTGGGCAGGTCAAAGAAAAAAGCACATCAACACCCCAAGACAAGGTGTAATGAAATGTTTAAAACATATCTGACCTTTCAAAAGGACAGACACCCTGTTAAAATCTACTGACCTATGAAGATTACTACACCACTTTAGGTCCAACAGCAATTCTGACAGCAGTCTCTTCTTGCCTCTGGCTGAGAGTGGCCTTTTGGGCCTGCTCTTCTGGACGTGCAGAGCAGGCATGTTTGCTGCCAGGGGCCTGGAGAGAGGCTTAGAGAGGGCAGAAAAGGGCCTGAGCTTTTTTTTTTTTAGATCCTGAATTATCAGTGCTGTTTTGTTACAAACACAGCTGTGGGGTGATCCTGCACCCTCCAGGTTCCTGAGGTATGCATGCAGTGTACCAGCTGTGCATGTGGCATTCCTCCACGACCTCAGGAAACCAGAGGCTTGTACAGAGCTAAAAATACAGTTGCTTGTCAGACTGGATTGATGAAGCATTCTACAGCCAGAGACCTTGAATGCCAGCAACAGCCCATATTTCAGGCCACTTCTTTTTTAAACTCCTTAAATTGACTTGATTCATCCAACTCAAACAACTCGTCCAATTTGAATCTAAGCTTTTTCAATTGTTTTGAGTGCAGGTGATACTTATCTTAAGGGTTTTTTGTAATCTAGAAGGCCTACTTCCTATGTTGAAATAAACAACATGGATTTAAGCATCTCCCTAATCAATGAGCTTCAAGATGCTTTTGATGAACTATAGGCTCAATTTAAAATTCTGGCTATGCAGAAGTGGTTTTGTGTAATGGCCATCATGGGAAGAAAGAAACTAAAACTTACAACTCCAGCATCCTTGTAAACTTCTGCCTCTTGACAAGCTTGATCAATGATCTGGGTCAGTGGAAGAGAACTTCTTGGTGTCCCTGCAAGAATAATGCTGCTTAGCCCAGGGCATCCACAAACCAAACCCATGGACAGTAACAGCTTTGGGTAGGACATCCATGGGGATTGCATACTGAAACAGGGACACACAGGGCAAATTTGTTCAAAGGCTGCCCTATCTCCTTGTGACATGCCTTAGTGACACCTCTTTCCTTAGCTGAACTTGGCAGAGCTGCTGTAAGCATTCAGCTCCTACATCTAATTCAGAAACTTGAGGAATGCCTGCTATAATCCCCTATTGCACTAGGTCTGCTCTTAGCTTGCTAGTCACATACTTGTAATTTATCCTGCATTAGGGAATCTCCAGACAACCTATGGGTGAGACTGACCTCTAGGTCAGTCTGACCTATGCTAAAACAACAGTAAGTTTAAAACCAGTTAAAGCTATCCTTAATCTGCAAGGTTGATTGTATCTGATCTTCATGGCAGAAATACACAAGTATGGATTTTGTTGGGAGTTCAATGAACTAACTTTAAGACCAAAGTCTCCTCTGATATTTGGGCTCCTAAGGTCAGGCAGTGGAAGTCTGAAACGGGGACTGTGCTGAGCCCTGTGTCAGCTCTGCCAGCTGGCCTGATTTCACAGCACAGGGTGAGCTGGCCGTACTGCCTGGGGGCTGCTTCTGGGAAACTGCAGGGCACCCTGAGCGCTGGGCATCAGCCTGTCAAGGGCAAGGGGGGCTGTCCTAACCAGCTCTGCCCACCCTCAGGCCCTGGAAAGGTGGGCGAGGAGGCCAGGCTGGAACAGATCCTGCCTGTGGTCTGAGCTTCCCACTGCCTCTGATGGCATGAGAGAGCTCTACCCAACCTCCATCCTATCCCAACGCCCACCTGTGCAACTCCCTGACCCTTGCTTCTCGAAACACAGAGCTCACCAAGCCCAAATCCTCGTTTTCGCAGCCCAGGTCCCTATGTGAAACTGTTTCCCGCCTTTTTTACCTCTGAAACGGGGAGCGCCCAAACTTACGGCACTTCATGAGGGGCCCGTGGTAGCGGTGAAGGGACAGCCTTCCAGGGGGACCGCAGCCGGGCTGAGGGGTGACGCCGGCGACCCAGACCCAGACCCAGTCCCGATCCCGGTCCTGGTCCGGGTCTCGCCGGCCGTGCCGCCCACCCGCCGCTTACCTGGCAGCGCTCCTACGTGCACCATGCCGATGACCGCCGCCTTCAGCCGCCCGAACAGCCCGGGCCGCTGCATGGCCTGCGGGGAGGGGAGGAGGGCGTGAGCGGAGCCGGGCCGGGCAGGCCATGGTGCCGGCCCTGCCTCCCGCCACGGACCGGGACAGGAACCGGGCCGGGGGCCAGGGCCGGGCCCGAGTCCGGGACAGGATACTCAGCCCCTCAGCTCAGCTCGGCCCGGTTCGGCCGGGCCCGGCTCGGCTCACCCCGGCGCGGTCCCACGTGCCACAGCCG
>VXAX01004740.1:0-30499 GCA_013399835.1 Leptocoma aspasia
TTACAATATGTTCATAGCAACACATGGTGACCACAGCCAGGGCAAAAAAACCAGCCACTGTACCAAATCTGTACAAAATCTGTGCCTTGAGTGTGTCTGTGGGCTGCCACTGATGCCTCAGGTTGTTGTGTGAACATATTATAAGTTTCTCTGCATGTAGGCTTGTAGAAAAATTTTTCTCACGGGAAAGTGGTTTTTTATTATGTATAAGATATTATAAACAAATTTTTGAGTTGTGTTTAAAGATAGAGGTTTTTTCTACTTGTCTCCTGATAATAGGAGATAAGAATTTTCTTCTTTTTAGTTTATGAAGTAAAAAGTTGTTATCTCTCATTGTGTAAGCTATTTTAGCATTTCTTGTATGAAGCTGGAAGCAGCAGCTTCAATACTCCAGACTAAGTAAATACTAACCCAGTTCTTTGAATTATAAAATCATGTTAATAAAGTATATTTAACCTTTTGATATTATTGCTAAGAATCTTTTGTCACCACACAAACCACAACAATATCAGGTTTTGGCTTTTATATTTTTCAGATTCTGTACTGCTTTAGTGTGTGGGTCTGAAATTCATATTATGGGATGGTGAGCTCTCTGCACAGAGCAGGGAGACAAAACAATTCCTTCTCCAGCTGGGGACCAAGGACAAATGATCCAAATCTCAGCCCAAGAGCACAAACAACGTGGGCTG
Organism: Leptocoma aspasia; assembly: GCA_013399835.1. Taxonomy (NCBI): domain Eukaryota; kingdom Metazoa; phylum Chordata; class Aves; order Passeriformes; family Nectariniidae; genus Leptocoma; species Leptocoma aspasia. The sequence continues at coordinate 690 of VXAX01004740.1, forward strand.
AAGAGAGAAAAACAAGAAGGATGGGATTGATGGGCTAAAGCTGGAATTGGACAATGAACTCCAATCTGCAAATGGAGCAGAACTGATAAAAGTGCCAGAGCCCGTGCCCGGTGTCCATTTTGGGACCATTTTGGTTCATCTTGGGTGCAGCCCTGGCTGGGCTCTTGTGCTGCCCAAGGTGGATCCACTGAGGAAATCCTTTTAATAAATCCCTGCTTTATTCTGTAACTCTGCCCACCTCTGCTCTGGGTCAGCCTTCCCAAGGCATCAGCAGGACCCTTGTGGCCTCAGGGGGTCACATTCTGCCCCTCTCCAGGGGGCAGGGACTGCTGCATGTCTGCACAGGGCCCTGCTGCTGGGGGAAATCCTGCAGCTGACAGTTCCATCAGCTGGTAACAAGGGCTCAGCAAAGCTCTCGGGTCAGACCCAGTGCTGGCATGGAAATTGTGGGAAATCACAGGAGTGACTCTGTGTCGCTAGAACATATTATAAGTTTCTCTGCATGCAGGCCTGCAGAAAAAAATCTCATGGGAAAGCATCTTTTGCTGTCTTTTTACTCTGTATAAGTTTTCTGTAAACAAAATCTCTGGTGTGTGTTCAAGGACGTTTTTAGATTCCTCTAGCTGTCTCCTTGTAGTGGGAGAAGGAGGTGAAGGACTGTAATCTCTGATATTGTGAGCATTTTAGCATTCTTGTACAGAGCAATGAAGAAGGATCTGAGCTCTGTACCTGGGCACATTATAGCCCAAATCCTCTGATTATGGAGTCATTTTAATAAATCATATTAGCCTTCTGAAATTATTGTCAAGAGTCCTTTGTCAGTGTACAGACCACGGCAATAACTCTGGTCCAGGCCAGCCTGGGGTGGGGCTGCAGGAAAGGATGGGGGGCTGCTGGCAGAGCTGGGGTGCAGCAGAGCCTCGTACCAGTGGCCATAGTCCAGGTGCTGCCGGAGCAGGGTGTGGGGCTGCACAGTCCCATAGGTGTCCACCTGGGGCATGTTCAGGTCATCAATGAAGTACACCAGCCTCTTGGTGCCTGCAGGGCCATAGTTCCTGCCAGCCTTTTTCTCCAGAGGCTTCTCCAGCACACCTGTAGGAGCAGGAGGGATGGGGAATGGTTGCTCAGTGTGGAAAACACGGTTTGCTCTCTTGGTAAAATTTAGAAGTTTAATAAAGGACAATAGGAGACAAAGATAGTAAAGCACTCAGCCAAGAGCACACCTGCTAGTTTGGGAAACACTTTTTATATGCTATTTTTATTGTATTAGCTGTTGTACATTTAAACTTTTTTCTAAACTAGTTTACATGTTCTAAGAACTGTTTAGTATTGAGAGGAATGACAGACTTGTCTTTCCAAACCAGCTCTGGGTCTGCTGGTGGATAAAACCAGCACTGAGAGATAAAAGAAACAATGGGAAGGATTCCACTGATTGATGAATGGAAAAGATATTTGCCTTTACAAACAAACTATAGGTTTGCTGAGAAATGAAATTGGATATTGAAAGATGAAAGAAACAATGGCGAAAATCCCTAAAATTCCATGAGAATTAACAATTAAAAAAAAGGAGGGTTATACATTAGAGGGGATCAGGGGTTCTGGGCAGTCTGTACCTCTCCAGTACCTCAGGCAATGGGGAAAGAGAGAAGGGAAATGGGGCTGGGAAATTGGGATAAAAAGGAGGCTGTGTCCTCCAAAAATTGCAGAGACCCCAGGGGAATGCCCCATGGGCTCTCCCTTTATTGGAATAAAGTAGAAGGACTCCTCTGGTCTGGGGACAGGGTGGGGATCAGGGTGGACTCGATGGGCTGGGAGATCTTCTCCAACCTCTGTAAGTCTCTTCACCAGACTGAACAGCCCCAAACAGCTCCAAATTCCCTGATCCCCTCCCCAGCATTACCCAAATCTCCAGATAACCCAACAAGGCTCAATTCCAACACGAGCTGTCCCATTCCCACCCAGTTTTAAGTGGAATCCCACATCAGTGAGGGAGAGCATGGAGAGAAAACTCCTCATTTGCAAGCTCTGGAAAATTCCACTTGTTTTAGCAGGAGGCTGAGGTTATGTGCTGCTCTAGACTGTAGCATATTGGGAGTATTTACAATGCTGGAGTGATATTTAATGCAAATCACCCCACACTGCTGCACAAAACGTTTTATAGGTTATTGATTTCTTTCACTGCAGCCTGAGCAGCCTTTATTTCCTCCAGAAGGGGCAAAGCAAAGCAGCTTTTCTGGGTCCTGGGGTGATTTTCCTGCCAGGGCTTGCTTGGAGCCCATCCTCACTCCCAGGTACTCCCAAACGCTCCTGGAGATGGAGGCAGAATTTATTTCAGTGACACAGTCTGGGGTTATCACCAGTCCTGTAAGCAGCAGCATGGCAAGGAGCAGTCCTTTGTAATTAGGGACAACCTGGGAGTTTTGATAAAAATTCTGTGCAAATGCACACTTCAGCCATTCCTTATCAAGGGCAAAAAGTTATTAGGGAAAATTTATATTCTGGGTTTTTTTGGTTTTTTTTTTTTTTTTTTTCAGACCACAAATCTTTTAAAACCCCATTTGTTTCCTGCTTGGGTGCCCTGCAGACAGCCTGGTTACCCACTAAGAATTCAGCTGTTTTCTTGTCACAGACACTTCTGCACAAAGCCATGAATTGTGCTTAGAAAAATGATAGATTTTTCCTCACTGGAGTCTCTCTTCCCCTTCAATAAAACCACAATATTTGAAATTTCTGGTAGCAAGTCAAATTAAGTGTTTCAAATAAGCATTTAATTTAAATTTAATTAGGCCTTAATTAACATATAAAATCAGCCCTTTTCGAGGTTAAACAAGGATGCAGGAGATTCATCATAGTGAAATGCAATTACTGGGGATGAAGTGACATGTTTGTCAAAGTTGCATTTTAATTCAAAGCCTAACCCACAATAATCCTGAAGGGTCCCTGCTCTGGGCTCCTGACACATCCCCATCAGCCCCTCAAACACTCACTGCACACCAGACTTGGCAAGTGTGGCTTGGCAAGGGGGGAAAAATACACCCAACCCCAAAAAACCAACATTTATTGTCATTTTCTCAGGGCAGATCTGCAGTGGGAAGGTGGGGAATGAGGGCAGGGATACAGCTGATGGAGGAGCAGAGGTCCAAGAGGCCATGGAGCAGCACACCAGAAGTCCAGGCTCCACAGGAAGTGGGATTTGGTCACAATACACCAAATAAAATCCCCAAACTGTGCTCAGGCTTTGGCACAGAGAGTGTCTGGCTCCTTTTAACCCCTATGCACATGAAAATCTGTAAGCTACAGCTCCACAAAGATTGTTTGGGCCACATCCCTTTGCTTGCCCTGAAGAGTGCAGCTCTGCACCTTACAAATCTCTGTCCCAACAGGCACCTTGGCTAAGAATTCCTGGCTTTCAGGTTGGCTCTTTCTAAAGTCAATAAAAACTAAAATCCCAAACTGCTTTGGATTCACATTTTACAAATCTAACGAGGCACCTGCTGGGGAAGAAAAGAAAAAAGCAGCCAGCTGACAAACTCCACAAAAAGGGACAAATTAACTAAAAAATGAGCAGTGGGGAAGGATGCCAGGCAGCATAAATCACACTTCCCTGTGATGAAGACGTGCTGGGCTGTGCAGAGGAAAGAAGGAGAGGGCTCAGCCCGGAGCTCAGAGCAACAGGGACACCCTGTACCTGCCCCACACCTGCCCACGCTCACCTGGGCAGGTGGGGAACACCAGGGTCCTCAGCTCAGCCCCCTCCCCAACCCAGGGCACTTCCCACTCCAGGAGGAAAAGGAAAAAAAGGAGGTTGCAACCATCATACTGCCCATGGCTGCGAGACTGGCCAGAAGGGGAGGATTTACCCCTTTTTTTCTTGAAGGACAAGGAACCCAAATAATTTGCTGTGTGCAGAGGCACCAGCAAGCCCAGAAAGCCTCCAAGCCAGTCCCAGAGAGCAGGTGTGGCCCCAGAGCATGGGCTGGGCCTGTGCTGTCACCCCTCTGTGAGCAGATCTGTGGTTATTCTCAGTTCTTCTGAAGAGAGAACAGAGGTAACTCAGTCTGGGAAACTTAGAGAAAAGAAATCGAACAATTATTATCTCATCCCTTGCACCTGGTGTTGTGCAGATGGTTACAAGAAGGAGTTGTTCCCTGTTTAACCAAGGAGTCTCCTAAAGATCAATCAGGTCTCAGGTGCACGAAATTTTCTATAAGAGTGTGATATTCTATTAATAAAAAAGCCTTTATGCCTTCTGAATCATGGAATCAGTGTCATCTCTCTTGCTGTTCCTAAACTCAACTACAACACAGATCAGCCCCAGAGAGCAATTTTAAACTACAAAACCTTTCTGAAAACGTTGGCAGCGTTGGGAGCCTGGCAGAGCAGGGATGAAGCCAGGGACACTCATGTCCCCAGCTGGCACCACTCAGCCAGGAACAACCCAAGGAGGGAAGGTTTCATCCCTCAGGTCTCCCTGAGGTTTCACAGAATCATGGAATGGGTTGGGTAGGAAAGGACCTTAAAGATCATCTCATTTTAACCCCCTGCCATGGGCAGGGACACCTTCCACTATCCCAGGCTGCTCCAAGCCCTGTCCAAGCTTGGACACTCCCAGGGATCAGGGGCAGCCACAGCTTCTCTGGGGAAGTAGAAGGAGATGAGCTCAGCTCAGAGCATGATGCTAACAAAGCCAAGGTTATGGATTTGATCCCCAGGTGTGCCACACACTCAAGAAGTGGACTTGATGATCCTTGTGGGTCCCTCCCAACTCAGAGTTTTCTGTGATTTCAGGACGTTTAGGTTAAATCCAGCTGCATAAAGGAAGCAGTGTGGTTTATAGAGACTCACAGTTGTAATTCAACGCAGACCAGGTTGCTTTGTTACTGGTTAATGACTGTATATGTCATATTTTATCTCTCATTGGACACCATTCCAAAACGAGACACCTTTCAAGAATTTCCTGCTTTTTCTTCATCTCTGAGGAGACTACACAGCAAAACTGACTCTGCCTCAGTCTCAAACCAAATTTTTCACTGATGTTTCAAAATCCTCATCAGCAATACTCTTATGGACTTCCCTGAGGCAAGAAATTCCTTGGGGGTCTGAGCCCCCCAGGTCAGCAAGCTCTGTGCCCCTGAGGAGGGGGGTGGGACCTGCTCCATGGGACATGTTGGGCTGTGGCAGGACAGGAGGACAGCCCCAGGAACCAGCCCTGGCCTCCAGCCTGCACATATCCATTAGCACCATCTCACTGCTAATTGGGATGCAGCTCCCATCATTGCACCCCGAGGACAGTTTGGATCCTCTCCAAGAAACCCATCTTATTCTTCAATTGCAGCATGTTAAAGACACACTTCAAGTCAAAATACAAGCCATGAAAACTGCAGCAGATTGAAGCCTGGGCTTTGGCACAGCCCCGAACCAGAGTGGTGGGGTTGAGAATGCAAATTCTCAGGTTGGAAAACATCATCTCCTCAGAACCAGGGCTCTGCTGAGCAGGGAGTGTCACTGTGGGATCATGAGTGTGCCCACAATAACATGGGCAACTCACCCACGGGTCTTTCCTTGAGCTTCCCAGTGCACATCCCACTCCAAACCCCAATGGATGCCCAAGGAATGTCACAGAATCACAGAATGGCACAGAATGACACAGAATCATAGAATGTCACAGAATTACAGAATGGCACAGAATGACACAGAATGACACAATCACAGAATCACACAAAATCACAGAATGACACAGAATGTCACAGAATCACAGAATGATTCAGAATCACAGAATGATTCAGAGTCACAGAATGACACAGAATCAGAGAATCACACAGAACCACACAGAATCACAGAATTAACCTGGCTGGAAAAGACCTTTGAGATCATCGAGTCCAACCTGTGACCCAACATCACCTTGTCAACTAAACCATGGCACTGAGTGCCACATCCAGGCTTTCCTTAAACACCTCCAGGCATGGTGACTCCACCACCTCCCTGGGCAGCCCATTCCAATGCCCAACCACCCTTTCAGTGCAGAAATTCTTGCTGACATCCAACCCAACCCCCGCGGCACGGTTTAAGAGCTTACCTTGCAGCATGGCAGAGGTGGTGTAGTAGTTAAAGGGGACCTTCTTCACCAGGAACACGTCGGTGTCCAGCGAGCAGAGGGTGTCCCCCAGCAGCACAGACTTGCCCGTGCCAGCAGTGCCCACCAGCAGCACGGGGCACCGGCGCTGCAGCAGCCTGGCCACCAGGAACCGCACGCGGACCGTCTCGGCCGTGGGCACCAGGCAGGCCTGGGGGCACAGCAGCCACCTCAGTGTCCCCAGCCCTGCCTCTGGGGCTGATGCCTTCAGTTCCTAGCTTTTAAATTTTTCAGATCATGATGCCTTGAGAGGTTGTCTAGAATAGAGGCTAGGCAGTGTTGAAGGAATGAAGTAGGGATTTACCTTCAAAGGATGCACCTTGGGCAGTACAAGAGCCCGACCGTGGCTCTGCCTAAGATGGACCCAAAATGGACCCAAAATTGACCCAAGATGTATCCAAAATGGACCCAAAATGGACCCAAGATGGACCCAAGGCAGACCCCAGGTCACGAGTTTTCACCCTTTTATAAGTTTTGGTCCATTTCCATCTTGGGGTTCATTGTCCAATTCCAGCTCCAGGTGATGCAGTCCCACCCTCCCAGTTTCTCTCCTCAATTCTCTGCTGTTTGCACTTTTTGGGCCCAAAGCTGCAGCGTGTCCTTGGTTCTGGGGCTGGAAAAGGATTGTTGTGTGTGACTGAGCTGTGAGGAGAACTTGCTGACTCTTGCTGTGAAGTTCAGAGTTACAAACCAATGCAGTACAGAGTCTGGAAAATAGGAAAGCTCAAACTGAAGGCATCAGTCCTGCACTGCATTAGTGTATAACTCTGAACTCCATACAGTGTTAGTAAGCTCTCTTCACATTTTGGTCAGACTAAACAATCATTCTAAGCCTGAGAACCAAGGATACCCTCTGCCTCAAGCTCTGAAAAGTATAAATAAAATTCAGTTGTAGGGGAGAAAACTGGGGGAATATTATTTCATTACCTGAAGCTATAATTGGACAATTAACCGCTGATATGCAAATAGACCAAGCTTATTTCTGTCTGAAAAACTCATGACCATGGTCCATCCTGGGTGCAGCCTCTGGGAGGCTTTGGGCTGCCCAAGTTGTATCTATTGAAGGCTTTAATAAATACCCACTACATTCTCTAACCCTGTCTAGCCTCTGTTCTAGGTAGCCACTCCAAGGCATCAATGCCATGATAATATTTTGCCTTTTCTTTTTATGTACCTTTATTTGTTCTCAGTATTCTTGTAATTCTTTAAGCCTGGTATTTTAGCACAATTCTGGTATTCTGCTAGGCAAGAAGACCAAACATCTCAAAGGCCTCACAGTTTGGAAAGCCTTATGCTGACTTGAGAAACCAAGGTTCTCTCCAGAACATGTTCTATAAACCAGGATTAAACCATCTGGGAAGAATACTTTAAAACAAAGAAATGTCACATACCATTCATTGGAAATCTTTGCTAGATATGCTAATTTGCAAGGTTTATAAAATTGTATACATGCTATACCTAGGGTGTGCATTTCAACATATTCCACCTTGATAAATTGTTGCACCATAAAGATCCTTATTAAATACCAAGGTGAAAACCCTTTTATCCCTTAACTGTGCCTGACTCTTAATTCTGAGCAAGCAAAGGCATCACCACCACCCCACAGCCACCTCCTGGGAGAGCCAGGAATGAGTCAGGTGAGCCCAGCTTCCAGGCTGCACTAGGGAAGGAATGATCTGCTGCTGCCAGCCATTAAAATCCATCTTTCCAGGTGTGTCGTGTTGATAATTTCTCAATTTCATACTGCAAGCCTGCTAAGGTTTTATTCCCAAGGGAAACTTCACTTTCTCAAAGAGAGATTTTATAAACATATCTTTCTGAGCTGTGTCCTGCTCAAGGCCACAGGTGGTGTTTTTCTGTTCTGCTCCCACAAACACAGAGAGAGAGTTTTCTCTCTCTAACCAATGGTAAGAGGGAGATAGTCTTGGTTACCAGCCCATCAATTTAGTATTATAAGGAGTGTTGCACTTGTATAGCTAAGACTAAGAAGATGAAGTGAAGCCAAGACTAAGCTAAGACTAAGCTAAGCAATAAGCTAAGCTATGAGCCCTCTGGAAATAATGTTAGGCCTCTGTAACAAGCTATGAAATAAGCAAGAACCTTTATGCCTTCTGATATTATGGAGTCATTCTTTAATAAAGCCTTCTGAATCAAAGACCCTCTGATATTATGGAGTCATTCTTTAATAAAGCCTTCTGAATCAAAGACCCTCTGATATTATGGAGTCATTCTTTAGTAAAGCCTTCTGAATCAAAGACCCTCTGAGATGGAGTCAATTCCTGCCCACAAGGGGAACAACTGCATTACAGGTGAACCCCTGGGAGCAGCATCTGGATCCCCCCACAAACCACACCTTGCTAAAAACACTGATGGTTTTTACAAGTCATCTGCCCACTGTGACACTTCTGAAAAAACAGAGAAGTGCAAGTGGCAACCACAATTCACAACCTGAGGAACTCTTCTGGGCCCAGACATGAACCCATCTCTATTTGCAGCCACAGAGAATGACAACAAGTCATGGCTCTCAGAGGCTTTGTCCCTGCTCTGTGTCACCACTCCTGTCTGCACCCTGGGCACAGCAGCTCCCTGCCCCTGCTGTACATCACTCATGCTTGGAAGATGGATGGAGGTTGTGCTGTTACAGCCAAAGCACAGCAAAAATAAAAGATGGGTAATTTAGTTGCAACCAATAAAGAATTCCATCAGTGCCTGACCTTTCACCAGACTTCATTGGAACACCCACGTTCAGTCACTAAAACACAGCAACTCCTCCAGCCCAGCAGCCTGCTGGGGTCACCTACCTGCAGTGGCATCTCTGGATCAAATTCAAACTGGGGAATAAGTTTAGACCAAGGCTCAAACTTCTTCGTTTCCGGATCAACGTAAAAGTCAAAGACGGTGCCCTGAGAAGGGAACTTGATTGTCTTGAATTCTGCCACCCACCACTTGCTGAACTCCACTCTGTAGTCCACGAGCTGCAGGATAAAAGAAGAGGAGAAAATAGACAAATCCAGAGAAATTCATTAGAGATGGAGAATGTTATTTATCCCAGTCCACCAGCCTTAAAAATATATTCCACAGCATAACAATCTTATCTTTTTTCCTATTATTAAGTCTAATTTTTCATTTTCTTCATTTTTTCTCATCACTCCTATTTATTCCCCTAAATAATTCATCCTCTGTGTTGATCACTCCTAGTATGTCTGAGATTAGACAGATGGATCAATTTGAAAAAGAGAGATACGTGCCTATGACTAAACAGACACTTGATTGATTTTTGGTGCCTACTTCTTCCAACAGACAAGGACACCACATCCATCTCCATCCGTGGCCATGGATAATCAGAGCATGCATACCAAATCTCTTCCTCATAAATCACACCACCCTGCAAACACTTAGCTGTTGTTTTCTGGCCTCTTTTCAAGCAGGAGTAGCAGGACTGCAGACCCCAGTTCAGCAAAAAATGGGAGAGGGACTGCTGCCATAGAGCCCAGCAAGCTCCTGCTTTTCCCCCTTCTATCTCTCCATGCATGAAGATTTTCAACCATCTGAACTTTTTTTTGGGAGCTGGGGTGACAGATTTTGCTTTAGACACTGAGTCAGATTTGCAAAATGTGCTTAGTCCCCTTCCCTGCCTCAGGTCTCCTCTGAAACTGGGCCAGCCACTGTCTGAACCCTTCCCACACAGAGCAGAGGGACTGCAGCCCTCAGCCCTGGGGAGACACAGGAGGGGAAGGAGGGGGAAAGTGCTGCTAAAAAGATGTCTGGGAGAGAGCACATGCATCACTGAGCCACTTTTAGCAGCACAGTTTGTTCCTGGGGCATCTCTATTAGGTCTCTCCTCCCCATAGCCACCCCACAGGTTTTTGGGACCAGGTGGGACCATGGAGTGCTCAGCCTCCCTCAGGAAACCTGGCTTGGAACTGAGTGTCCTCTGCAAAGCCCCCTGAGCCACCACACACCAAAAGACCAGAGGATTTGAAAACCACATTATTAGCATCCAAGATTTTGCAGTCTCGTGCTACCCAGAGAAGCAGAATGACTGTAATCTCCTTTCTCCTGCTGTCACAACTCCTCAGCCCGGCAGCAGAAAAGGGATGTGCAGAGCTGCTAAAAGCTTTCTCACAGTGGTGCCTCGCCCTGCTCGCAGTGCTGGGAGGGGCTGAGCCCTTAAGTGGAGCAGTCCCAGCCCCAGAATGGTGTCGAGCCCAAACTGCTTCTTTAACAAAAACCCCGCGTGGATTTCTGCTAATTTCAGGGCCTGGAAATGGCAAATCTATCATCTGTTTTTATAGAGGGGCCCTGCTCCCCATCAACAAACGCCGAGCAGTGGGAAGCCTTCCAGCCTGTTTCTCCTGACATTTCAGCAGCAAAAGGTCACCAGGAAGGGCACCTTCAGCAGGGAGCAATAAACAGCTTTTATATTGGATCATTTTTCATCAGGCTCCCCCTCACTCGGACGCTGTGTGCTCACGCTCTCCTCCCTGACATTTACAGAGCAGCACAGGCAGCAACACCCAGAATCCTCCCAGCAGGATGCTGAGCCTGCTCCCAGCTCCTCCTGCCACACACCCAGCTGTGCCAAAGGCCCTGCCATACCAGGACTGACTGCTGTGGCACGGGAATGCCACCTCCAAGTGCCACCGACCGCGCTCCGGCCACAGTGAGGGGCTGCAGCTCCTCTGCTGGGCAAGGGCCAGCTGTGCTCCCCAGGCTTGGCTTAAAAGTCACCCTGCACTGGAAGAGCCAAGGCTGTGGTGTTCCCAGCTGGCACACGGGGAATGGAGGGTTAAATCCTCCACAAAGACCAGGAGAGCTGGTCTTGCTCTCCATGGCCTCGAGGTGATGGCACCAGATGAGCTTGGCCATTCTCTAGTGCTACCCCCTGGAAAATGAGGCCTTTCATGAAAGGGATTGTTTAGTTCAGGTTTCCAGGTCAAACAGCATCACTGACACAGCTTTAGGTCTGTGAAAGTAGAAAGAAGTAGGAAAAAAAGGCAATAAAAGGTCTCTTGAAAGATGCTGATGTGGCAAGTCCCTTCTTACCTGGTCCTGGAACATGGAGCCCCCAAAGGCCCAGACAGCAGCAAAGACAAAGTAAAGTTCATAAAGCTCCTTTGGACAGTCAGGGGGTGTGTTGTCCTCTGTCAGGAGGCTTTCCAGGAGGTAACACAGCATCTGAACCATGCTCTGCTCAGGAATGGGAATAATCTTCTTAAATCTGAGGGATGGAAAGGGAAAAACATAATTGGGAAATATAATTGGGTGAAGCACCAGCGTTGCTCCCAGCCCAGGAAAGCAAGGCAGGAATACTTTGCCAGAATATCAGCATTTTCCTTGTCAGCAGTGGGTGCCTCATTCCCTGGAAGAGCACTAAGGAGAACACCCATCCTCTGCCTGGCCCTGCTGGCACTGGCACACACACACACATAATAACAGTCATCAGAAGTTTCAGGCATTTAAAAACTTTGATCCTCTTGAAAGAAGTAAAATGGAGGAGCTGCTAAAGGCAATAATTTCCTGGGAGCATGAGGAGTTCAAAAGCGGTCAAATAGAGGAGTAATAAAATAAAACCTTTCATCTTGCCATTTTACATTCGTTTAAGCTACACTTACAGAATTCCAAACTAATATTGTAGCAGCACTGAAGTCCTCCATAAAGTAATTAGAGCTATTTGAAAGGTTGGTTCTACAATTTCTGAATTAAACAAGCTACCAAAATACTCAGCTCGGGGCTGGTGCAGCTAATCCTGGGGATATCATGGGCTGACAACTGCTCAGCAGAGAGAGCTGGAGATGCTCAATGGGCTTTGCTGCCAACAGCTTTAAAGTTTGGGCACCCAGAGAGCAGCTCCCCAACAAAATTCCCAACTTTCAGTCCCAAGGAGCAAGACTTGCACTCAAGCAGCTCCTCCTGACACCTCCTCATTGGGGCTCATGGTGCCCAGGTTCAGTTGTTCACTGACTTTTCTTATTTTTCTTTTTTTTTTTAAACTGTAAGTATGGGGAACAAGCAGAGGATGGAGAATCACACAATCATAGACTAGTTTGGGTTGGAAGGGAACTTTTAAAAGTCATCTATTCCAACCCCCTGCCATGGCAGGGACACCTTCCACTATCCCAGGTTGCTCCAAGCCCCATCCAGCCTGGGCTTGGGCACTGCCAGGGATCCAGGGGCAGCCACAGCTGCTCTGGGCGCCCTGTGCCAGGGCCTCACCTCCCTCACAGCCAAGAATTTCTTCCTAATACCTAATCTAAACTTGCCCTTGCTCAGTTTAAAACCATCACTCCTTGTCCTGTTTTTCACATTCAGTGGCCAGTGTCCAGCCATGGAACACACCCAGGCTGGATGCTCACACAGAGGGACTCTGCTGTGCTCAAATGCTTCAGGAAAGAAATCCAAGAGAGGACTGCCTCTGGAGCAATCCCACCCTCTCATACAAATACCAGCTTCCTCCTCATCCCCAAGGGGCAGGAAAAGATGTGGGGAGAGGATAGAAGAGGATCTGCTCTGCATCTTCCACACTTTCTTTCAGCAGTGGTCTGAAATCTGCTCTACTGACCCAAAACTTGTGCAGTGAACTCGGGTCTGGCCTGACACATCAGGAGACTGGAGAGACTTTCCCTGTAGGATCTCCTGGATTTCATTTCCAAGAGATACAGGACTGACACAAGCACAGGAACCATCAAGTCAATATCCAAGGAGAATGAGATCAGACCAACCAAGGATGGAGTGTCAGCTGCCCCCTCACCCCACAGTTTCCTGGAGCTGAAGCCAATGACACTCAGGGCTCCTGGGGACAAGGAGGACGCTGGCTAGGCCTGGAGCTGGTCTGGGAAGTGGTGAGTGACCACCTGCCCTCACCAGGGGAGGCACAAGCAGCCTGCAGTGGTACCTGGTTCTGAGGGTGTCCAGGCAAACGGGCAGGTACTTGTCAAACAGAATGGTCAGGTTGGCCCTCTCAGACTGCACCTCTCGCTGGTCAATCCAGCTGCTCACAGGGGCATTCCAGCCCAGATCCGAGGGGCTGATGTACAGGATCCCTTGAGGCACAGGAAAAGAGTAAGGACACAGCAGAAGCTCTCCCTTTTTCCACCAGAAACTTTCAGCCACTCTCAAACAACTGAAACCCTGTCAAATACACCTGGTCCCTCATTACCTGCCTGTTGTAGTTGACTTTAGGAACAGCACAGAGAGGTGACACAGACTCCATGATTCAGAAGGCATAAAGGCTTATTTATTAATAGAATATCACACTCTTATAGAGAATTTCGTGCACCTGAGACCTGATTGCTCTTTAGGAGACTCCTTGGTTAAACAGGGAACAACTCCTTCTTGTAAACATCTTGCACAACATCAGGTGCAAGGGATAAGATAATAATTGTTTGAATTCTTTTCTCTAAGTTTCTCAGGCTCACTTATCTCTGTTCTCTCTTCACAAGAACTGAGAATAACCACACCTGCCCCCTCCTCCTGCCCCACTGCAGAGGAGAAACATTAACAGTGAAGAGCTGTAACTCAGGAAGCCAGGATGTCTCTCATGACCCTGCCCCAAATTTGGAACATGGTGTTGCCTCAGCCATGTTGTTGCTCTGGGCACCAGACACGGGGGACACCTTCATTCCCCATTCCCATGCACTGCTCCAAAACATCAGGAGTTCTCTGGGACAGTGGCTGCCCTCTCCTCATCAGGCCCACACAGAGCTGTGCAGGTGTGTTCTCTCAGCAGCCATGACCCCAAAGCAGCAGCAGGAACACTCTGAGTACACCCCCAAGATGATGACAGACCCCATGTGGGGCTGGGCTCAGGAAAAAATTATGCTCTCCTCTTAAACATTCATAACTCTTTGCATCTGGACATAAATAATATTATATAATGTGTGTCTGTGGGCTTCAGGAACACACGCTGCACATCACAGACAGCTGTGCTCACAGCCTGGCAGCTTTCAAGGAACTACAGGGTTGGAAGAGACCTTCAAGATCATCGAGTCCAACCCAGCCCCAACACCTCAACTAAACCCTGGCACCCAGTGCCACATCCAGGCTTTGTTTAAACACACCCAGGGATGGTGACTCCAGCACCTCCCTGGGCAGAACATTCCAGAACTTTATCACTCTTTCTGTGAAAAACTTCTTCTTAATATCCAATCTGTATTTCCCCTAAGACTGGCCAACAAAAGACTGGCACCAGCCCCAGATGGCACCTGCTGGGGGGTGCAGGACTCACCTGCCCGGGACACGGTGGCCGGGGTGGCCGTGTGCAGGTGGCTGATCTCAAACAGCAGCCTCATCGTGGGGTTCAGAGGGATCCTCTCGTTGCTGGCCAGGGTCAGCACCTGCATGTGCAGACAGACAGACACACAGACAGCCTAAAGCTCTGCTAGGAACAGGAATGAAGAGCATTTAGCACTTGGCTCTGCTGAGTTTGGCTGCCCAGCAGCAAAGGGCTGCAGCCCCAGCAGGGTCTAGCAGGACAAGGGGGGATTCTGCCCCTCTGCTCATTTCAGGCCAGACCCCACCTGCAGAGCTGCCCCAGCCCCAGAGCCCAGCACAGGGAGGAGCTGGAGCTGCTGGAGAGAGCCCAGAGGAGGCACAGGATGACAGAGGGATGGAGCAGCTCTGTTAGTTCTCAGACAGGCTGAGAAGAACTGGGGGTGTTCAGCCTGAAGAAGGATCTGGGGTGACCTTACTGTGGCCTTTTGGTACCTGAAGGGGCTCCAAGAGAGCAGGAGAGAGACCTTGGACAAGGGATGGAGTGACAGGACACAGGGAGTGGCTCCCACTGCCAGAGGGCAGGGAGAGATGGGTATTGGGAAGGAATTGTTCTCTGTGAGGGGTGGATGGGATATTGGGAAGGAATTGTTCCCTGGGACGGTGGGCAGGCCCTGTCACAGAAAAGCTGTGGCTGCCCCTGGATCCCTGGAAGTGCCCAAGGGACAGGTCTTAGAGCAGCCTGGGATGGTGGAAGGTGTCCCTGCCCATGGCAGGGGATGGGATGGGATGAGCTTTAAGAAGCCTTCCAACCCAACCCATTCTGTGATGCCATGACATGAGTTCTGACAGGCATAGAATGGTCCTTCTCTCTTCCACAACCCAGAATCCAAAGCACTCCCTCAGGGTGGGGAAAAGACCCAGAATTATGTCCTTACCCTGCTTCTAAAGGGCCTAAAGTTATGATCAGGACATTTGTGATTACCCACATGCACGACTCTCCAGAAAAGGGAAATTCCAATGAAAACAAGCTTTAAGTTATTTCCCTCATGCACCATTGCCTTTATGCAATATTGTTTGCTGTGTCTGAAGAAACACAGCTGCATTATTCCAGGAGATGTTATTACAATCTGCATTTCTCCCAGGCTGAATCACACCCGACGAGGAATGTTTCTTTACCTTACATCCATTACCTTATTATCATCCATCACAGTGTTAAGAGATTCAATCCACATTGGATCAATATCTCCATCTAGTACCATCCACTTGGGACCATCATGTGAGATGTTGGCCAGCTCTCTCATGATTGATGAAAACAGTCCTGGGAGGGTGACATGAATATGTTGATGAACATTGAAGTTGTCACCTGCTCTAACAGATTTTTCCAGCAACTCCTTAAAAATTATGCTCTCCCCTTAAACATTCATAACTCTTTGCATCTGGACATAAATAATATTATATAATGATATCTGCTTTGAAGGAAAAAAATATTATCAGAGTTGTTATCACTGAGAATGACTGTGGGCCTACATGAGCTTCACTCCCACTGAAAACCATGAGACATAGGAAAAATGAAGATACTCAGAGGAAAAAAAAACCCACAAACTACACAATGCAGAGAAAACCATCTGAATATGCCTTGGAAATGCTTATATTTGTGGGGTTTTTTTCTGTGGCTTGAAGTATATCAGGAAAATCAAGATGCTTTAAACACTGGGTCATGGCTTTAGTGAGACTGAGGGGAGAACAAGCCCAGACTGACATTGAGTGACAGAACAAAATGTCAGTAAAATCAAGGAGACAGAGAATATACAGAGTCTCAAGGGGAGTAAATAATGAATGCTAAGAAGAGTGAGAAGCTGGGAACAGAGCAGAAGTACTGCAGGGCAAATGAGAGCTCCACAAAACCATCACTCTCCTCCTCACAAGGAAATACCTAGGGAAAGGCTGGTCTGCATGAAGGAACATCAGGCAAACATTAAAAACAGCCTCTCTTCTGGTGAATTGTGACAGGCATGCTTTTTGTTTCTCCAGGACCAGCTACTCCCTCGTGATCCAGGTCAGGAACCGCCGGTGGCGTTGCATGACCGAAACAAAGCTTGTGCACAAAAATGCAGAACAGCTCAGCCACACAGCTATGGTTGGATTTAGCCCTTTTCTGACCCAGAGATGGGGCAACTGAGAGGCATTTCAAAAACCTTTTATTCCATTTTCAGTCTCATATGAACGGTGAGACAATACAGATGTTACAATTCACACCATCACAATCAGAAGCCAACTATTTCCTAATTACAAAACACTATAAGTGTTTCTTGGCCTATCAGCTTTTTGCCCCACCATGCTGTAAATGCCTTAAAGCCAATATCTAAAATTACCCCTCGTGGGTGCTCTTACAATGCATCTTTCATAGTTCTGTTTCTCCAAAGTATCCAGTCTGATTTGCAAGACCATCCTTTGAAACTTTTTTCTAGCTCCATTTCTCTCTCAGCAATATCTCTCTTATTCCATGGCATTTCTAAGTCAGCATTTCTTATCTCAAAGTTTACACACAAACACATACTGGGTGAGCTTTCTGTCAAACCCTGAGAACTCCCTACAAATCCATTTCCCACATGCTATGAGATGGGGTCAGAGATAACACCCCCCTGGCTCTGCCTGGACCCCACTCCTCACGCTGGACACAGCTTGGCCACCACTCCAGCACTGTCAGTGTCAGCATCCACACCACACAGGGCTCTTGGGATCTGAAAGAAGAGTTTGGTTCTACAAATAACACTTTTAGGATTCCCTTGTGGGGCCTTTTTCCACCTAACTTGTACAAACTTCCCAGCTGCTGGCAGGAAAATGAGTGACAGGATGAACTTGGGAAGAGGAAAAGGAGGGGATCCATAAGGGGACACATCCTCTCTTGTCAGGCTGTGCTGAAAATGGCCTGGCTGCTCTCTGGCATCAAGAAACAACATTTTCAGGAATGGTTAACGCAGAAAATATCTGCCTTGAGCCATCAGAGAGGAGTCCTGTAAGTTGAAATATTAGAGGATTGAGAATACTGAACAGCCACCTGCCAGTGTCCCTTCTGCTGTCCAGTGCCACCCACAGTCCCTGATCCACAATCCCCAGTGTGCAGCTCTCTCTGCAGGGTCCTGGCTACATCCCACACTTCCCTCTGTCACTTTGATTTAGGGTGCCCAATCACAATTAAAAAGAAATTAACCCTGTCACTGGAGCAGAGCAGGGGGCAGGAGGGGTGGTGGCAGGGGGCAGGGGAGGTGGTGGCAGTTCCTCTCCTGGAAACGCTCTGGCCGAGGATGATTTATGGAGCCATCCTCCCTCACCTCCCCCTCAGCTCCCAGAACAGCCACACAGGGAATCAAAGCTGCCTCTCTGGATTAGTCACAACCCAACGTTTTCACTCTGCATCTCTGTAATCTTTCTGCAGGTCTTAAATGTTCATCTCATCCTCCTCAGGAGCAATCAGGATCAACAGCCTGGCAAATGCCGTGTGCTAGAGATCAGGCAGGGATATTTAGTGGAAAAAACACCTCTCAAAAGCTGCTGGGAGTGTCCAGCCACAGAAACCTGGTGATGGCGCTTTTTGGGGGGCCCCTGTGCACAGCACAGGGCAGGAGGGAATTCTCTTCCATCACCAGCCCAGCCCATTAAAAAAACAACCTGCCCCAGTTAGGAACTGGGAAGTGCTGGTGTTAATAAACATGATAATTATACTTATGGCAAAAGGATAAATTCCCAAAAAGCTATGACGTTGTGTGAGCATATTATAAGTTTCCCTGCATGCAGGCCTGCAGGAAAATTCTTCCCATGGGAAAGCCTCTTCTTACTATGTATAAGATATTATAAACAAATCTCTGAGTTGTGTTTCAAGGACAGAGCTTTCTCTGCCTGTCTCCTGATATAGGAGATGGGGTTTTTCTTCCTTTCAGCCTATGAGGTGAAAAGTTGTTATCTCTGATTGTGTGAGCTATTCTGGCATTCCTTGGATGGAGCTGGGAGCAGCAGCTTCGATGCTCTGGGCTGGGCAGATAATAGCCCAATTCTTTGAATTATAAAATCATGTTAATAAATCATATTTAGCCTTCTGATATTATTGCCAAGAGTCCTTTGTCACTGCACAGACCACAGCAATTCTGTGACACCCTACGTGTCCTTCCAACAGCAAAGCCTCACACGGCTGGGAGCAGCACCTGGGCTGTGAGACCTGCACACTCAGGAGCTGCATTAAAAACATCCTTTTGATCCCCAGATTCAGCCATGAAAAGACATTTACCATCCTTCCACTCCCTGGTTGCTGGGTTGATGATGCCAAAGAGCTCATCGTTGGTGACTGCCTTGGGGTTGAGGTCTGTCCACACGGGCCGGCGCTTCATCCTCTGGTAGGTTTTGTGCAGGGACCTGAGAACCTGGGACTTGCCTGTGCCTGCAGCCCCCACCACGAACACGGAGTGCCTGACACTCAGCAGCTCCTCCAGCTGCACCACCTGTGGGAAAATTGTGAGAAAGGAACCTCACTTTTGAAATTTTAAAAAGGTTTATTAAAAGCCTTATCAAAAATTACAGCAGAAGACTGAATAAAGACAATGAAGCACAGTACCGGGAGCAAGGCATTCCCCACCATGTGCTCGACTTCAAAATGGATGTTCTGCCCTTTTAACCCTTTTGCTCCTCCCCAAGTTCTGTCCATCGACCCCTTCTTTGCTGTCCAGTGGTGGGGATCACTTCCTGACATCTGGATTGGAGGCCAGATGTTGCCATAGTAATGAGTCAACTCTCCCTGATGCCCCAGCTTCCCCAGCTTCCCGGCCATCCCCCAGGAACAAAAGGAAAGGAAAAAGAAATATATCTATAAAACTTCTCTTACATAATATTTACCCTCTAAATATGAGAGTCAACTATTCAATACTCATTTACCACAACATCCCCAGAGCTCAGACTGTAGTGCCAACAATCTTGTGTTTCTCAAACTTTTCTTGCAGGCTCGCTAAAGTTTTTCTTCTTAAGAAGTTCTTCTTCTTTTCAGTTTCCCAACAGAGATTTTTATACACAATCTCTGTAAACTGCTTTTGTTTTCAAAACAACAGGTGTTGTTTCTCTACTTTGTTCTTGTAACGTGAGAGATATAGGTTTTTTTCACTTAACTAATGGTAATAGAGAGTTTGTTACTTTGTTACTAGTTAATTAATTTAGTATTAGCAAAACACATTATGAAAGGTGTTTTACTTGTATAGCATTAAGCTAAGAATAAGTTTTAAACCTTCTAATATCATCAAGCCTTCTCAATAAAACCTTCTAATTCTAACCTTCTGATAGAGTCTGTGTCCTTGTTCATAGACAAAGACACTCAGACAGAGATGCCAAACTGAAGTTCAGATGTGCAAAAAGTTCAGAAGTTCAGACGTGCAACATCTGGTCTGGGGGAAGGACTCCCTGCCCATGGAATGGGGGTTGCAATGAGATGTCCTTTAAGGTCCCTTCCAACCCAAACCATTCTGTGAAATTAGCTCTCATTGGGGCTCTTGTATAGAAATTTGTGACCCAGACACACAAAGGGATTTGACTCCGAGTTTTGTCTGACCACACTAACTGTGATGGTGAAATCCTGAGCACGCAGACAAACCTCCAGCTCTGTTCACATGTGACAGCCACCAGCCAAGGAGGCTCTGCACTCCAGGGGCTGCATGTGCACAAGAGTCAGTCCCTGGAAATCCAGGGAAGAGGCAGAGCTGGATTTAGGAGCAGTCAGACCCAGCACAGCTGAATGTTCTCCATCAAGGTCTGTCTGGAAGGGGAATATTGAGGCTGCCCCATCCCTGGAAGTGTCCAAGACAAGGTGGGCAGGGCTTGGGAGCAATCTGGCATAGTGGAAAGTGTCCCTGCCCATGGCAGAGAGTTGAACGAGCTGAGCTTTAAGATCTATTCCAACCCAGATCATTCTACAACTCTGTGATTGTGCAGAGATTGTGCCCTCTTTGACAAAGGAAAGATGGTTGAGAAAACCCAACTAGGCTGAGGATGGTGCAGGTAGAGCAGAACATCCCTTGGTCTTACTTTGAGCACAAAGCTGTCCTCAGGCTGCAGCCGCAGCTCCAGCACAGCCTCCTTCACCACGGCCTCAAAGTCCAGGTGACGCTTCCGAGGCACATCCAGCGCAGGGAACAGGTCCCCAATCAGCCCCAGGAACACTGGCATGTCATCTGTCACGATCTTGGGGACATTGAAGTCACGGAGGGAGCGCATCAGGACCTGCTCCTCGGGCCGCCCGGGGTCCGCGCGTTTCAGGGAGCCGGCCACCACCAGCACCGACTTGATGGCCCGCAGGCCCCAGTCGTAGTGGTCCTGCATGAGGGGAAAAAGAAATAAAAACAGGGGTGGGTTTATGCCTAGGAAGTTCCAGGCAAGGATAAGAACCAGCAGCCCCAGCTGCCAGAGCAGTCAGCAATGGAAATGCAGCCAAATTTGTTATTTGTGTCGTGGCCAGAGACCTCCACCAGCCTGAGCCGCCTGGTCTCCATTTCAGAAGGTGAGCTTCCCACTAGGGAGAGTACTAATGAGTCAAATAATTCAGCTGTTCATGCCATCACATGGGCTCAGAGCTGGCACTAAATCAGCAGTAGGACTCGCACTCTGGAGAGCTAAGCAATTTTTTCCCCTAAACTCTAAAGCAGTTTGCTTGGCCTTTGTGCAGGTTAAGCAAGGCCTGCCAGAGCCCTGGATCTCCAGGAGCTACTGAGGTGGAAGGCTTGTTAGTCCATTCTGAGGCCTCAGACACCCAAATTTCTCCATCACCAGGTTACCAGGGACATTTGGTCCTGGGGACAGTCCACCAAGCAGGGGCAGGGAGGACACTGCTGGAAAGGAATCCTAAAGAGGCCTGAGAGGAACTCTCAAACCAACAAGCAAGTTCTTCTGTTTCTGCCCCATTGAGACCCTGCAGAGCACAGCCCAACAGCTTGACTGCTTTGTGTGGGAGGCCAAAGCTCCCACAGGGCCTCCAGCTGCACAGCACAAAGTTTCTGTGACAAGGCAGAAACCCACCCAAGCTCATGCTGGCACAGCCAAGATCAGGATTTCCATCTGGAGTCCTGACTCAACACAGCCCAGCTTTGATCTATGCAGATGATGCCAAGTTAAAATCTGATTAACCAGAGTTTTGCACTGGAGGTGACCTTACATGGTCAACACTTGACATAAAAGAGAAGTATTTAGCTGGACTAAGAGAGGAACAGTCATGAACCCCTTGCAGGCAGGAGAATCAATGGGAACTAAGAGACTGGAAAGCAAAGGGTCACTGAATACTGCCCCAACCATGGTGGCATTTGAGGCTTTTGAAAAATCTCTCTCACTAATGCAGTTGGTCAAGTGCTTCTGTCCCTGCAGATCCTCCAGGAGAGCACGAAAATGTCATTGCTCTGGTGATCACAAACCCGCCCTTCTCCCAGCAGCTGCCAAAAGGCAGTCAGTAGCTAAAAGCTGTGAAGCTTCAGCCCTGGAGGTGCATGGCAGAGTGTCACACCCCTGATTTTGGGGATCTAGAGCAGAGTGTCACACCCCTGATTTTGGGGGGATCTAGAGCAGAGTGTCACACCCCTGATTTGGAGGGATCTAAAGCAGAGTGCCACACCCCTGATTTGGAGGGATCTAAAGCAGAGTGTCACACCCCTGATTTTGGGGGGATCTAGAGCAGAGTGTCACACCCCTGATTTTGGGGATCTAAAGCAGAGTGTCACATCCCTGCTTTTGGTGGATCTAGAGCACAGTCACATCCCTGATTTTGGGGGATCTAAAGCAGAGTGTCACATCCCTGATTTTGGGGGATCTAAAGCACAGTGCCACACCCCTGATTTTGGGGGATCTAAAGCAGAGTGTCACATCCCTGATTTTGGGGGATCTAAAGCACAGTGCCACACCCCTGATTTTGGGGGATCTAAAGCAGAGTGTCACATCCCTGATTTTGGGGGATCTAAAGCAGAGTGCCACACCCCTGATTTTGGGGGATCTAAAGCAGAGTGCCACACCCCTGATTTTGGGGGATCTAAAGCAGAGTGTCACATCCCTGATTTGGAGGGACCTAAAGCAGAGTGTCACACCCTGATTTGGCAGAATCTAGAGCAGAGTGTCACACCCCTGATTTTGGGGATCCAAAGCACAGCAGAGGGCTCACCTGCTTGGACAGGAGCTCCTTGCAGAGTTGGTAGAGGGTGATGAACTTCCTGGCTAAGGCCCGGGCCTCGAGGAAGCCCTCAGCCACCAACATAATCTCACAGATCAGCTCAAAGTCTGGCACAACCATTGCACAGGGCCTAGGGAGACAGGCAGGAAAGGATTCAGAGCAAGTGTTGACTACAGAGCTCGAGGGCAGTGGATTTGTAGCTTTATCTCCCAGGTCCTCTCCAGTGAGGCACTGGAGACTCTCCCAGTGTGCCCACACTGCCTTTCCCATGGCACAGGACAGAGCTCCCTTGTCCTCCCCGTGCATTCCCTGATCCAGGCTCGGTGCACAAGGCTGAAACCATCTGTGAATCCCCAATGCAAGTGAATTTCCCAAAAAAACGAAGCCTGGATGTTCCAAAAGGCAATTTCTGCCAGTTCTACTACAGAAGACCTGACCTCAACTCACCTGAAGAGAGCTTTTAAATTCTCAGGTAGCTCGGTTCGTCCTGCATAACCAGGGTTCATGGTGATGAAAATCCCAACTGAGGGGACTAAGTTAATGTCTTCTCCAAGAAAATTGAAGGATTTTTTCTTCTCACGGATTGCATCCTGCACACTCTTCACCTAGGAACCAAGGCAGTGCTCAGGGCTGGTGTTCAGGTAAGAAAAGCCCCAGACAGCAATGCTGCCCTCCCTACACTTGGCCCATGACTGGGGATTATCACTGCTCTGGACTGGGATTTTTACTGACCATATAAAGCTTTTTACACTGTTTGGGGTAAATCTGTGTGTCTCCCATCACAACCCAACTCTGACAAAACAGAAAAGGGCTGAAGAGGCTGGACAGTCAAACGGAAAAGAGGTGCAAGAGTTTGCTTCATTAGACACTTGGCTGATCTTTTCTACTTGCCTGATTGCAGCTTTGTTCTGCTCATCCCCCACTTTCCCAAAAGAGTGAATCCATTACAGCCAGACCACCTTATTCCCCATCCCATGGAGTGAGTCACAAAATCACAGAATCACTGGGTTGGAAGAGAACTTTAAGATTGAGTCCAACCCAGCCCTGACACCTCAATTAAACCCTGGCACCCAGTGCCACATCCAGGCTTTTTTTAAACACACCCAGGGATGGTGACTCCACCACCTCCCCGGGCAGAACATTCCAGAGCTTTATCACTCCTTCTGTAAAGAACATTTTCCTAAGCAGGAAACACAGCCAGACCACCTCACTGCCCACCTTCCATTCCGGAGCCCGTGACAGCCAGACCCTCCTTCCCCACTTCCCAAGGGAGCAGCTCCTTGCAGGCAGCTCACCTCCTTGAGAACACCACTCCATCCAGGGAGGAAGCGCTGCCCTAAACTCACCCGTCTGCCACCTTAAAGGAAAGCAATTAAGGGAGTTTCTCTGTGCGAGGACCCACACAGACGGGAGCAGCATGACTAAGGCAGCCAATTAACCATCGCCATGGTTACCCTCTAATAGCAGCAGAGGCGATGATGGAGTGACAGCCCTGCTGCTCAGACACCACCAGCCAGGAGCCAGGGAATCATTAGCAGCTGAGTCATATCTGGGCTTCTTTTGTTCAGCTTCCCCTTTTATTTTAAGATCCTCAAAGACGTTTTTCAATGACAACTTTAAACTAGAACCTGATGGAAGGGAAATGGAGAGGGAAAGACACACAAGCACCTGTGCCTGCCTGGGATTTCTTTGGGACATCACAAGAGGTACAATGATGAGAGAAAGAGAGATGAGAGTGAGGAGTTCGTGGAGGGGTTCAGAACAATTCCTTTGACCAAGACATTTACAGAAGTGTAGAAACTTCCGGGCTCTAGACCTTAATTTCTGCAATGCCAAGCCTCAAAGTGGGTCTAGGAACAGTTCAGCACCTCAGTCAAACACTGGGATCCCAAAACCTGCACTCGCAGATGACATTTGGGATCAGAAGGACTTTGATATTTTAGCAACTCCATTTTCAGCACTGAAGTCCCCCAAGACTCAAACCCTTCTGTTCTGGCCCTGTGGGAGGGAGGGAAGGAAGGGAAGGAAGGGAGGCTTGTATTTATCCACAAGCTTTTCTCCACTTACCTGTACAGCAACCACAGAAAGGACCTCAACTGAGATCCTGTTAAATTCATCAAAACAGCCCCAGGCTCCTGTCTGGGAAAGGCCTTTGTAAATATTCCCACAAGACTGAAAATAAAAAAATAAAATAAAATTACAAGAGTGAAATCACAAACGGAATCAACTCCAGCAAAAAAATGGATTTGATTTCCCCGCCTGTTTATTTATAGCAATTTACAGTCTATTGTGGGTATTTAGAAAAGTGCAGGGGAGCAGCAGGCACAACTCAATTATAATATTTATAGCTCTGCACGGTTTGCCACTTGATTTGCTAATTGCACTCTCTTGACACCCCTGCACTCTGGTTCCATCCAAAGGTCACCTGGGCTGAGTTACTGATGGCTCCACGGCCATGAGAGACCTCAGCTGGATAAAATATGATCCAAGGCCACCAAACCCACTGCCCCGTGGAGAGCACAGGGACCAGCCCCGTGACCCAGTGCTGGCCTTGTCCCAGCAGAGCATCCTGAGAAACCAGGAGAGGTCTCTCCCCACACCTGGGACAGGTAGGTGGGTCTGGAGAGAGGGAATGCATCAGCACAGCCTTGGTCTTGACTGAACAGGCCAGAATTTGTGAAGAATTTCATGTGGAACCTAACTCCAGAAGGGAAGGGAAAGGTGGAGCAGGGCAGAGAGCACAGCTCAGGTCTCCTCCTCCTCAAGAACCTTGTGCAAGTCTTCCAGATGAAAAGGAGGAGGAGAAAAAGCTGTTCAGCAGGAAGGGAGGCAGCAGGGATGTGATTTGCAGAAAAAAGTAACTCCAGGACTCCACAACGTGTAAAAGTTGGGAAGTAGGTATGTATCTTTATTCAGTGCTGGGTGCATGTGGATTATTCCCCCAAAGGACATGTGCACCCCCAAAAATTCCCGAGTCTCTTTTATCCCCCTTACTTGTGCATATGCATAAAGTTTCACAATAGGTTCATGCACATTCATTTCCCAGCCCCATTTCATATTAAAGCTAATTTATCAGTTCCTATGAACTTTGTGCAGTTCTCTGGTAACATCTCTGTGTCTGCCAACCTAGCTCCAGTTTTCTGGTCCACTTCAGCCTCCAGGCCGATGGGCCCCTCCTTATCTCTTTAGCTTGGAAGCTGGCACTCCTTTCTTAAGCAGCCTTGAACCTTCTCTGTCCTTTTTGCAGGCCTTTGTGCACAGCAAGTTAGCAGACTATACAAGTTTTAAACAGCACACTTCAGCTAAGTCCAAAATTAGTTTCTGCCCCAAGTCAAATTTCTAACCGTGTCTCAGATGTGAGGAGAGGGGATGGATCAGAGCAAGCCCAGCTGGGTAACTCCCACCCTGCAGGTTCCACGGGGCCTGAGCAGCCCCAGTTTGGGGGAGCAGTACTGTTATAGGTAATAAAATGATACAGCCGAATCAATAATTAATAGAGCCGAATTTAAAATTAATAAAAATAAGTTTTATTTCGCGACCGAGATTCGGTAGCGATGGCCACAATCAAAGGGACAGTGTTGACCCCGGAATCAGCGCTGGGTGAACTCTGATCCGAGCTCTATCACCTCGGATCCCCTCTGTTCACAAAGTTGTCTCTGTCCAGGTAGTTTTTATACAGTTTTTTCTGCCTGGGGCCGAAGTTCTTTCATTCCTTTCACAGCTCCACATATTCATGTACCTTTCTTTCTCTGTGCTGGGCTGCAAAACAGTTTCTGGGAAGCTGTTGATCAAATTACTGGAACCCAGCATTGGGATGTATGTTTCTGATGGCTCTAGTTATCTTGATTGTAGATAAGTGATAGATGTTAACATCTCTTGATGGCTTGGGTTATCTCATCCGGAGATATTCATCTTGCATTCACCACTTGGGATTCCTGGATCATCCTGGGAGAGGACCCATCTGGGATCATTCTTTTAGTTTGTTAATTAGGTCCTCCTCTCTGCCTGCCAGTTGTGGTTTTGCAATTTGGTGGGGCAATCACCCTGGTCTCGGCTTGTGGGCTTTTTAAAACTATAAGAGTTTCTCTTATAAACATAACTTATTACACACATATCTCACATGAGCACGAATTCCCCCAAAACATCTATTACAGTACCTTGTAGTCCATCTGCTCGGAGCAGTTGAACACGTACACCATGATGCCCAGCGCACGGCCCAAGTCCTTGGTGGTCTCTGTCTTGCCGGTGCCAGCAGGGCCCGCGGGGGCCCCGCTCATGGTCAGGTGCAGAGACTGGGTCAGGGTGATGTAACACCTGCACAGGACCAGGGGAAAGGGGAAAGAGACTGAGCTGGGTGCCACAGGTCACCCCAGTGCACGCTGAGCCCTCCTTTGGGACAGCTCTGGGTGAGCACGGCCAAGCTGAAAGTCCTGGTGGGCGTTAACCACCACCTCTGCCCTGCTGGGACTTCTCCAGTCCTCAGAGAACCAGAAAGGCTGGAAAAGACCTTTAAGATCATCAGATCCAGTCATCAGGACAGCACCAGCGCCTTGTTCACCACTAAACCATGTCCATTTTGGTCAGACACAACAACTCCTCTCTAGGTCTGGAATCAAGGACACCTCACTGTCTCAGACCAAACAAAAGTGAGTTTGGGAGGAGCAAACCTGGGGTAAATGACTTCATTACCTGAAACTGTAATTGCAAGATTAACCCCCAATATGCAAATGGACCACACTTATAAAAGTATAAAAACCCGTGACCTGTGTCCATTTTGGGTGTAGCCCCTGGGGGGCTTCGTCTGCCCAAAATGTACCCGAAGACCCTTCAATAAATATAACTGCTTTTTATTCCCTTAATTTTGTCTGGCCTCTGTTTTTAGGTGGTGTCTTAGGTTATAAGATGTGGGTGGAGTTGTGTATTCTATTCCCATCTGTCAGAGCTGGNCTCCAATATCTTTACCTGAAGAGCCCCTTAATTTCAAAATTATAATAATTCAGAGGGAGACAGTTTGCATTTTCCATTTCAGGGGAGGCTCCTGCCTTCCTTAGCAGACACCTGGCTTTTCAGACCACGACAGGTGGTCCCAGAAGGCATCCCCCAGGGCTCACCTGTCGGTCAGGGGGGTGATGACGAGCCGGGGGGTGTTGCCCAGGTACTCATAGCAGTAGAGGAACTGGGCATCACAGATGTTGGCCCAGCAGTGCCGCTCCTCGTCCGACCAGCGGTGCCGCAGCTGTGCCAGCCACAGGAAGGCCTGGCCACTGTCCACCTGCAAAGGGCCACCAGCACCCTCAGGGAGGGCAGGGGTGATGCCTTCTGTTTTAGCTTTCATGTTTTTCAGGTTCTCTGCTGCCTAGGTGTGGGGCTCTGAGCTTCACACTAAGTGTTGGTAAGCTCTCTTCACAGTTCAGTTAGACAAAACAATTCCTTTTCTAGCTTGAGACCATTATAAGCTTCAGGCCCAAAATGTATAAACAATGGGGAGCTGAAGAGAGCAAACAAGGAGGATGGGACTTCATAACCTGAAGCTGTAATTGGACAATTAACCCCAATATGGACATGGACGAAAACTTGTAAAAGTGTGAAAACTCATGACTGGGATCCATCTTGGGTGTAGCCCTGGCTGGGCCCTTGTACTGCCCAAGGTGTATCTTTTAAAGGCCTTTCAATAAATACCTACTTTATTGTTTTAGCCCTGTATAGCCTCTGTTCCAGGTCAGCCTCTCTAGGTATCAATTCTGGCACCCCAGATGGGACAGAAGGCATCTGGAAAATCCCTGGACCAGAGGAACACCCAGCTCCTGTCCCCTGCCAGCACTCCTGGGGGGGCCCAGCTGTGGTCCAGAAGGTATCAGAGCCAAAGAATCCTCAGGACTGGCAGCCCTGGCTTAGGACACACACAGCTCAGGGGCCCAAGGGGGACTGTGAGGGAGTTGTCACCAGCTGTGGACTGGCAGTGCAGGGGTGTGAGGAGTGGCGCTGCCCCAGCGCCCAGAGGGTAAAACCAAATCAGCCAGAAATCTGTGCTCAGCCTGGCTGCCCCCCAGAAACACAGGTGAGGGTAAAGCCAGCACCCAGCACAGCCAGGGCACCTTCCCAACCACCTGCAGGGCAGGGTATGAGACAGTGTCAAGGACAGAGTGATGACAGGGATGGAGCCCTGCTGCTCTGGAGCCAGGCTGGGAGAGCTGGGAATGTTCACCTGGAGAAGAGAAGGCTCCAGGGAGACCTCAGAGCCCCTTCCAGGGCCTAAAGAGGCTCCAGGAGAGCTGGAGAGGGACTTGGGACAAGGGATGGGGGGCCAGGACAAGGGGCAATGGCTTCCCACTGGAAGAGAGTAGGGATAGATGGGATATTGGGAAGGAATTGTTTCCTGGGAGGGTGGGGAGGCCCTGGCACAGGGAACTGTGGCCCAGAGAAGCTGTGGCTGTCCCTGGATCCCTGAAGAGTTTGAAGCCAGGTTGGACAGGGCTTGGAGCAGCCTGGGGTGGCAGAAGGTGTCCCCGCCCATGGCAGGGGGTTGGAATGAGAAGAGCTTTAAGGTCCCTTCCAACCCAAACCATTCTGGGAATATGTGATGACAGGGCAGTGGTATGGGAGTGGTGGACAAATCCCAAGGGATTCCCTGTGGGCCCACACCAGAGCAAGAAAACCACAGAGAAGAGAAGCCCAAATGCTTTTTCTTATGGCCCTGCTGAGCCAGGGAGTGCTCCCAGTGCCTGTCCCTGGTCTGTCACTCCATGACCCCCCCTTCAATGCCCAGCATGGCTCACACTGGGCTGGGAACACCACACCTTCTGTGCTATCATCTTTGCCACCACGTCCCGCGCGTGCACGTCGATGGTGCAGATGGTCATGATCTTCTGCCTGTCACCCTTGGAGAGCTGCCCCAGCAGCATTGTCACCAGCGTGTTCAGCTGGGCCACCTGCTTCTTGTGGTACTCCTTCATGGCCTTCTCGTAGCCTTCCTTCATCCTGAAGAAGGCCATGCCCACCTCAGCTGTCCACCAGATCTGGGTGCAGCAAAGGGCCACCTGGAGAAACAGCAACACTGGGGTTTCCTTACACCTGATCCACGGGGAGATCAGGGATGAAGCATCCCTGACATGAAATTAAGTGTTGTTATACAGTATCACAGCAGGCAGGAGAGCAGGGATCCATTTTACATCCATTGACATTCCCCATCAGTGACGGAGACATTTAGCAGGTGCTAAATTTTACTGCTAAATTTTAAATTAAAAAAGCTAAATTTTAAATTTAAAAAGCTAAATTTTACTG